>LR738713.1:830629339-830669928 GCA_902687465.1 Secale cereale
CCCCCCGATGCCCGCTCCCCCCGCTCCCCCCACTTTCCCCGAGTTCCCCTCGCCGCTCCGGCGCCCACCGACGAGTCTGCGCACGACGCCCGCTACGTGTTCGGTGCTATGCCTGCCCCGGCCGTGACGGACTCCGACGGCGAGGAGGTGCTCGCGGCGTTGCTCGAGGAGGAAGCCGACGCCGCCGCCCAGGACGAAGAACACCTCATGGTCCTCGCCGCCCTGGCCGGCTTGCTTGCCGGCGATGCAAAGCCGAGGCGAGGCGGCTCGGCGTCGGGGCGACGGAAAGCAAAGAACCGGCATCGGCTCGAAGGCTATTGCATGCTCTACTCCGACTACTTCGCCGACGCTCCACTGCACGGCGACAAAGTTTTCCGGTGCCGTTATCGGATGGGCCGGAAGCTTTTCCTCAGGATAGTCAATGAACTCAGGGAGTACGACAACTACTTCCGATGCAAGAAGGATTGCACCGGCACACTTGGATTCACCTCAATCCAGAAGTGCACGACAGCTATGAGAATGCTTGCATACGGTGCTCCAGGTGATTCACTCGACGACTATGGGCGCATGGCCGAGTCCACGATCATTGAGTGCACCTACAAGTTCTGCAGTGCTGTGGTGGTAGTGTTTGGACCGAGGTACTTGCGATCACCCAATGCTGAAGACACTGCTCGAATCCTGTCACAGAATGAAGCAAGAGGATTTCCTTGTATGCTTGGAAGCATCGACTGCATGCATTGGGCATGGAAGAACTGCCCGTTTGCTTGGCAGGGGATGTACAAAGGTGCCAAAGGAGCTTGCAGTGTGATACTTGAGGCAGTGGCCACACAGGACCTCTGGATTTGGCACGCTTTCTTTGGTATGCCAGGAACTCACAATGACATCAACGTGCTGAAGTGCTCTACTGTTTTTGCCAAGCTCGTCGAGGGCCATTCTCCTCCGGTGAACTTCGAGATCAATGGGCACCAATACAACAAGGGGTACTACCTAGCAGATGGCATCTATCCGAGATGGTCAACATTTGTGAAGACTATCTCAAGCCCCGTGCCAGGAGGCAAGAACTCCCACTTTTCGAAGGTTCAGGAGGCTTGCAGGAAGGATGTCGAGCGAGCATTTGGCGTGCTCCAATCTCGATTTGCTGTTGTCTGGTACCCCGCTAAGACTTGGTCGAAAGATCAAATGTGGGAGATCATGACTTGTTGTGTCATTTTGCACAACATGATCATTGAGAGCGAGCAGGAAGAGCCAGTGTTTGACACTGAACCATATTACAGGCAGGGTCCTCTTGCCCAAGTGGATCACCAGCTCCCTGCAACATGGCCGGCCTTCCTCAACATGCGCCAGGAGATCCGAGATCCACAGGTGCATCATCAGCTGCAGCATGATCTAGTGGAGCACCTATGGAGGCTCAAGGGCAACGCCTAGCTCGACGTGCAATGAAATATGAGTGTTTTTATTATTTGTTTGAACTATATAATTTGTAGAACTAATAATTCCTTATGTGATGATTTTTGTGCTGATTTTATTTGAATGAGCGCTGAAACATGTCGAGCGTGGGCCGTTTTGCGCCGGAAATTGGGCCAATCCAGCGTCGAAAATGGGCTGAAAGCGCCGATACTGGGCCCATATCGACGCCTGGGGGCGACCTGGGGGGCGGCAGCTGGGAACGCACTAGCACCCAAGCCTAAAATAGCGCCGGCTCGCCCCCAAGCAGCGGTTTTCGGCGCGTCTTGGGGGCGCAACGGCTGGAGATGCTCTTAGATTGTAGATTGAAGTATCCAACATTTTTCTCCTTGATCGTAAGGCTAAATTTATGAGCTCGCTTTTCAACAAAGTAGTGCATCAAGACGAAAGATTACAATGGCCAATATCAGGTGCCATTGAACCCAGTGACTAGAGTACATCACCTCATATCAAAATGAAGCTTCTTTAACTTATGAGTTCCATAAACTTTATTCCCATAATTCATATACAAAACATACATACTCATTTCTTGATAAACGATATACCAAGACAATAGATTACAACAGTCAACTAAGTACCGTTGAACCAAGTGATTATGGTTCGCATTTAATCTCAAAACGAGGCTTATGGTGATATGGTGTCATAATGGTCCCAACTTTTCCAGGATCAAAGGCTTTCAACCAAACCCATGCTGGCAACATGCTCTTTAAATACAGGCCATGTCCTCCAGGCCGGCGTCGGAGCTGTCCGTCGGTGCCTTGGCCCGCACCCTCGCCAACGACCCGGAGGTGCTGCTGCTGGACGAGCCGACGGGCATGCTTGACCCGATATCCACGCAGAACATCGAGGAGGCCATCGTGCGGCTCAAGGAGAGGAGGGGGCTCACGACGGTGATCGTCTCGCACACCGTGAGGCAGATCCAGCGGGACGTGGACCTGGTCTGCCTGGTGGTCGACGTCGAGGTCGTCGAGGTGCTCGCGCCGTACAACCTGGCTGGGGCCAAGCACCCCGTGGCCCGGCGCTTCCTGGAGCTCAGCTGAATATGTTCGTTTCGTTGCAGAGAACGTCATTGTTCTGTGTGACAATGTCGACCAACCTTTGCTTGGCTCAGACTTCGGACTCGCTACAACGATCAATGTTGCGTGCGGTTTGGTTGAGTAAAGGACACAAAACCATGCAACCATACATGGATAGAGGGTAACCGATCGATAGAACCTTAAGAACAACTGATGTACAATATCGAAGTTTTATCAGATTGTGACGAGTTAATAAAAGCGGTTTGTGGATCTGAAGCGGACCTCGCGCGTGAATGAGTTTTCGCAGTGAAACAAACATATTGCTCCGGTATGTAATAAATTAACGCACACTTTAGCGGCTTTCGGTGCCGGCTAGCTGATTGCTCGGCAAGTTTGAACTGATGACGTACCGGATGATGTAAACGTTCGGAGGGCCAACATGGTAGTTGTGCCAGTGTGATTTATGGAATCGGTGTGTTTCATTTCAAAAAATAAAACTCACATAAAACAAGTAAATTTGAGTCTAACAATTAACACATATCGTCGGTTGAGTTCGCAAAAGCAGCAAAAATGACCGGTTGGGTCCCCTTGTTGGGGTGACGTGGCATACCACTTTAAGAGCAACTCACGTAGAACTATCAAACTGGGGACCGGGCTGTTATTAGTGCCCAAAGTCCGTTCGGACGTCTCTTCATGTACAGACGTCTGTTCATCCCGAACAGACGTCTCTCCACAAACCGACGTTTCCAACAGGCGTCTTCTCCTTGTATAAATATCTTGTTGATGATCAATGAAGAGAATAGTTTTGCTTCATTCTCGTTTCACTCTAACATGTTATCAGCACGCTCATAACCAGAGCATCAGGCATCAAAACTAGCCGCACGGCCACACCTCTCGCCTTTGTCGCCGGCCGTGGCCATGCCCGCCGCCGTGGCCATTCCTGGCCGCGTCGGCGCCGCTCCCCGGCCTCCGCGCCCCGCGTGCCGCCCGCGCCAGGCCATGGCCGCGCCCGCCTGAGCCACGTCGTGGCCGGCTCCGCCATCGCCGTCTGGCCGCGCTCTTCCGCTCGGCCGCTGCCCTGCCCCGGCGGCTTGGCTCGCGCTGTCGACGCCCACACCGGTTGCTAAGACCGCCGGCCTGAGCCGTGGCCCTCCTGGCTACGTGCCCGTCCCGATGCGCGCCTTTGCGGACGAGGAGGTCGCGCTCGGCTTCATCTCTGCGCCCACCGGCGCCTCCGGCATCATCCGCCTCGGAGTTGGGATGGAGGGCGCCGACGCCTCGGCCCCGCCGCTGCAGGACATGGCCGCGGGCTCGAGCGGCTGCACGGAGAGGCGTTTCGGCCGCCTCTTCGGGCGCGCCATGGCCGCCCTCGACCGCCGACCCGCCCGCCGCCCCGGCTCGTGGGCTCCGGCGACGCCTCGGCCCCACCAGCGCTCCGCCGCCCTGGAGCATAGGCTCCGGCGAGCCGCTGCCTCGTCCACGCCGCAGGCCTCTCCTCCGTCGCGCCGCGCCGCGCCCACCCGGGCCCGTGCCGCCGCTCGCGACATGGCCTCGTTAACGCCAATGGCCCCTCCTCCGTCGCTCCGCTGGGTAGATATGGGGATCGAGCGGATGTGGTTCGGGTCGGGTTTCTTACCTTACCCCGTAACCGCCCCTCTCCCTCTCTCTCTTATGCGGTGCGGGGTGGGGTGGGCTAGCCAAAGGCTGTGGTGGCCCAGGCTCAGGCGCCCGGCTGCCTCCTCCGCCCGGCTGTGGGCCGGCCAGGATTTTTTTCTCTCAGTTTTATTAATACTAATACTATTTATTAGTATTCGCATATTTTAGCCTATTAATTACAATATTTGTCTTAAATTCCGTTTTCTGTAGAGTACCTTGTATTCCAGAATGTGATGTAATATATTTCCTTGTTAAACACATGTCGAGATTAATTACATCTATTATTTGCAATTGAGATTTGCTTTTATCTCTTGCAAAGATAAATTTAGTACCTTTAGAGTACTGATTTGCGATTGAGAATTTTTCTTCTCTCGCAATATAATCTCATTGCGATTGAGATTAATCTTCTCTCGCAAAATAATAATTCACTTTGCTGAATTATCTTGCAACTCGATACAATATCATCTCATTTAATTTGAGATCTATACAATTCAAGTTTTCACTTGAACATCAAATTTGCAACATTATTACTATTCATTACAATAGTAGTGTATTTCCGTTGAATACGATGTATTCCGGAATGTATGTATCTCCATGTTCACTACATGTCGAGAATAGTACATCTATTGCAATCGAGATTTTCAATTTCTTGCAAATACATATGCAAAATTCAAGGTGTAATCCTTAACAATTTGAGATTCACACTAATGATTTCGAGCCACCTTCTTGAAATCCATTAATTTTGCAACATTAAGATGTATTTATATTACGCAATCTGTAATATATATAAATTAACGGTTTTTCACCGGAGATGATATGTTCTATGTGTTTACCACATTGCCATTCTTCGTGAGCATGTCACAACGGTCGAGATTGATTTCTCCCGCACAACAAAGATGTAAATTTTTGACAAACAACATCTCCCTCATTATATCAGGAAAACACTAAGTAATGAGTTGGATCTACTGCCCATGTGCAGGATATCTCTTTTACTGTGAGATCTGTATGATCTTCAATGTGTTATGTTCCCACAATTGAGGTTGAGCATTTTCAAGTTATACACTTGAGTCAAATTTTTGCATTCTTATTACAAAACCATGATGACTTTTAATTTACTTCTTGTAAATTAATTATCTCTGGTTTGCCCCTATGAGTAATCGATGGCTAACAATTTGAGGCTATTGCCCTCAAATTGCCACAACTTACTTAAGCGGGTTATAGACATCAAGATCAGTCTTGCATCCCATGGGACAGCGTGTGCAATCCAAGCCACACCATCGGGACGCAAAGGACCTCAAGGGTAATGGTTTGAAACTCACTTCAAACCCTCAACCTGACACCATCAAGCTGTCATGAGACCCTATGAGCATGGAGAGCATGATGGTTGAATATGAATCAACCGACATGTTTGGTGACTATACATTTAGTCCCTTAGTCTCCTCAGTGATCTATTTATTTATGTTCATTTATAATGTTCTAATATGAACATGATTATTGTTGTCATCATATATTGTATATCACAATATATTTTATCAGCACTTTGGTACAAATTCATTTGTATGTATTCTATATATATCTGACAGTGATTTCTTGAGAATGTTCATGTCTATATATAGATTTCTACGGGGGTCAATCTGATGAAAGATGATTTGTGCCATGTGGACATATGCACCGCGAACTCTATACTCAGGGAAGTGAAATGTTTCCACTCTCGTTGAAAGAAAGGAGATACGCTAGACGCGATGAGGTATTTGTTGGCTCAACTCGAGTCATATTTACTATCCCCGTGGGTACTCGAGTAACGTCGGGATGCTTCATTGCTTCCCAGGTTTAACTCCTACCCTACTAGACTATGGAGGTATCCGTCAAAATAGTTTCCTTAGCGAAACTTATGATGACAACAAAGAGAAATAACTTCTCTTTACCATATGCAACGGATATGGCAAGCACATTCTCTGTGTATTATCTGGATTGTACCACACATACGACGCAACCCGTAGCACATGTTGCGTATGAGATAGTTTTCCAAAGTGTCTTGTACATGACAAACTTGGCACTCTCGCCTTGGTCATCGAGACATTGGGTTGAAACTGAAACTACCAGCAATTCCAATAGCTTATGATTATTATGATGCTAAATTCTAACAACATTTGGATTTTATGTGCACTACAAGTGACACAGGGAAGCTAATTTTAAGGTCCGCACACCTTAAAGTCTACGCTGAACCACTCAGACTCCTTGAATGCATCAAGTTGAGGTAAGTGGCTTTTCCCATCCATTGACTAGACTATTCCGGTATTCCATGGTTCTAAAAGACATATCTACATGATGGTCTTAAGTGTGTGCTTTATTCACACAAAACCATTGGCTTTATCCTGACATTGATTTCAAGCAAATCAGATGGACATCATTGCAGAATTCTCCTTGAGTGCCTCCTCTATGGCTCTCGGATTGAAGTTTAGCAATTTGTCTTAATGTCTAGACTCAAAATGGTTTGGTAGAATCCCATCCAAAGAATTAAGCTCATTGCATGATCTTTACTTTGGAATTGCAACTTGCCAACTTTACGTTGGAGTCATGCAGTCTTACACGCTCATGACAGAACTGCATAATATTATTCCCATCTATCTTTGATATGTGGATATCTACCAAGTATTTCCTATCTGCGGTAATTCGGTTGCATACCGATATCACCACCCGGCATACATCATTGGCCCCTCAACATATAGTTGGGATCTATGTGAGGAATAACTGTATTACCGTCAATACCTCAAGCCCCTCACATGTGGAGTTATTCAAGGCCAGTATGCTGATTCAATGAGGAACATTTCCAGGCATTAGGGGGAGATTTCAAGTACCATAAAGAATGCCAGGAAATCAGTGGAATGTTCAACACATTTCTGCCTCAAATCCACGTACTCAAAGATCTGAACCATGCGTTCAGAAGATTTGCAACACATTGCAAATAACCTGCCAGATTCATTTACTGACTATAAAGGTGTCACCCAATCCTATAATCCTGCAAAAGTATGCCTGAAAGAGTGGAGGTACCAGCAAAATCCACTCCACTCCCCGTTCAAAGCAACAGGGGGAGGTGTATGGCAGAATTACATCAGGATTCAGCTTCTCGCAAGCAAGGATATCAAGGCCTGTGAATCAGTAAATGCAAGTCAACTTCACGTTGACAGACACCTAATGGGTAGTATACACCAAGTGGACGGGAAACCTCCACCAACCCAGGTCATAGTGCACACAATGACCGGGACATCGGAATACCTGACTCAATCGCATTGGGAAATCGCGAGCAGTCACCATGGGTAACGATATTTCCATCAACTATATATTGATATATAGATTCTGGAGAATCATATAACCGGAAGTCTACAATTGTCGACATACATTTCTCAACTAGATTGCAAAAACCTTTCAAGTGATTCAGATCCAAAGACCATGGCCATGGCAAAGTGTGAACAACACTCGGACTGAACTCAAGCAAAGGGTGTAATCTAGGTAGAAATAATCTTGCTCAATAATGGGAAGGTATTCATAAGCATTACCTACACCAGTTTTCTTCTGGAAACATGATTGAGTACAACAAGGTGGTGAAACAGGGAGCAAGTATTGTAGCACAAGGGTTCACGCAGATACCCAACTATTCTCCAGAGGTGGAATCTCTTTCCGATAACTTATATCATTGGCAGTACAAAGTCATCTATCTCTGCAGTTGATAGATGCAGTGATCACATATCCATATGGATCACTAGATTCAGACATATATGATTGATTCCCGATGAATCTCACTTCTGAATCGAAATGCAATACGCAACATACATTGTGTAAAATCAATAAGTCACCATATGGCTTATTGTTGTCGGTACATTTGGTACAACCGACGTAGTGAGTTCCTTATAGACAATGATTACTCCTACAATGATGATTATTCATGTTTGTGCGTCTGCAATGACGACACATGTAATCATCTAAATGACGGAGTTTAAAATGAAGGATTTGGGTAAACCAATATACCGCTCGTTACTACAAATTGAGCACCTTCATTCATACATTATGGTATACTATGTTGTCTATATCCATAATATATTGGAGAAATTCATTATGGACAAATCTTATCCATCCATAACTCTCATGGTAGTTCATTCTCTAGACGCAGAGAAAGATATGCTTAGACCAAGAGATGATGGAAATGAGATATTGGGACTGCACGTTCCATAATGCCATTGGATCCACCATACACAATTGGTTGGTACTCAAGAATATCTTTCGATATTTCCAAGGCATCAAACATCTTGTCCTAGTTTTTCAGTTTCACAGAAATGTGAACACCAATATCATTGGATACATCAATCAGATCCCCACTATGTCAGATCGTAGACAAGCTTAGTGTTCCTACTAGGTGTGGTAGCCCTCTCATGAAGAGTCTTTGAAACAGACCTCATGGCTACATCCACCAACCATTATCTCAACGATAATGTTTCTTGTGTTGCCCGGGATGCAAACAGGTTACATAATAAGCAATATCACTATATTGCATATCTTGCAAGTCAAATCATGTGACTGATTTGTTCAGCGGGTCTCTACCAACTTCTATGTTTTGGTATGTGACGGCTTCGAATTGTTGCAAGAATCAGGGGGAGTACCTTCCTAAATTGTTCTTGTTCAATGCATCATATTATACTCTTTTTCCCTTCATGAGTTTACTATATAGGTTCTCATGAAGGTTTTTAATGAGGTAATATCAACATGAGATCATATGTCATACTTTCAGTTTTCCCCACCGGGGTTTTTACGAAAGTATAACGACATGTTTATTGTTCTCCAAACTCTATGGTTCTTACATATTGAGTTAACGGAGATGATAACCACTGTATGTTGCATCATTTTCTCCTTATTTTTCCCACTGGGTTTGCAGGAGTTTTCGCAACATATTATACACTACTCCTCATATTTTCCCCGTAGGGTTTTTGGGGGAGTAATTATCAACTTCAAGGATCATCAAGACTTCATGGAATAATCTCAACATTATACAAGGAATACAAGAAATACAAAGACGTAGCTTTGTGCAAGGGGGAGTGTTAGAATTAGATCTAACTGCCATGGGCAGTTATTAGTGCCCAAAGTCCGTTCGGACGTCTCTTCATGTACAGACGTCTGTTCACCCCGAACGGACGTCTCTCCACAAACCGACGTCCCCAATAGGCGTCTTCTCCTTGTATAAATACCTTGTTGATGATCAATGAAGAGAGTAGTTTTGCTTCATTCTCGTTTCACTCTAACACGGGCCAAGGGGCGTGCTGCCCGCTAGCCCCCTCCCGAATTTTGTGGTTTATTAGCTCAAAATAGGCTAAATTCTTGTGTTTACCCCCTCCAAAATTTTACATCTTACCATTGGCCCCCCTTGTATAACATTCCTAGGCACGTCGCTGCCCACAAAGACAACGAAACAAACCAATTAGGCCCACCTGTCGAGCTGACATGGCATGCCTACATGTACAATTTGTTGGGTGGACATGGGTCATCCACCCACCTCCTTCCTCGTCATCTATCTCTCTCTCTCTCGAACCGGCCACATAGAGGACTACGGGGTGCACAAGATGGAGCTGAAGTGCTGGATAGTTGCTTGCGGGCGACGACAACAAAGAGTGGATGGGCCAATGGCGGCCGTGCTCTTCTTCCACGGCTGGGTTGCCGCCCTACCAGCAGAGCAACAACCCCAACCCTTGGCTCCATGCTTGTTCAATGTGTATATAGTATAGTACATCCACAACCACACCACACTGATCTCCATTATATTCGTATGGACTGAAAATAGCATGGTCTCACGTTAAATTTATCTTTAAGAAAAACAAGGAGTTATTTCAAATATTTTAATCCATTATCCATTGAGTTATGATGTGTATGAGTCTTTTACACACACGTGCTCTCCCTCGGCCTCCATGCCCTTGGCAGGACGCACCTGACGTCGAGCTAGAGCGCCAGCGCCCGTGTTCATCTTTGTTAGATAGTCAAAACCCTAGTCTAACTAACCACGTCTAGCACGTCCCCTAACCACGATCTGCACGATCACACGAGCGCCCCGCGCTCCCCTCTGTACATGTACTATATATACATGATGCTAATCACGGCAGCACCCAAGGTGCATTGCCCATTCTTTCCACTCGCTCTCATGGTATCAGACGCTGGTCCCTCCTCCCGTCTGTAGATCCCTTCCGCTGCCCGCGTCTCTTCCCAACTGCACCACGATCGCCATGGCGACGCCACCACCTCCCCCACCTCGTCCCATTTTTGGGACCGACGGCGCTCCCCGCTCGCCCGCCACGCCGGTGAGCCTGCCGCCCGCTACCCAGACCCTCCTCACTCCATCTGCGTTCGCGAACCGCGACGCTCTCTTCGTCTCCGACCCCGACGCCTCTTCCTCCACCACTCCACCCCCATCTCTTCGCTGGCCGGCGTGTTTATCAACCAACACGTCCCCCTCGTTCTCTCCTTGAACCCACCCAACTTCTCGCACTGGCGCACCCTCTTCGAGGTGATGTTCCAGAAACATGCTGTCGGCGACCACATCACCGGCGCGCCGCGCCCCCATGATCCTCTTTGGGTGCAGGACGACGCGCATATCGTCTCCTGGCTGTACAACTGCGTCAGCGTAGAGGTGTTCGGCCTGATTCACCAGCGCAGCGCCACGGCTGCCGCGGTCTGGGCGTCCATCTGCAGCCTCTTCCTGGAGAACGCCGAGCACCAGGTGGTGTTCCTCTCCACCGAGTTCCGGCGTATCGAGCAGGGGGGTCCTCCATCCTCTCCTTCTTCGCACGCCTGTCACCGACCGTCTCGCTGAGCTCGGCGTGAACGTCACCGACCGCGAGCAAGTGCTCAACATGATCCATGGACTCCACCCGCGGTTCAGGTACGCCGTGCCCATACTGACCATGCAGTGACCGTTCCCCTCGCTGCTGCGTTGCCACGCCTTCCTCCTCCTCGAGCAAAGTCATTTGGCCGCCGACACCACCACCACCGAGACTGCTTTGCACGCCGCTCGCGCCCCCACCAACACCAACCCTGGGGGTAGCATGACGCCGGGAACGGCCACAACCGCGGCGGCGGCCGCCAACGTTGACGCGGCAGGGGTCACAACTCCGGCGGGGGGGGGGGGGGGGGCTGCTCCTCGACCATCTTCTCCCGCATCCGCCCCGTGGACCGGCATGGTGCACGCCTGGCCCATGCCCTGGCGCCCCCATGCCCCTGGATCGGGCATCCTCGGCCCCCGACCCGGTGGCGCTCCTCCGTTCGCCGGCATGGCCTCTCACCACGCGGCCCCGCTCGGCACTCCTCCTGCTCCAACGCCCGTAGTCTGGCAGCATGGCGTTATTCCCCCGCATCCGCTCTACGGGGCACCAGGCGCGTCTTCATCAGCACCTCCGGTCCCTGCTTGGGATCAGAATGCGCTCATCGCCGCCCTCAACAACATGATGATGCAGCAGCAGCAGCCGCCCCCGCCGAGCGCAGAATGGTACATGGACACAGGTGCCACATCGCATATGGCGGCCTCCCCAGGTATGCTCTCCTCCTCTTAGCCCAATTCCACTCACCGCATTGTGGTCGGCGACGGTTCTTCGCTACCAGTCACGCACAACGGCCACCAACACATCACCACTTCTACATCCCCAATCCATCTCCACAACTTTCTCGTCTCACCTCATCTGATCAAAAATCTTATCTCTGTCAAAGCTCTCGCCCGCCATAACCCTGTCAACATAGAATTTGATGATCTTGGTTTTTTTGTCAAGGACCGAAGAACGAAGAGGGCGATCCTCCATTGTAACTCCGCCGACGACGAGCTCTACCCCGTGTCTGTCGCGCCACCCACTAGCACTCACCATGCCCTTGTTGCAGTCTCGCGTGATCTCTGGCACCAGCGACTAGGACATCCTGCCGTTGATGCTTTGGATCGCACGCTTCAACACTCCACCATCCAGCCCGCCCCGAACACCTCGACCACTGGCGTGTGCCAGGCATGTCAGCTTGGCAAGAGCACCAGGCTCCCATTTAGCTCATCAGAGCATGTATCATTCTTTCCGTTTCAACTTGTACACAGTGATGTTTGGACTTCACCAGTCCCTAGTAACTCTGGTTGTGTGTATTACCTGTTATTACCGTTGGGGAACGTAGTATTTTAAAATTTTCCTACGATCACGCAAGATCTATCTACCAGATGCATAGCAACGAGAGGGAAGAGTGTGTCTACGTACCCTCGTAGACCGGAAGCGGAAGCGTCAAGTGACGCGGTTGACGTAGTCGAACTTCTTCGCGATTCAACCGATCAAGTACCGAACGTACGGCACCTCCGTGTTCAGCACACGTTCAGCTTGATGACGTCCCACGAGCTCTTGATCCAGTTGAGCTTCACGGGAGAGTTTCGTCAGCACGACGGCGTGGTGACGGATATGATGTATCTACCGGCGCAGGGCTTCTCCTAAGTACTGCGATGGTATGACCGAGGTGTGTTTCTGTGGAGGGGGGCACCGCACACGGCTGGAACAATTCAACTTGTGTGTCTTTGGGTGCCCCCCTGCCCCCGTATATAAAGGAGCAAGAGGGGAGGGCCGGCCGGCCTCCTATGGTGCGGCTAGGGCAATCCTACTAGGAATAGGATTGCGATCCTATTCCTAGTAGGAGTCCATCAAGAAGGAAGAGAGGGAAAGGAAAAGAGGGAGAGGTGGCGCCCCCCCAATCCTAGTCCAACTAGGATCCCTAGGTGGGGCGCCGGCCAGCCTCTATGGGCTGCCTCTCTCCTTTCCTCAAGGCCCACTATGGACCATCCCCCTTCGTAGGGGGTTCCGGTAACCCCTTCCGGCAATCCAGTTAAATCCGAAACTTTTCCGGAACACTTCCGGTGTCCGAATATAGTCGTCCAATATATCAATCTTTATGTCTCGGACATTCCGAGACTCCTCGTCATGTCCGTGATCTCATCCGGGACTCCGAACTACCTTCGGTACATCAAAACTCATAAACTCATAATACCGATCGTCATCAAACGTTAAGCGTGCGGACCCTACGGGTTCGAGAACTATGTAGACATGACCGAGACTCATCTCCGGTCAATAACCAATAGCGGAACCTGGATGTTCATATTGCCTCCTACATATTCTACGAAGATCTTTTATCGGTCAAAACCGCATAACAACATACGTTGTTCCTTTTGTCATCGGTATGTTACTTGCCCGAGATTCGATCATCGGTATCTCTATACCTAGTTCAATCTCATTACCGACAAGTCTCTTTACTCATTCCGTAACACATCATCTCGTGACTAACTCATTTAGTCTTTTTGCTTGCAAGGCTTATTGTGATGTGTGTTACCGATAGGGCCCAGAGATACCTCTCCGACACTCGGAGTGACAAATCCTAATCTTGATCTATGCCAGCACCACGAATACTTTCGGAGACACCTGTAGAGCATCTTTATGATCACCCAGTTACGTTGTGACGTTTGATAGCACACAAGGTGTTCCTACGGTATTCGGGAGTTGCATAATCTCATAGTCATAGGAACATGTATAAGTCATGAAGAAAGCAATAGCAGTAAAACTAAACGATCATAGTGCTATGCTAACGGATGGGTCTAGTCCATCACATCATTCTCCTAATGATGTGATCCCGTTGATCAAATGACAACTCATGCCTATGGTTAGGAAACATAACCATCTTTGATCAATGAGCTAGTCTAGTAGAGGCATACTAGGGACACTCTGTTTTGTCTATGTATTCACACATGTACTAAGTTTTCGGTTAATACAATTCTAGCATGAATAATAAACATTTATCATGATATAAGGAAATATGAATAACAACTTTATTATTGCCTCTAGGGCATATTTCCTTCAGTCTCCCACTTGCACTAGAGTCAATAATCTAGCTCACATCGCCATGTGATTTAATACCGATAGTTCACATCGTTATGTGAATAACACCCATAGTTCACATCGCCATGTGACCAACACCCAAAGGGTTTACTAGAGTCAATAATCTAGTTCACATCGCTATGTGATTAACACCCAAAGAGTACTAAGGTGTGATCGTGTTTTGCTTCGTGAGAGAAGTATAGTCAACGGGTCTGTCACATTCAGATCCGTATGTATTTCGCAAATTTCTATGTCTACAATGCTCTGCATCGAGCTACTCTAGCTTATTGCTCCCACTTTTAATACGCATCCAGATTGATACTTAGAGTCATCTGGATTTAGTGTCAAAGCTTGCATCGGCGTAACCCTTTACGACGAACTCTTTATCACCTCCATAATCGAGAAATATTTCCTTAGTCATCCAGTTACTAAGGATAATTTTGACCGCTGTACAGTGATCTACTCCTGGATCACTATTGTACCCCCTTGACAAACCCATGGCAAGGTACACAACATGTTTGGTACACAGCATGGCATACTTTATAGAACCTATGGCTAAGGCATAGGGAATGACTTTCATTCTCTCTATATTTTTCTGCCGTGGTCTGGCTTTGAGTCTTACTCAACTTCACACCTTACAAGTCAGGCAAGAACTCCTTCTTTGACTAATCCATTTTGAACTACTTCAAAATCTTATCAAGGTATGTACTCATCGAAAGTCTTATCAAGCGTCTTGATCTATCTCTATAGATCTTGATGCCCAATATGTAAGCAGCTTCACCAAGGTATTTCTTTGAAAAACTCCTTTCAAACACTCCTTTATGCTTTCCAGAAAATTCTACATCATTTCCGATCGACAATATGTCATTGATACGTCCAAAACGTATCTATAATTTCTGCTTGCTCCATGCCACTTTTGGGTGATATTGCTATGATATTCATACACTTCCATACACTTTTGATCATATTTGGACTAACCTACTAATCCAGTGCACCCCGGTGCTAGTTTCTGTTTTCGGCTGATTTTGTATTTCAGGTTTTCATGTTACGAGAACTGCCAGGAAAAAGCCAGAAAAATTATATAAAAAATCAGCGTTCCGGAACCGACCTTGCGCCCGAAATACAGCCGGGGGGGGGGGCACCGGGGCTCGGGGCGCCCTGTGGGCGCCCCCCCCCTGGGCCGCGCCGGGGGGCGCCTGGGCCCCCCGAAGCCCGTCCGGTGCCCCCCTTTGGCATATATTTAGAACGTCCCTCGAAACCCTCGGGACGGGAACTCTTTTTCGCGATCTCATCTCTGTTCCGCCGTCGCCGCCGCTTCCAAGATCGGGAGCACCAGGAGAACTCTTCCCGGCACCCTGCCGGAGGGGAGGATCACCACCGGGAGCTTCTCCACCACCATGGACGCTTCCCGGATGACTTGTGAGTAGTCTCCCTTGGACCATGAGTCCATGACCAGTAGCTATGTGATGTTCTCCTCCCGTTCTTGTGCTTCACTAATTAGTCCTCGTGAGCTGCCCTACATGATCGAGGCACATATGTAATCCTTATGCTGTTGCTATGATGAGTTTGCTGGGATCCGATGGATTATGAGATTATGTTCAGATTGTGATTGAGTAATATATTTGATCTACCTCTTTTATATTTATGTTCATAAGTAATTCTTGCATGTTCTCCGTTGTTATTTATTGCTTTGGCCAAGTAGTAGGTAGTGACTCCAAGAGGGAACGTTATGCTCGATTGTGGGTTCATGCCCCTCGATGACTAGCTTGAGTGACAGAAACATGAGTCTAGGGGATGTGCTGTTGCCACAAGGGGGAAAACAACGGTGCTTGTGCCCGCGGGTGCAATGATTGTTTACTTTACGCAAAGTTCTTTTAATGCAGTTGTCTGTTGCTTTGAGTTTACACTATGGGTGGGGCTCGCAACTTAATACCAGCGAGATGTTCTGGATAGATATCTCAAGGTGGATGATTAGTAGTAGATATTGATGGATTTCGGTCTACTTACTTTGGTGTACCGCCCATGCTTTGAACCTCAACCTTTCTTGCAATGTAGTCAGCATTGGTTTGCGTTCGTGGTCCTGTCAATTGCCTAGCTGTAATTCGTTTACCTCACGTAGCTGTTTTATCGTCTTTTGGGAGAGAGACATCACTAGTGAACATCATGAGACTCCGGTCCATATTACTATCATTGATCACCTTTGCTATTTACTTTTCGCTTTTATTTACTATTGCAAAACACTATCTATCACTACTATCATTTGCGTTTAATCCTTTGTGAACTACAAGGCCGGAGGGATTGACAACCTCTCTGTACTCGTTGGGAGCAAAGTTATTTGTATCTGTGTGCAGGTCCATGTTGATTGCTAATTTGCGCCGTTAGCAGTTGACACCTACTTGTTGAACCTAGGAGTCTCTGGGGATTCGATCCTTGGCATCTTTGCTAAGGGAAAACACTTCCACAACACTGCATCTTTCACCTTCCACTTGGGGTAACCAACGAGGGGTTAGAGGCCCATCAAGGAGTATTTTCTGGCGCCGTTGCCGGGGACTCCACTCTTCAGGATAGGGGAGTTGCATGCTATCTTTTACCTTTGCTTTTTAGTCTTGCTAGTTTACCTTTCAAATTTTGCTTTAGTACCTTTTTATCGAAAATCACAAAAATAGTTATCTTGCTTGCTTGCTACTATGGGTTCCACCGAGAATACCAAGTTGTGTGACTTCACTAGTCACAACAACGATGACTTTATCATCACACCTATCACTACACCTGCCACTTCAGCACCTTCATATGAAATTAAACCTGCTTTACTGAACTTAGTCATGAAAGATCAATTCTCCGGTGCTGGAGATGATGCTGCTTTACACTTAAACAACTTTGTTGAACTTTGTGATATGCAAAAGTACCACGAAATAGATGGTAATATTGTTAAGCTTAAGCTTTTTTCCTTTCTCCTTGAGAGGAGGAGCTAAAATTTGGTTTCAGTCTTTGCCTAGAAATAGCATAGATTCATGGGACAAGTGCAAAGATGCTTTTATTGGAAAATACTATCCACCTGCTAAAATTATCCAACTTAGAAGTAACATAATGAATTTTAAACAATTGGATAATGAACACGTTGCCCAAGCTTGGGAACGTATGAAATCTCTTATCAAGAACTGCCCTACTCATGGTTTGACTGCTTGGATGGTTATCCAAACTTTTTATGCAGGCTTGAACTTTACCTCGCGGAACTTGTTAGATTTGGCCGCGGGAGGAACTTTTATGTCAACTACACTTGGTGCTGCCACGAAGCTTCTCGATGAGATGATGACCAACTATTCCCAATGGCACACCGAACGCGCTCCAACAGGTAGGAAGGTAAACTCTGTCGAGGAGATTTCCTCCCTTAATGAAAAAGTTGACTTGATTATGTCTCTACTTTCGAAGCAATCTTCTGTTGATCCTCGTGATGTTCCTTTAAATTCTTTGATTGCTCAAGAACAAGTAGATGTGAATTTTATCTCTAGAAACAATTTTAACAACAATGCTTATAGGAGTAATTTTGGTAGCAATCCTAGACCGTTCCCCTCTAATTCTTATGGGAACAACAATGCTTATCCTATCACCAAGAACTCCACTACTGAACTAGAGATTATGCTTAAAGATTTCATCACTACCCAAAAAGCCTTTAATAAGAGTGTAGAAGAAAAACTACATAAACTTGATGATCTTTCTTTTAAGGTAGACCATTTAGCCAATGAGGTAAAATTGCTAAAAATTGAAACTTCTCCTCTTGAGGAGAGGAAGGTCATTCCTATAAATGCTACTCAAGTGCAAATTAATGAAAACATTAGGATGATGGCTAAATTTAAAGAGAGATGGGCTAGAGAAAGGGAGGAAGAGGATAGAATTAAGAGCCTTCGTACCCACCACACTGTTGCTACTATCCAAGTTATTGAGGATGTTCAAACTCTTAGCACCCAATGTACTCCTGGTCCCAATGGACCTATTAATGGTGATGCTATGACTATAGAAACTACCAAACATGTGAACCTAAAGGATACTACTACCACTTTACTTGATGCTCGTGACCTTGATTTTGATAATTGCACTCTTACCGAAGTTATTGATTTCCTTCACAAGATGTCTAGAGACCCACGCACTAGCACGCTTAACCTTGCCTTCACAGAGCATATCACTAATGCTCTCATCAAAGCTAGGGAGGAGAAACTTGTTGGGGAACGTAGTATTTTCAAAATTTTCCTACGATCACGCAAGATCTATCTACTAGATGCATAGCAACGAGAGGGGAGAGTGTGTCTACGTACCCTCGTAGACCGAAAGCGGAAGCGTTTATCAACGCGGTTGATGTAGTCGTGCACCTTCACGATCCGTCCCGATCTAGTACCGAACGTACGGCACCTCCGCGTTCAGCACACGTTCAGCTCGATGACGTCCTCGCCTTCTTGATCCAGCAAGACGGGCGAAGTAGTAGATGAGTTCCGGCAGCACGACGGTGTGGTGACGGTTGTTGATGAAGAATAATCTCTGCAGGGCTTCGCCAAGCACTACAAAAACTAGACGGAGGATAAACTAGAGGGTCGGGGTAGCCGGCACACGGCTTGGTGTATCTTGATGTGTCTTGGGTGCTAGCCCTACCCCTCTATTTATATGTTGAGCCCTGGGGTCGAAACTTGGAGCAAAAGCCTCCTCAAAGTCGGTTTTGCCCGAAAGGAAAGAGTCCCACTCGGACTCCAGGGCTAGACGCCAGGGTTCCCGGCGTCTACCCCCTAGACGCCAGGGTTCCTGGCGTCTAGCCTCTGGTCTCCGCAAAACTTCCTTTTGCACTTTCCTAAAGCCTCGTGGGCTTTCCCCTTTGGCCCAAATAAAGTGTTCTCGTACCCAAACATTTCGGGAAACATCCGGAACCCCTTCCGGTGAATTCCGGAACCCTTCCGGAGGTCAAACACTATTATCCCATATATTAATCTTTATCTCCGGACCATTCCGGAGTTCCTCGTCATGTCCGTGATCACATCCGGGACTCCGAATAACATTCGATCACCAACATACATAACTCATTTAATACTATATCGTCAACGAAACGTTAAGCGTGCGGACCCTACGGGTTCGAGAACTATGTAGACATGACCGAGACATCTCTCCGGTCAATAACCAATAGCGGAACCTGGATGCCCATATTGGCTCCTACATATTCTACGAAGATCTTTATCGGTCGAACCGCATAACAACATACGTTGTTCCTTTTGTCAACGGTATGTTACTTGCCCGAGATTCGATCGTCGGTATCTCTATACCTAGTTCAATCTCGTTACCGGCAAGTCTCTTTACTCGTTCCGTAACACATCATCTCGTGACTAACTCATTAGTCCTTTTGCTTGCAAGGCTTATTGTGATGTGTGTTACCGAGAGGGCCCAGAGATACCTCTCCGACACTCGGAGTGACAAATCCTAATCTTGATCTATGCCAACACCACGAATACTTTCGGAGACACCTGTAGAGCATCTTTATGATCACCCAGTTACGTTGTGACGTTTGATAGCACACAAGGTGTTCCTACGGTATTTGGGAGTTGCATAATCTCATAGTCATAGGAACATGTATAAGTCATGAAGAAAGCAATAGCAGTAAAACTAAACGATCATAGTGCTATGCTAACGGATGGGTCTTGTCCATCACATCATTCTCCTAATGATGTGATCCCGTTGATCAAATGACAACTCATGTCTATGGCTAGGAAACATAACCATCTTTGATCAATGAGCTAGTCTAGTAGAGGCATACTAGGGACTTACTGTTTTGTCTATGTATCCACACATGTACTAAGTTTCCGGTTAATACAATTCTAGCATTAATAAAAGACATTTATCATGATATAAGGAAATACAAATAACAACGTTATTATTGCCTCTAGGGCATATTTCCTTCAGTCTCCCACTTGCACTAGAGTCAATAATCTAGCTCACATCGCCATGTGATTTAATACTGATAGTTCACATCGTTATGTGAATAACACCCATAGTTCACATCGCCATGTGACCAACACCCAAAGGGTTTACTAGAGTCAATAATCTAGTTCACATCGCTATGTGATTAATACCCAAGAGTAATAAGGTGTGATCATGTTTTGCTTGTGAGAGAAGTTTAGTCAACGGGTCTGTCACATTCAGATCCGTATGTATTTTGCAAATTTCTATGTCTACAATGCTCTGCATAGATCTACTCTAGCTAATTGCTCCCACTTTCAATACGCATCCAGATTGATACTTAGAGTCATCTGGATTTAGTGTTAAAGCTTGCATCGACGTAACCCTTTACGACGAACTCTTTATCACCTCCATAATCGAGAAACATTTCCTTAGTCATCCATTTACTAAGGATAATTTTGACCGCTGTACAGTGATCTACTCCTGGATCACTATTGTACCCCCTTGACAAACTCATGGCAAGGTACACAACATGTTTGCTACACAGCATGACATACTTTATAGAACCTATGGCTGAGGCATAGGGAATGACTTTCATTCTCTCTATATTTTTCTGCAGTGGTCGGGCATTGAGTCTTACTCAACTTCATACCTTGTAATACAGGCAAGAACCCTTTCTTTGACTGATCCATTTTGAACTTCTTCAAAATCTTATCAAGGTATGTGCTTTGTGAAAGTCCAATTAAGTGTCTTGATCTATCTCTATAGATCTTGATGCCTAATATATAAGCAGCTTCATCGAGGTCTTTCATTAAAAAACTCTTATTCAAGTATCCTTTTATGCTATCCAGAAATTCTATATCATTTCCAATCAACAATATGTCATCCACATATAATATTAGAAATGCTACAGAGCTCCCACTCACTTTCTTGTAAATACAGGCTTCTCCAAAAGTCTGTATAAAACCATATGCTTTGATCACCTCATCAAAGCGTATATTCCAACTCCGAGATGCTTGCACCAGTCCATTGATGGATCGCTGGAGCTTGCATACTTTGTTAGCACCTTTTGGATCGACAAAACCTTCTGGTTGCATCATATACAACTCTTCTTTGAGATATCCATTCAGGAATGCAGTTTTGACATCCATTTGCCAGATTTCATAATCATAAAATGCGGCAATTGCTAACATGATTCGGACAGACTTAAGAATCGCTACAGGTGAGAAAGTCTCATCGTAGTCAACTCCTTGAACTTGTCGAAAACCTTTCGCAACAAGTCGAGCTTTGTGAACAGTAATATTACCGTCTGCGTCGGTCTTCCTCTTGAAGATCCATTTATTTTCGATGGCCTGCCGATCATCGGGCAAGTCAACCAAAGTCCACACTTTGTTCTCATACATGGATCCCATCTCAGATTTCATGGCTTCAAGCCATTTTGCGGAATCTGGGCTCATCATCGCTTCCTCATAGTTCATAGGTTCATCATGGTCTAGTAACATGATTTCCAGAACTGGGTTGCCATACCACTCTGGTGCGGAACGTACTCTGGTTGATCTACGACGTTCAGCAGAAACTTGATCCGAAGTTTCATGATCATCATCATTAACTTCCTCACTGATTGGTGTAGGAATCACTGGAACAATTTTCTGTGATGTACTACTTTCCAATTCGGGAGAAGGTATAATTACCTCATCAAGTTCTACTTTCCTCCCACTCACTTCTTTCGAGAGAAACTCCTTCTCTAGAAAGGATCCATTCTTAGCAACGAATATCTTGCCTTCGGATCTGTGATAGAAGGTGTACCCAACAGTTTCTTTTGGGTATCCTATGAAGATTTACTTCTCCGATTTGGGTTCGAGCTTATCATGTTGAAACTTTTTCACATAAGCATCGCAGTCCCAAACTTAAAGAAATGACAGCTTAGGTTTCTCGTCAAACCACGGTTCATACGGTGTCATCTCCACGGATTTAGATGGTGCCCTATTTAATTTGAATGTAGCTGTCTCTAATGCATAACCCCAAAAGCGATAGTGGTAGATCGGTAAGAGACATCATTGATCGTACCATATCCAATAAAGTACGGTTATGACGTTCGGACACACCATTACACTGTGGTGTTCCAGGTGGCGTGAGTAGTGAAACTATTTCACGTTGTTTTTACTGAAGGCCAAACTCGCTAACTCAAATATTTTACCTCTACGATCATATCGTAGAAACTCTTATTTTCTTGTTACGATGATTCTCTACTTCACTCTGAAATTCTTTGAACTTTTCAAATGTTTCAGACTTGTGCTTCATTAAGTAGATATACCCATATCTGCTCAAATCATCAGTGAAGGTCAGAAAATAACGATACCTGCCGCGAGCTTCAACACCCATTGGTCTGCATACATCAGCATGTATGATTTCCAACAAATCTGTTGCTTGCTCCACAGTTCCGGAGAACGGAGTTTTAGTCATCTTGCCCATGAGGCATGGTTCGCAAGCACCAAGTGATTCATAATCAAGTGATTCCAAAAGTCCATCACTATGGAGTTTCTTCATGCGCTTTACACCAATATGACCTAAACGGCAGTGCCACAAATAAGTTGCACTATCATTATTAACCTTGCATCTTTTGGCTTCAATATTATGAATATGTGTATCACACGATCGAGATCCAACAAACCATTTTCATTGGGTGTATGACCATAGAAGGTTTTATTCATGTAAACAGAACAACAATTATTCTTTAACTTACATGAACAACCGTATTGCAATAAACATGATCAAATCATATTCATGCTCAACACCAAATAACACTTATTTAGGTTCAACACTAATCCCGAAAGTATAGGGAGTGTGCGATGATGATCATATCAATCTTGGAACTACTTCCAATACACATCGTCACTTCATCCTTTAACTAGTTTCTGTTTATTTATGCAACTCCCATTTCGAGTTACTACTCTTTAGCAACTGAACCAATATCAAATACCGAGGGGTTGCTATGAACACTAGTAAAATACACATCAATAATCTGTATATCAAATATACCTTTGTTCACTTTGCCATCCTTCTTATCCGCCAAATATCTAGGGCAGTTCCACTTCTAGTGACCATTTCCTTTGCAGTAGAAGCACTTAGTTTCAGGCTTGAGTTTAGCTTTGAGTTTCTTCATGGGAGTGACAACTTGCTTGTCATTCTTCTTGAAGTTCCCCTTCTATCCCTTTGCCCTTTACTTGAAACAAGTGGTCTTGTTAACCATCAACACTTGATGCTCTTTCTTGATTTCTACCTTCGCCGATTTCAGCATCGTGAAGAGCTCGGGAATTACTTTCGTCATCCCTTGCATATTATAGTTCATCACGAAGTTCTACTAACTTGGTGATAGTGACTAGAGAACTTTGTCAATTACTATCTTATCTGGAAGATTAACTCCCACTTGATTCAAGCAATTGCAGTACCCAGACAATCTGAGCACATGCTCACTGGTTGAGCTATTCTCCTCCATCCTGTAGGCAATATACTATCAGAGGTCTTATACCTCTCGACACGGGCATGAGTATGAAATACTAATTTCAACTCTTGGAACATCTCATATGCTCCGTGGCGTTTCAAAACGTTTTTGAAGTCCCGGTTATAAGCCGTAAAGCATGGTGCACTTAAACTATCAAGTAGTCATCATACCGAGCTTTTGTCAAAATGTTCATAACGTCTGCATATGCTCCTGCAATAGGTCTGTCACCTAGCGGTGCATCAAGGACATTATTCTTCTGTTCAGCAATGAGGATAATCCTCAGATCACGGACCTAGTCCGCATCATTGCTACTAACATCTTTCATCTTAGTTTTCTCTAGGAACATATAAAAAATAAACGGGGAGCAACATCGCGAGCTATTGATCTACAACATAGATATGCTAATACTACCAGGACTAAGTTCATGATAAATTAAAGTTCAATTTAATCATATTACTTAAGAACTCCCACTTAGATAGACATCCCTCCGGTCATCTAAATGATCACGTGATCCAAATCAACTAAACCATGTCCGATCATCACGTGAGATGGAGTAGTTTCAATGGTGAACATCTTATGTTGATCATATCTACTATATGATTCACGCTCGACCTTTCGGTCTCCAGTGTTCCGAGGCCATATCTGCATATGCTAGGCTCGTCAAGTTTAACCCGAGTATTCTGCGTGTGCAAAACTGGCTTACACCCGTTGTATTTGAACGTAGAGCTTATCACACCCGATCATCACGTGGTGTCTCGGCACGATGAACTTTCGCAACGGTGCATACTCAGAGAGAACACTTATACCTTGAAATTTAGTAAGGGATCATCTTATAATGCTACCGTCGTTCTAAGCAAAATAAGAAGCATAATAAGATAAACATCACATGCAATCGAAATATGTGACATGATATGGCCATCATCATCTTGTGCTTTTGATCTCCATCTCCAAAGCACCGTCATGATCACCTTCGTCACCGGCGCGACACCTTGATCTCCATCGTAGCATCGTTGTCGTCTCGCCAACTATTGCTTCTACGACTATCGCTACCGCTTAGTGATAAAGTAAAGCAATTACATGGCGATTGCATTTCATACAATAAAGCGACAACCATATGGCTCCTGCCAGTTGCCGATAACATTACAAAACATGATCATCTCATACAAAACCGTATAACTCATCATGTCTTGACCATATCACATCACAACATGCCCTGCAAAAACAAGTTAGACATCCTCTACTTTGTTGTTGCAAGTTTTACGTGGCTGCTACGGGCTTAGCAAGAACCGTTCAAGGACATAATTCTTCTGTGCAGCAATGAGGATAATCCTCAGGTTACGGACCCAGTCCGTGTAATTGCTACCATCATCTTTCAACTTAGCTTTCTCTAGGAATGCATTAAAATTCAAAGGAACGGTAGCACGGGCCATTGATCTACAACAACATAGATATGCAAAAACTATCAGGACTAAGTTTCATGATAAGTTAAAGTTCAGTTTAATCATATTAAGGAACTCCCACTTAGATAGACATCCCTCTGGTCATCTAAATGATCACGTGATCCAAAATAACTAAACCATGTCCGATCATCACGTGAGATGGAGTAGTTTCAATGGTGAACATCTTATGTTGATCATATCTACTATATGATTCACGTTCGACCTTTTGGTCTCCAGTGTTCCGAGGCCATATCTGCATATGCTAGGCTCGTCAAGTTTAACCCGAGTATTCTGCGTGTGCAAAACTGGCTTACACCCGTTGTATTTGAACGTAGAGCTTATCACACCCGATCATCACGTGGTGTCTCGGCACGACGAACTTTCGCAACGGTGCATACTCAGGGAGAACACTTATACCTTGAAATTTAGTAAGGGATCATCTTATAATGCTACCGGCGTTCTAAGCAAAATAAGAAGCATAATAAGATAAACATCACATGCAATCAAAATATGTGACATGATATGGCCATCATCATCTTGTGCTTTTGATCTCCATCTCCAAAGCACCGTCATGATCACCTTCGTCACTAGCGCGACACCTTGATCTC
Organism: Secale cereale; assembly: GCA_902687465.1. Taxonomy (NCBI): domain Eukaryota; kingdom Viridiplantae; phylum Streptophyta; class Magnoliopsida; order Poales; family Poaceae; genus Secale; species Secale cereale. The sequence continues at coordinate 830,654,873 of LR738713.1, forward strand.
CATCGTAGCATCGTTGTCGTCTCGCCAACTATTGCTTCTACGACTATCGCTACCGCTTAGTGATAAAGTAAAGCAATTACATGGCGATTGCATTTCATACAATAAAGCGACAACCATATGGCTCCTGCCAGTTGCCGATAACATTACAAAACATGATCATCTCATACAAAACCGTATAACTCATCATGTCTTGACCATATCACATCACAACATGCCCTGCAAAAACAAGTTAGACGTCCTCTACTTTGTTGTTGCAAGTTTTACGTGGCTGCTACGGGCTTAGCAAGAACCGTTCTTACCTACGCATACAAAACCACAACGATGTTTCGTCAAGTATGTGCTGTTTTAACCTTCACAAGGACCGGGCGTAGCCACACTCGATTCAGCTAAAGTGAGAGAGACAGACACCCGCCAGTCACCTTTAAGCAACGAGTGCTCATAACGGTGAAACCAGTCTCGCGTAAGCGTACGCGTAATGTCGGTCCGGGCCGCTTCATCTCACAATACCGCCGAAGCAAAGTATGACATGCTGGTAAGCAGTATGACTAGTATCGTCCACAACTCACTTGTGTTCTACTCGTGCATATCATCAACGCATAGACCTGGCTCTGATACCACTGTTGGGGAACGTAGTATTTTCAAAATTTTCCTACGATCACGCAAGATCTATCTACTAGATGCATAGCAACGAGAGGGGAGAGTGTGTCTACGTACCCTCATAGACCGAAAGCGGAAGCGTTTATCAACGCGGTTGATGTAGTCGTGCACCTTCACGATCCGTCCCGATCTAGTACCGAACGTACGGCACCTCCGCGTTCAGCACACGTTCAGCTCGATGACGTCCTCGCCTTCTTGATCCAGCAAGACGGGTGAAGTAGTAGATTAGTTCCGGCAGCACGACGGTGTGGTGACGGTTGTTGATGAAGAATAATCTCTGCAGGGCTTCGCCAAGCACTACAGAAACTAGACGGAGGATAAACTAGAGGGTCGGGGTAGCCGGCACACGGCTTGGTGTATCTTGATGTGTCTTGGGTGCTAGCCCTACCCCTCTATTTATATGTTGAGCCCTGGGGTCGAAACTTGGAGCAAAAGCCTCCTCAAAGTCGGTTTTGCCCGAAAGGAAAGAGTCCCACTCGGACTCCAGGGCTAGACGCCAGGGTTCCCGGCGTCTACCCCCTAGACGCCAGGGTTCCTGGCGTCTAGCCTCTGGTCTCCGCAAAACTTCCTTTTGCACTTTCCTAAAGCCTCGTGGGCTTTCCCCTTTGGCCCAAATAAAGTGTTCTCGTACCCAAACATTTCGGGAAACATCCGGAACCCCTTCCGGTGAATTCCGGAACCCTTCCGGAGGTCAAACACTATTATCCCATATATTAATCTTTATCTCCGGACCATTCCGGAGTTCCTCGTCATGTCCGTGATCACATCCGGGACTCCGAATAACATTCGATCACCAACATACATAACTCATTTAATACTATATCGTCAACGAAACGTTAAGCGTGCGGACCCTACGGGTTCGAGAACTATGTAGACATGACCGAGACATCTCTCCGGTCAATAACCAATAGCGGAACCTGGATGCCCATATTGGCTCCTACATATTCTACGAAGATCTTTATCGGTCGAACCGCATAACAACATACGTTGTTCCTTTTGTCAACGGTATGTTACTTGCCCGAGATTCGATCGTCGGTATCTCTATACCTAGTTCAATCTCGTTACCGGCAAGTCTCTTTACTCGTTCCGTAACACATCATCTCGTGACTAACTCATTAGTCCTTTTGCTTGCAAGGCTTATTGTGATGTGTGTTACCGAGAGGGCCCAGAGATACCTCTCCGACACTCGGAGTGACAAATCCTAATCTTGATCTATGCCAACACCACGAATACTTTCGGAGACACCTGTAGAGCATCTTTATGATCACCCAGTTACGTTGTGACGTTTGATAGCACACAAGGTGTTCCTACGGTATTCGGGAGTTGCATAAACTCATAATACCGATCGTCATCAAACGTTAAGCGTGCGGACCCTACGGGTTCGAGAACTATGTAGACATGACCGAGACTCATCTCCGGTCAATAACCAATAGCGGAACCTGGATGTTCATATTGGCTCCTACATATTCTACGAAGATCTTTTATCGGTCAGAACCGCATAACAACATACGTTGTTCCTTTTGTCAAACGGTATGTTACTTGCCCGAGATTCGATCGTCGGTATCTCTATACCTAGTTCAACCTCGTTACCGGCAAGTCTCTTTACTCGTTCCGTAACACATCATCTCGTGACTAACTCATTAGTCTTTTGCTTGCAAGGCTTATTGTGATGTGTGTTACCGAGAGGGCCCAGAGATACCTCTCCGACACTCGGAGTGACAAATCCTAATCTTGATCTATGCCAACACCACGAATACTTTCGGAGACACCTGTAGAGCATCTTTATGATCACCCAGTTACGTTGTGACGTTTGATAGCACACAAGGTGTTCCTACGGTATTCGGGAGTTGCATAATCTCATAGTCATAGGAACATGTATAAGTCATGAAGAAAGCAATAGCAGTAAAACTAAACGATCATAGTGCTATGCTAACGGATGGGTCTTGTCCATCACATCATTCTCCTAATGATGTGATCCCGTTGATCAAATGACAACTCATGTCTATGGCTAGGAAACATAACCATCTTTGATCAATGAGCTAGTCTAGTAGAGGCATACTAGGGACTTACTGTTTTGTCTATGTATCCACACATGTACTAAGTTTCCGGTTAATACAATTCTAGCATGAATAAAAGACATTTATCATGATATAAGGAAATACAAATAACAACATTATTATTGCCTCTAGGGCATATTTCCTTCAAAACTTAGAGTAGAAGCCTCCATACCTAGAAAGCTAGAAGATGGTTGGGATCCTATGATAAAAATTAAATTGAATGACTTCTCTTGCTATGCATTATGTGATGTTGGAGCTAGTACCTCTATTATGCCCAAAAGAATATATGATATGCTTAAATTGAAACCTTTTGATTCTTGTTCTTTTGGTGTTCGTCTCGTTGATTCTTCCATAAAGAAACCTTTGGGGAGGATCGACGATGTTCTTGTTGTTGTTAATGATAATTATGTTCCCGTTGATTTCACTATTATGGATATTGAATGTGATCCTTCATGTCCAATTATTTTGGGACGTCCCTTTTTACGCACCGTTGGTGCTATCATTGACATGAAAGAGGGTAATATAAAATTTCAGTTTCCTCTCAAGAAAGGGATGGAACACTTCCCTCGAAAGAAGATCAAGTTACCTTTTGAGTCCGTTGTACGGGCTAGCTATTCTTTTACTCTTGATAAAACTTGATCTCTATGCATTATGCCTAGCTTAAAGGCATAAAAGAAAGCGCTTTTGGGAGGCAGCCCACATGAATAATTTTTTGCTTTTGTTGTGTCTTGATTTTTTTTACTACTGTAGCATCATCATTGTATCTTTGCTTTTCATATTTGTGCCAAGTATAGCCTCTGATTGCTAGAAAGTTCAAAAGTTGTGAGGTGCTGTCCAGGAAACAGATTCTGTCCTTGGATAGAAAAATTCGTATAAAATCACCAGATCATCTTTTTGGTCTGAATTGTTTCGACAGCGTTCTCTATATAATTTTCTTTCGTGCGGCTGTTCTGAGTTTTTTGATTTGAGTTGCAGAAGTATCCCGAACAAATCATTTACTACCTGCTGTTCTGTTTTTCACAGATTCTGTCCTGTTTTGCCTTTCCTTCAGTTTGCAAACCAAGAGCTTGCTTTTTCTTTGCAAAAACCTTTTGGCAATCTTGAGAAACATTAGAACTACAAGAATTTCTTTATTTCCAGCAAGGAACAATTATTTTATTAAGGGTACTAACCTTGCTAATCAAATTATGATGAGTTATGTATGAAGGGAGTTTTCAAGTGTGCGAGGGAAGATGATAAAAATATTCAGGAGTGTCAAGCGCTCAAGCTTGGGGATGCCCCCGTGCACCCCCAAGAAATATTCAAGGAGACTCAAGCGTCTAAGCTTGGGGATGCCCCCGTGCATCCCCTTCTCCATCAACATTATCAGTTCGTCTTTCGTTCCGCTATATTTTTATCACTTCATGTGTTATGTGCTATGCTTGGAGCGTCTTGCTTTTAGTTTTCTTTTTAGTTTTTCATAATGAGTCGGAACTCAGCATTCCTTTATGTGGGAGAGAAACACGCTCCACTTCTACCTAGAACATAACATAGAATTTTCATGTCTATCTTTGCTGTGTGTGTTCTTTGTCTTTTAATAGCTACTATCATGCTCTGCTCTTAGTATTCATGCTTATCTTTTCCAAGAGCTTTTGTTTAGTTGGTTGCTTGAACTCTCTTTAATTATCATGATCACCTTATTAAGAGAGTTTGCTTCCGTTGCATTGGTTAATATGTCTATGATAAAGATGCTACGTGCATGATGGTGCTTAGTAGTTCAGGTTTTCTTATGGTTAGTCTTAAATAGCTGGGGGATTCCCAATGTGTTATTGGAGTACCAACATGATTTGTTTGCCTATGATGTGGTATGGTTTAGTAATATCTTCCTTCGAGAATTTATTTTGATTGACTTGGCGTATGCTCACGCATATTTAAGACTGTAAAGAAAGTCTGTCAAGCCTTGATGATCTTTTATTTCTGAGTAGCGATATAACTACCATGCCTGATTCAATGTTGCTTTGTCGCTCTGCATAATTATGACCGTCATTGCTCTCTTAGTTGGTCGCTCCCAGTCTTTTGCTAACCTCCACCTGTACTAAGCAAACTAACTTTGTAATATATAGCTCATGGGAAAGTAGCTTAAAAACTATTGTGGTAAAGAATATGTTGCCTATGTATCTTATTTCTTATAAGTTGCTCGCTGAGCGGTAACCATGTTTCTGGGGACGCTATCAACTATCACACTTTTGTTGAATATCATGTGAGTTGCTATGCATGTTCGTCTTGTCTGAAGTAAGGGTGATATGCCGTGGGTTGAATAAGTATGCATATTGTTAGAGAAGAACATTGGGCCGCCAACCAAAGCCATGTATCATGGTGGAAGTTTTAGCTTGGACCTTAATCCTCAATCTCTTATGAGAATATGCTTATGCATTAAAGAGGAGTCCATCATCTATTTTCTATGTTGTCCCAGTATGGATGTCCTCAAGTTGAGATCTATCAAAAACGAGAAATCAAATGTGATTTATCTCCTTGGACCTTTGTACAGGTGGCATAGAGGTACCCCTTTGTGACACTTGGTTGAAACATATGTAATGCAATGATAACCCATGGAAGTCCGAGCTAATTAGGACAAGGTGTGAGCACTATTGGTATTCGATGCATGAGGCTTGCAACTTATAGGATGTCTTATGCATGACACATATGAAGTACTACTACCGTTGACAAAATTGCTTCTATGTTTTCAAAATAAAAAGCTCTAGCACATAACCATTCTTTTACTTTTATGTTGAGTCTCCACCTTCTTTTAAAAGCACCAACTACTGAGAGCATGATTGTCATTCTGAGTGTAATGTGCATTGTTCCAAAGTAGCATTGTCTTTTGCATGATTGTGATATCGTTTATTTCGAAATCATTGTATCTAGTCATCACTTAAACCTTGAAGGTGCCCCTGCATTCATGTTTTGCATCACTAAAAGGGGCAAGCTAGATATCACTTTATCATATTTGCACATCATGATCATTGCAAATCTTTTTGATGTTTCAGTTTCATATTGTAAAACTTTCAGTCATTTGTGATTTTCTCATGAGGCAACTTAATTACTATAGAATCATTGTCTCAGTAAGCTTTTGTCATATGACTATGAAAAGTCCTATATGATTAATAGCATGTCACCACAGAAATTATTCTTGTTATCATTTACCTACTCGAGGACGAGCAGGAATTAAGCTTGGGGATGTTGATACGTCCAAAACGTATCTATAATTTCTGCTTGCTCCATGCCACTTTTGGGTGATATTGCTATGATATTCATACACTTCCATACACTTTTGATCATATTTGGACTAACCTAATAATCCAGTGCACCCCGGTGCCAGTTTCTGTTTTCGGTTGATTTTGTATTTCAGGTTTTCACGTTACGAGAACTGCCAGGAAAAATCTAGAAAAATTATATAAAAAATCAGCGTTCCGGAACCGACCTTGCGCCCGAAGTACAGCCGGGGGGGGCACCGGGGCTCGGGGCGCCCTGTGGGCGCGCCCCCCCCTGGGCCGCGCCGGGGGGGCGCCTGGGCCCCCCGAAGCCCGTCCGGTGCCCCCATTTGGCATATATTTAGAGCGTCCCTCGAAACCCTGGGGACGGGAACTCTTTTTCGCGATCTCATCTCTGTTCCACCGCCGTCGCCGCTTCCAAGATCGGGAGCACCAGGAGAACTCTTCCCGGCACCCTGCCGGAGGGGAGGATCACCACCGGGAGCTTCTCCACCACCATGGACGCCTCCCGGATGACTCGTGAGTAGTCTCCCTTGGACCATGAGTCCATGAACAGTAGCTATGTGATGTTCTCCTCCCGTTCTTGTGCTTCACTAATTAGTCCTCGTGAGCTGCCCTACATGATCGAGGCACATATGTAATCCTTATGCTGTTGCTATGATGAGTTTGCTGGGATCCGATGGATTATGAGATTATGTTCAGATTGATCTTGAGTAATATATTTGATCTACCTCTTTTATATTTATGTTCATAAGTAATTCTTGCATGTTCTCCGTTGTTATTTATTGCTTTGGCCAAGTAATATGTAGTGACTCCAAGAGGGAACGTTATGCTCGATTGTGGGTTCATGCCCCTCGATGACTAGCTTGAGTGACAGAAACATGAGTCTAGGGGATGTGCTGTTGCCACAAGGGGGAAAACAACGGTGCTTGTGCCCGCGGGTGCAAGGATTGTTTACTTTACGCAAAGTTCTTTTAATGCAGTTGTCTGTTGCTTTGAGTTTACACTATGGGTGGGGCTCGCAACTTAATACCAGCGAGATGTTCTGGATAGATATCTCAAGGTGGATGATTAGTAGTAGATATTGATGGATTTCGGTCTACTTACTTTGGCGTACCGCCCATGCTTTGAACCTCAACCTTTCTTGCAATGTAGTCAGCATTGGTTTGCGTTCGTGGTCCTGTCAATTGCCCAGCTGTAATTCGTTTACCTCACATAGCTGTTTTATCGTCTTTTGGGAGAGAGACATCACTAGTGAACATCATGAGACTCCGGTCCATATTACTATCATTGATCACCTTTGCTATTTACTTTTCGCTTTTATTTACTATTGCAAAACACTATCTATCACTACTATCATTTGCGTTTAATCCTTTGTGAACTACAAGGCCGGAGGGATTGACAACCTCTCTGTACTCGTTGGGAGCAAAGTTATTTGTATCTGTGTGCAGGTCCACGTTGATTGCTAATTTGCGCCGTTAGCAGTTGACACCTACTTGTTGAACCTAGGAGTCTCTGGGGATTCGATCCTTGGCATCTTTGCTAAGGGAAAACACTTCCACAACACTGCATCTTTCACCTTCCACTTGGGGTAACCAACGAGGGGTTAGAGGCCCATCAGCGTTCAAAACGTTTTTGAAGTCCCGGTTCTAAGCCGTAAAGCATGGTGCACTTAAACTATCATGTAGTCATCATACCGAGCTTTTGTCAAAACGTTCATAACGTCTGCATCTGCTCCTGCAATAGGTATGTTACCTAGCGGTGCATCAAGAACATAATTCTTCTGTGCAGCAATGAGGATAATCCTCAGATCACGGACCTAGTCCGCATCATTGCTACTAACATCTTTCAACTTAGTTTTCTCTAGGAACATAAATAAACGGGGAGCAACATCACGAGCTATTGATCTACAACATAGATATGCTAATACTACCAGGACTAAGTTCATGATAAATTAAAGTTCAATTAATCATATTACTTAAGAACTCCCACTTAGATAGACATCCCTCTAGTCATCTAAATGATCACGTGATCCAAATCAACTAAACCATGTCCGATCATCACGTGAGATGGAGTAGTTTTAATGGTGAACATCTTATGTTGATCATATCTACTATATGATTCACGCTCGACCTTTCGGTCTCCAGTGTTCCGAGGCCATATCTGCATATGCTAGGCTCGTCAAGTTTAACCCGAGTATTCTGCGTGTGCAAAACTGGCTTACACCCGTTGTATTTGAACGTAGAGCTTATCACATCCGATCATCACGTGGTGTCTCGGCACGACGAATTTTCGCAACGGTGCATACTCAGGGAGAACACTTATACCTTGAAATTTATTAAGGGATCATCTTATAATGCTACCGTCGTTCTAAGCAAAATAAGAAGCATAATAAGATAAACATCACATGCAATCAAAATATGTGACATGATATGGCCATCATCATCTTGTGCTTTTGATCTCCATCTCCAAAGCACCGTCATGATCACCTTCGTCACCGGCGCGACACCTTGATCTCCATCGTAGCATCGTTGTCGTTTCGCCAACTATTGCTTCTACGACTATCGCTACCGCTTAGTGATAAAGTAAAGCAATTACATGGCGATTGCATTTCATACAATAAAGCGACAACCATATGGCTCCTGCCAGTTGCCGCTAACATTACAAAACATGATCATCTCATACATAGCCGTATAACTCATCATGTCTTGACCATATCACATCACAACATGCCCTGCAAAAACAAGTTAGACGTCCTCTACTTTGTTGTTGCAAGTTTTACGTGGCTGCTACGGGCTTAGCATGAACCGTTCTTACCTACGCATACAAAAACCACAATGATGTTTTGTCAAGTATGTGCTGTTTTAACCTTCACAAGGACCGGGCGTAGCCACACTTGATTCAGCTAAAGTGAGAGAGACAGACACCCGCCAGTCACCTTTAAGCAACGAGTGCTCATAACGGTGAAACCAGTCTCGCGTAAGCGTACGCGTAATGTCGGTCCGGGCCGCTTCATCTCACAATACCGCCGAAGCAAAGTACGACATGCTGGTAAGCAGTATGAGTAGTATCGCCCACAACTCATTGTGTTCTACTCGTGCATATCATCTACGCATAGACCTGGCTCATGATGCCACTGTTGGGGAACGTAGTATTTTAAAAATTTCCTACGATCACGCAAGATCTATCTACCAGATGCATAGCAACGAGAGGGAAGAGTGTGTCTACGTACCCTCGTAGACCGGAAGCGGAAGCGTCAAGTGACGCGGTTGACGTAGTCGAACTTCTTCGCGATTCAACCGATCAAGTACCGAACGTATGGCACCTCCGTGTTCAGCACACGTTCAGCTTGATGACGTCCCACGAGCTCTTGATCCAGTTGAGCTTCACGGGAGAGTTTCGTCAGCACGACGGCGTGGTGACGGATATGATGTATCTACCGGCGCAGGGCTTCTCCTAAGTACTGCGATGGTATGACCGAGGTGTGTTTCTGTGGAGGGGGGCACCGCACACGGCTGGAACAATTCAACTTGTGTGTCTTTGGGTGCCCCCCTGCCCCCGTATATATAGGAGCAAGAGGGGAGGGCCGGCCGGCCTCCTATGGTGCGGCTAGGGCAATCCTACTAGGAGTCCATCAAGAAGGAAGAGAGGGACATGAAAAGAGGGAGAGGTGGCGCCCCCCAATCCTAGTCCAACTAGGATCCCTAGGTGGGGCGCCGGCCAGCCTCTATGGGCTGCCTCTCTCCTTTCCTCAAGGCCCACTATGGACCATCCCCCTTCGTAGGGGGTTCCGGTAACCCCTTCCGGCAATCCAGTTAAATCCGAAACTTTTCCGGAACACTTCCGGTGTCCGAATATAGTCGTCCAATATATCAATCTTTATGTCTCGGACATTCCGAGACTCCTCGTCATGTCCGTGATCTCATCCGGGACTCCGAACTACCTTCGGTACATCAAAACTCATAAACTCATAATACCGATCGTCATCAAACGTTAAGCGTGCGGACCCTACGGGTTCGAGAACTATGTAGACATGACCGAGACTCATCTCCGGTCAATAACCAATAGCGGAACCTGGATGTTCATATTGCCTCCTACATATTCTACGAAGATCTTTTATCGGTCAAAACCGCATAACAACATACGTTGTTCCTTTTGTCATCGGTATGTTACTTGCCCGAGATTCGATCGTCGGTATCTCTATACCTAGTTCAATCTCGTTACCAGCAAGTCTCTTTACTCGTTCCGTAACACATCATCTCGTGACTAACTCATTTAGTCTTTTTTCTTGCAAGGCTTATTGTGATGTGTGTTACCGAGAGGGCCTAGAGATACCTCTCCGACACTCGGAGGGACAAATCCTAATCTTGATCTATGCCAGCACCACGAATACTTTCGGAGACACCTGTAGAGCATCTTTATGATCACCCAGTTACGTTGTGACGTTTGATAGCACACAAGGTGTTCCTACGGTATTCGGGAGTTGCATAATCTCATAGTCATAGGAACATGTATAAGTCATGAAGAAAGCAATAGCAGTAAAACTAAACGATCATAGTGCTATGCTAACGGATGGGTCTAGTCCATCACATCATTCTCCTAATGATGTGATCTCGGTGATCAAATGACAACTTATGTCTATGGCTAGGAAACATAACCATCTTTGATCAATGAGCTAGTCTAGTAGAGGCATACTAGGGACACTCTGTTTTGTCTATGTATTCACACATGTACTAAGTTTCCGGTTAATACAATTCTAGCATGAATAATAAACATTTATCATGATATAAGGAAATATAAATAACAACTTTATTATTGCCTCTAGGGCATATTTCCTTCAATTACTTAACGATTACAGTCACTTTGCGTGGACGTTCCCTCTGCGTCACAAATCCGATGTCCTTCCCACCCTGCGCAACTTCATAGCTTTCGTCAAAACTCACATCAACCTACCCATCCTCACCATCCAAACGGACAACGGGAAGGAATTTGACAATGCAGCCGCACGCGAGCTCCTCTCCTCTCTCGGGATTGCGTTGCACATGTCATGCCCGTATACCTCGCCAAAGAATGGGCGCGCCGAGCGCGCTCTGCGTACGCTCAACGACATCACACGCGCTCTCCTCACCCACGCCCACATGCCCTTCCCCTACCGGGCCGAAGCCCTTCAGACATCCACATTCCTCCTCAACAGACGGCCGTGCCGTCCGCGCCATAACCAGACACCATTCTTTCTGCTCTACGGTGCACACCCTGACTACACAAACATGCGTGTGTTCGGCTGCCAGTGCTTCCCCAACCTCATGCCCACAACCACGCACAAGCTCGCCCCCCGGTCCGCACTGTGCATTCTCCTCGGCTACTCCACCGATCACAAAGGCTATCGCTGCCTAAACCCAGCCACTGGGCGCGTGATCATATCTCGTCACGTCGTCTTTGACGAACAACGCTTTCCCTTCCATGATCAGCCAAATGCGCCGCTGCCTCCCTCCATCACCACCCTCGACGACGAGCTCAACCTACCACCTGTACCCCGGCGTCCTCGTACAGCTCGCCCACCAGCCACGCAGCCCGCACCCATTTCCGCTCATGTGGCCGCACCTCCAACACCTCCCGCTCTGCACACAGATGCCACCGAAGCCAATTCTTCACACGACCATACTGCCGTGGCAGCTGATCCAGGCGTGTCTCCTTCACCACCACCCCCCACACCCCAGGCCACCGACCTCGCCTCACCCACTCCACCTCCTCCACCTCGACCACGTCGTCGTCCCCCACCTGCACCTACACACCCCATGCAAACATGCGCCCAGGCCGGCAAATTCATGCCGAACCCCAAATATGCCACTAACCTCTCCGTGGCCACCACACCTACCATCTCCCCCATCCCAAAAACTGTGCGTGCTGCGTTGCAAGATCCCTATTGGTTGGCTGCTATGCAGGTGGAGTACAGGGCTTTGATGGAGAACAAAACATGGCGCCTTGTCCCTCGACCACCCGGTGCCAACATCGTCACCGGCAAGTGGCTCTTCCAGCACAAGCTCAAGGCAGACGGCTCCCTCGAACGGTACAAGGCGCGATGGGTCGTCCGCGGGTTCTCACAGCGGCCCGGCGTCGACTTCGACGAAACATTCTCTCCCGTCGTCAAGGCTGCCACAATCCGCGTCGTGCTCACCATCGCTACTTCGTGGGACTGGCCCGTCCATCAAATGGATGTCAACAACGCCTTCTTACATGGACGCCTCGCCGAGCAAGTCTTCTGCCAGCAACCAGCCGGCTTCGTCGACGCCAACCACCCCGAGCACGTGTGCCTCCTCGACAAGTCGCTGTACGGCCTCAAGCAGGAGCCCCGCGCCTGGTTCGCTGGGTTCGCCACATACGTGCTTCAGCTTGGCTTCGTCAGCTCACGAGCGGACCCGTCGCTGTTCGTCCTCTACAGCGACGCCGGCACCGCCTACCTCCTTCTCTACGTCGACGACATCGTCCTCGCCGCCTCCTCCACACCCCTGCTGCAACGGCTCTAGCGCCAGCTCTCCGGCGAGTTCTCCATGAAGGACCTCAGCCCGCTCCACTACTTCCTTGGGATCGCCGTCACTCGTACGACGCAGGGCTTCTTCCTCTCCCAACGCAAGTATGCTGAGGAGCTCTTGGACCGCGCCAACATGACCGGCTGCAAGCCGGCGTCCACCCCAGTCGACACGTGCGCCAAGCTGTCTGCTACCGACGGCGTCCCCGTCCAAGACCCGACTGAGTACCGCAGCATTGTCGGCGCGCTCCAGTACATGACCATGACGCGGCCCGACATCGCCTATGCCGTTCAACAATGTTGCTTGGTCATGCACGACCCGCGTGCACCGCACCTGGCCCTGGCGAAGCGGATCCTGCGCTACCTCCGGGGAACCACATCGCACGGCCTTCATCTCCAGCGCACGCACACTCTCGACCTCGTCGCGTACTCCGACGCGGACTGGGCTGGCTGCCCAGACACCAGGCGTTCGACGTCTGGCTATGCCGTGTACCTCGGGGACTCGCTCGTCTCCTGGTCCTCCAAACGTCAAGCTACCGTGTCGCGGTCCAGCGCTGAAGCCAAATACCGTGTCGCGGTCCAGCGCTGAAGCCAAATACCGTGTCGTCACCAATGCAGTCGCGGAATGCTGCTGGCTCCGTCAACTCCTCGCCGAGCTCTCCGTTCCCATGCCCAAAGCGAGCGTGCTCTTCTGCGACAACATCTCATCGGTGTACATGCCCGCCAACCCAGTACACCACCGACGGACGAAGCACATCGAACTCGACATCCACTTCGTGCATGAACAGGTGTCGCTCGGCAAGCTGCGCGTGCTCCACATTCCAACCAAGCAACAATTCACGGATGTGCTCACCAAAGGGCTCCCCACCGCGGCGTTTCAAGAATTCCGGTCCAGTTTGTGCATCCGACCACCGGATGCTTCAACTGCGGCGGGGTGTTAGATAGTCAAAACCATAGTCTAGCTAACCACGTCTAGCACGTCCCCTAACCACGATCTGCACGATCACACGAGCTCTCCTCGCTCCCCTCTATGCATGTACTATATATACATGATGCTAATCACGGCAGCACCCAAGGTGCATTGCCCATTCTTTCCACTCGCTCTCAATCTTGTCGGGACAAGGCCCTCGGCTAGAGCCACCGAGAGCCCCTCTTAAGTGCTGCTAGATCCCCTTCTACCCGCTAGAAACCCGAAAGCTTCTTGTTTTGTAATTTACTCGATTTGTGAGAGATGGGATTGCTTCTATTTTATATCGGCCGGCTCCACAGTCGTATGATCTGGTCAAAATCTAATAATGTTCTGTACACATCCGCTCCTCACCTCCTCTTACATCTTCCTCCTTGTTACCATCGCTGGTGAATAGGCTAAGGATCCCCAACGGACGACCGAGCAAGGTCGCCTATGAGATCGACAAGGCTGCCCGAGAGGTGCGCTGCATCGCCCGGCCCGTGCCTGGTGCTCCTTAGCCACGACGTTCACATCGATCGTCCTCCACCTTCTCCACGACCGTGTCGCCACCCTCCTCGGCGAGTAGCGTCAACCCATCATGGCCGCCTGCACCGAGCCCCAACGTCCCGATGCGGCTTCGTCGTCAATGTCAAGCAGGGTCTCCCACCTGCTGCTAGGCTTGGAGCCGTCTGCGACCCCATGTAAAAAAAGGAACTGTTTGCGACCCATCACACACAATTTTTTATAAGTGTGTGCGATGATATCTCCTCAACCGCACACCTACCGCATGCGTTGAAGATTTACTAAATGGTGTGTGATAGGGGTTTAACCGTGTACAATGATCTCAATGGAGTATGAGACTGGTTCTTGACTGTATTTTTTTTATGCAATTTGCACTAATAAATTATTATTTTTGAAACTCGACCCATATATTGATTAAAGACCAAGATTCATACAATCATTCATTACATAGTTTTTGATGCGATTTGCACTAATATTGAAACATTGGTTCTTCAAGACTTCGGTTTGTCTTGGCCAATGGATGAAGGGAAAAGACTTCACGGTAGCCAAGTACTACAGTTGTCTAAAATATTATTCATCGGCAAATCAAGTACATGCATAGGGGGGTGACTTTGGACTCTTTCGCACCCCAACTTTTATATGAACTTTGAGCAACCCAACTTGAGCAGAGTCAACCGAACCAAAAGCCGGCATTGGACATTGGCCTTGTATGACTGGGTTACTGGAATGCACGTTCACGTATGCATGTCAGGAACTCAGCATATGTATAGAACATGTTAATAATCCAACAAAAGAATATATAAGGTCCAGTGTGCATTCCTTAATTGTCAACGCTATGTTTGTTTCTGTCGGTTAGCGCTCTTTCTCTCTCTGTTATTGAGAGAACTGAGTGACCTTTTCTTAAACTGAACTCAACAATATTACATGAAACGACATTACTTTCAGATAATCTTTTCCCATAATTGTCCATGTATATGCAGTATACAAGGACCACGCATTTAAAAAATATCTCAAAGATCTGTTTAAATGAGGCAACAGAGTCATCATTTTGTTAACTAAGATAAGAAGAATACAATTAACAGGTTAATTAGGGG
>LR738713.1:830672753-830691024 GCA_902687465.1 Secale cereale
AAAAAAAAAAACTCGACCCAAGCGGATGCCCTATATTAGCCTCAAACGACCAGGTTGACCGGTATCCTGCATATCTAGCTCAAATTTGAGACGGGTGTGGGAAGGTTGGGCGCGCATCGACGCGTTCACCATGCCGGACGCGATCCACACTGGCCCACCCTGGCCCCATATATATTTGTCCCCATCCACCGCTTCGTGAACCAAACGCTAGCCACTCCAATCTGCTCTGCCCCTAAACTCCCTATTGACAATATTTGGCCTTCTCCACCATTGCGGGTACCAGATCCGACTACGGCCACTCTCGATCCATCGACTGAGGTGTTGTCCCATGCAGGGAGGAAGAGGCTATGGTCGTCCGCATGGCCCTCGGCTTCTCTCGAGAGGAGTGTGTCAGACCCAGTCGGATTCGACCCGACGGAAATCCATTGCGTCGGCGCAACGGGCGCTCGGATCTGCCGGGGCTGGAAGCTCGAGGTCCTGCTTCGGCCCCTTCTTTGGTCCGAAGGAGTACGAGGGTTGCAGGGACCGGTGTGTCCGCCGGAACAAGTAGAGGCGGCGAGAGCGCAAGGCCCGCCTCGCTGCTGATGTGACAGAGGCGACGGTGCGCGCTGCCACGAAAGAGAAAGTCATCCGTGCTTGCATCCTCCATAAGCGGCATAGGAGAAACACGTGTGCCCTCTCCAAAGGAAGCTCGAGCGGTCCGCGCCATCACCGGACAAAGAGCAACTCTAGCAGACCCCGCAAAACGCCGGCCCGCAAAACGCGTTTGCAGTTCGCGCAAAACCGCTATTGCGGGCCGGTGAGCGCTAGCACAGATGCAGACCCCCCAAACGGACCTGTAAAAAAGTATATTCGCGGAATATGCTTTTTTACGGGTCGGCTATGCGGGTTTTTCTCGGGCAACAGCGCAACGACCCGCAAACAGAAAAACTACAAATCTGAAATTTATCATAGGGCTTCACAAACAAGTTCAAATTCAAATGACATAAACAGTTTGCGCGCGAATAAAAGCGAAGTTCATTACGCAAAAGAGGGCATATAAAGGTATGCGCCCATGTCCGGCATCATCTTGAGGGTCGATCTTCACTCGGCGCCATGGAGTCCATCTTGAAGTTAATCGGCGCCACCGTGGCCACCGTAGCCACCTCCGTCGCTTGTTCCAACTCCTGCACCGAAATCATCCACATTGCCATCGTTTGGAGCTGAGAAAACATCACCGGAACTGGCAGACGGACCGGCCGAGGCGACCATTCTCCTCTTCAAGATGTTTCTCTTTGCCATATCATGCCATGCTTTGGTGACGTCGTCCATGATACATAATGATGATGCACAACTTGAACACCGGCAAAGCTAACTCACATAGTCGGACTCCACGGTGCCACTTGGAGGTGCATTGCGTACTTGCTCCAAGCAAGCTGCCCAACGGCTGCACATAGGCTTGATGTTCTCCCAACGACCTTGAAGCGACCGAAATGTGCGTGGAGTCTTGCTGGGGTAGTTTTTCATAATGCGGAAGTATTGATCTTTGATCCTTTGCCAATATCTCTTGGAGGTTTGATTAGTACCCATGCATGCATCAAGAGACACCACACTCCATACTTTGATCAAAGTTTGATCTTCCAAGATGGTGTAGTTCTTTGATCTTTGGCTTTTCCCAACTTTTGCTTGTGAAAGGATCGATATGGTTGACTAGAGGGGGGGGGGGGTGAATAGGCAACTAACAATTTTTAGCTTTTTCTTAACCAATTTAAATTAAGCAACAAGGTAAGTTGTCTAGATAAGCTACTAGGATGACAACTACAATGAAACAAGGTTAACAACCTAACAAGCAAGCTACTTAAGATAAACAAGGAAATCTTCCACAAGTAAAGGATAGAAATAACCACAAGTGGAGTTGGTGAAGACGAGGATGTGGTATCGAAGTTCCTTCCCTTTGAGGGGAAGTACGTCTCCGTTGGAGCGGCGTGGAGGCACAATGCTCCCCAAGAAGCCACTAGGGCCACCGTATTCTCCTCACGCCCTCACACAATGCAAGGTGCCGTGAATCCACTAGTGGTGCCCTTGAAGGCGGCAACCGAACCTTTACAAACAAGGTTGGGGCTCTCTCTCCACAACTTAATTGGAGGCTCCCAACGAAACCCCGGAGCTTCACCACAATGGAATGTGGCTCCGAAGTGACCTCTTCCATCTAGGGTGCTCAAACACCCAAGAGTAACATAATCCACACAAGAAAGTATGGGGGAATCAAGTTTCCTTTGGTGGAAGTGTAGATCTGGGTCTCCTCCTTCAATCCCTAGCAAATCAACAAGTTTGGGTGGCTAGGGAGAGAGATCGGGGAAGAAAGCTTCAATGGCATTAATGGAGGAGAGAGAGGCAAGAGGTATGTGGAAGGTAGGAGAAGGACCTCCTTAAATAGGGCCCCCAAGATTCCAACCGTTATGTGCAGAAATGCACTGGACCGGTACTTCCGCACAACCCACCGGTACTACCGGTGTGTGAAGAAAACTGCAGCCATGGCACCAAGGCGGTACTTCCGGTGTAGCACACGGTAGTACCGGTCTTCCGGAGAAAATCGGAACTACCGCTCCACCACCGATCAACTACCGCTTCGAGTCCAGAAGGTTTTAACCAAGGACGGTAGTTGGGGCGGTGGTGGAGCCGGAACAACCACTAGGGTAGTAGCTCCAGAATGGTGGCAGTCAAAGCAGTACTACCGCTCTGAACACCGGTAGTACCGGTGTGTCGAGAGGACACCGGTACTTCCGGTCCACCACCGGTTCACCACCGTACCTAGTACAGAAGGTAATCACCCTTGTGCGATACTAGGGGCGGTGGTTTGACCGGAACTACCGGCCACCGGTACTAGCAGCGGTACTACCGCAGTAGAGGCAACTGCACACTCATAGAAAACAAGGGGACCTCTCTCTCCTCGAACGAAGGCAATATAGTGGGTGCATAGTAACTGTGTACGTGACTTGATTCACCCAATACCTTCCGATGTGGGTTCCCTCTTAATAGTACGGATTTCCTACAACCAAGGGAAACAAAAGGCGTCGGAAAATCCGTCTTTGATCTTTTCCTTCTAGAGGGAAGGCCTGGCCGTCTTGCGCCACATAATGTATACCCGAGTAATATTTGACGCACGATTAGTCCACACATGTATTGTCATCATCACCAAATCCCTAGGCAAGAGATGCCCTTACAATCTCCCCCTTTTTGGTGAATGATGACAACCACATGAAAAGCACGGGGGATCTATAAAATGTAGGCGGAGCTCCCCCTGAGTGTGAGCACTTATTTAGAGTTTGCTTTTGGAATGCAAAAGTGCTCAAACTAGGATCTATGCTCCCCCTCGGTTTTATAGACCGACCAGCGACCACAATCCTACAAGGTAGTCAACAAAGCATATGATTGCAGAGAGCTAAAGAATAAGTGCATAGATAACTAGATAAGGGCACACATGTCTCACACCATGCACAAGGTCACAACATAGGATAAGTTCACAAGACCGAAATAAAAGGTTCAAACGAGGAAAATAGCAAGAAAACCCATGCAACTCCCTTGACCTAGTAACTCTCTCCCCCTTTGGCATCAAGCACCAAAAAGGCAAAGAGAGAAACTAACGCCCTAGGGCTCAGTAAAGCTCATCGCCTGTCGCCAGGGAGTCATCAGAGTCATCATCGTCAGAGTCCTCAGCATCCTCATCATCCTCAGCTGCCTCAGCCTCAGTCTCCATAGCATCCGCAGTCACTGGAGCAGTAGATGTCGTGGGCTCATCATCAGACCACTGGCAGTTAGCCAGACACCACTTATCCTCAGGAGTGATGCTCTTCTCAGAGCCACTCTTCACATCTGGCACATTGAGGTGCTTCATCATTTGAATCTATCTGCGGCGCGCCATCTTCTCAGTCGCATGTGCCTTGTAGAGCTTCTTCTGAATGTGGGCCTGTAAGCAGAAGGTCTTCTTGACCTTGGTAGTTAGCTTCTCCACCCAAGAGGGCTTGGCCCCCGCCTCCAACTCAAAGTCCTCGTCATCCGAGGTAGCAAAAGTATCATCCTCATTCCCCGCATGGAAGCGAGGAGCAGCATGTTTCTTCTGCCTCAGCAACTTGACCTCATGCTCCGTGAGCCTATCTGGAGTAGAAAGAGGCTCTCCAGGCCTCCGGACTTCCCAAACTGAGTAGAGGAAGCGCATCACAAAGGGAGCATAGATCGGTACCTTGCGGTACCAGACACAGTTGTACATCTCCTCCCACATCCACTTGGACACATCAAAAGTGATGCCCTTGTCCCGCTTGGTCTTCATGGCCACAAGCAAATCCACCAGATATCCGTAAATGTCATCTTGGTTCCCAACCTTGGGCAGCAGCACACAATGGAACACACAGTGTAGAATATCATAGACCGGCTGAAGATCATTTGATTTACCCACAATGCCACGGTCAGGGATATACAGAGGAGCAAGATTCACCTTATCCATGGGGTTGGCTCGGTCGTGAGGACGGAGACCACCTTGACCCTCCAAACCAGTGTCAGCATAGCCCAGAGCATTGCAGAAGGCACTCCAGGGAACACGGAAGAACTCATCCCGGCACATAAAAGAAAGGTGACGCTGGTCGTCACTTCCGAAGTGGACAGTAGCATAAAACTGATGGATGAGCTCCACATCAAAATCACAGCGCAGCTCCATGAGCTTGATCAAGTCAAACTCCTCACAGACCTCCAGAGCCTCCCCAAAGTAGTTGAGGTTGTTCCTCCACCGCTCAAGGTCAATGGACCACATCCGTGTGAACTTGTTCTTGTGGTGCTCGAAGATTTCAGACACAATTCTCATTTGCATTTCATTCCGTAACTGATGATTATTCCAGCGAGGAGGTGGTGGACCGGTGTAAGGATCCTGAAAGCGAAACTTCTCCCAGTATGGACGCTTCCACTTATACATAGGAAGCGCTGCACGCTGCTTGGCAGCAACTGACTTTTCCCAGCGAGTGGTTTTGGAGGGGACCACAACCTCGTGATCTTCTTCATTGTCTGCTGGCCTCTTGCCCCTACGGGCCTTCTTCTTGGCGAACTGACCAGCATGAGAGCTAGAGCCACCTGCACACGGACACGGAGAACACATAGCAACCCAGCAAAGATGAGAGGAATGTACACAAGATCAGAAGAATAATTCACGAGCAAGGTTGTCAGAATCGCGATTTTGAATCGAATCGGAGTGCCGATGGTAGGATTCGCAAATCATAGAATCTTCACTATCAGGATCGTAGAAACGTAGATTCTATGAAGTAAAGTCGTAGAATCAAAGGGCTTAGTTTGGATCGTAAAGTCGTAGAATCGTATAACAGAATCGCGATTCTGACAACCTTGTTCACGAGTACGTAAGTAGAATAGAGACAGAGCATATATATTCAGAGCAACCGGTAGTTCCGGTTCTTGAACCGGTAGTTCCGGTTCAGTGGTAGTACCGGTCGTGGGGACCGGTAGTACCGCTGAGAACGGATCTGCCAAGTTGAAGGAGAGGAACTACCCGATCTCAAAACTAGATGCACTATGCCTATTACTAACTACGCACAAGTGAATAGGAGTCTATAAGGATCTCTCCCTCAAAGCATTTAGCCAAAAATGAGGGAACACTAGCATTGCCCTAGAAAGAGGATTCAAGATGAGAACCCTAAAAGGAGAAGAACAGGGCAATACCGGTATCCATGGGAGGAGATCGAGGAAGAGGCGGCCTCCACGGAGCGGATCCGATGAAGGGCCGACCGATCCGAAGTGTCAGAGGGCGCTTCAGGGCAGTGGGCGGAGCAACTGGCGGCTAGGGCAAAAGGAACGGACGAGTGAAGGGGAAACAGAGAAACCCCTTCGGTCCGTGCTATTTATACCCACCCTATTCAGCAGTCGGTAGTACCGGTCCGGGGACCGGTAGTACCGCTCCATACGCTACCAGGTGGTTGGGGCGGTACTTCCGCGCAAGGCGGTAGTACCGCTCACCAACATCGGTAGTACCGGCCAGGGGTACAAGTCAGAGTACCAGCGGTAGAACCGCTGGCTCTAGACCGGTACAACTGCTGGGCTGTAGCCCGGTGGTAAAGCGATAGAACCGCTGGTACCGCCAGGGAGCAACATCCCACTCCAAGATAGCAAGCTTGTGTACATTTGGAATAGATGGCTTCGATGAGAAGGCTTAGGATGGAGCTAGTCACTGTAGCAAGAGGGAGAAAACTCAATGAGCAAAAACCAAAGAGGGAAACCAACCTAGCCCGATGGCGGTGGCCGGAACCACCTATGTTAGAGTCAAATGTCATGGCACCGCGAAGAATTATCCTTGGGCCCATGACCAAAGCTCGTCTTTGAAACACAAGTGTCATCATAAATGACGAATGTGAAAATGTTGATCAATTTATGCATAATGGGGGGAGGGAGAGTTTATTGAGAGAACAACACTCCCCCTATGTCCATGCCTACACCTAGATTAGACAATATGAAGAGTATGGTGGGGTGTGCACGTGCTCAAGCCACATTGCTCAAAGCAATGATATTTAGCTCATGCCTTAACTCGCGAAATCTTGCTTCATCCAAAGGCTTCGTGAAGATATCTGCAAGGTTATCATGAGTGTTGACATAGTGAAGCTCGATTTCTCCTTGCCAAATATGATCCCGGATGAAGTGATACCGAATCTCAATATGCTTCATCTTGAAATGTTGCACCGGGTTAAGAGAAATCTTGATGGCACTTTCATTGTCACACCAAAGAGGCACTTTGTCACAAGTGACACCGTAATCCTTTAAAGTTTGACTCATCCATAGAAGTTGAGCACAACAACTGCCAGCTACCACATACTCTGCTTCGGTGGACGAGAGAGACACACAACTTTTCTTCTTGGAAGACCAACTTACCAGAGAGCAACCAAGGAATTGGCACCCCCCCTGAAGTGGACTTCTGATACGTCCAAAACGTATCTATAATTTCTGCTTGCTCCATGCCTCTTTTGTGTGATATTGCTATGATATTTATGCACTTCCATACACTTTTTGATCATATTTGGACTAACCTACTAATGGTTGCAAAAGTGCACAATGTTCTTGTTTTACACTTTATTGTGTAGGAATTACTTGGAAATTGACAAAAACAGAAAAGGAGTCGTATTGGAGTAGGACTCTGACTTTCCTGAAATATGTCTGAGAATGTTTTTTAAAGATGGTCACGTTCCGGCCCGAAGACGACGTCAAACGGAAAAAGTCTAGTTGCGAAAGTTGTGGGGAATTTCGAGGCGATGCTTCTGGATATAAAATTCATCCAAATCGGAGTCCGGGCGGCCGAGTAAAGCCCGTTTTACTGAGGCCCAAAATCTGATGACGGAAATCCGAGAGTCTATATAAAGAGAGGAAACCTAGGTCACCAAGGGCCACGAATTTTCCTCCTCCCAAGCCGCCGTCTTGGAGGGGAGGACCAGCACCATTGCAGCACCATCCACAAGGAAGAAGGGGGGCCAAGGAGCCGCCGCCCCCAAGGGCCGCCGCCGCCCCCAAGGGCCGCCGCCGTCTCCTCCTCGCCGCCGCCGCCTCCGTGGCTGCCGCCGGCCATCTCCTCCTCGCGGGGCTGCGCCTCTCCATCAACACCATCATCAACCTCCTCCTCACCATGTCCATGCGTGAGTAGTCTTCTCCGGGGCCGAGGGCTCGTACGTGTAGCTATGTGGTTATCTCTCTCTCCCATGATGTGATCTTCGTTGTGATCATAGGCTATGTTAATCTAGGGTGATCCCATGATATTTCCCCTTCCTCTATGTATTGGATTGATGTACTCACTTGTCTTTATCTAGTATAATCCCCGAGACCAAGGTGACAGCGGTCTATTGGACATGGATTAGAAAAATATTTTCATGAGTGATTTCCTCTCTTGTGTGTTGATTGAAGATTGAGAGTCTCTTGGTGCTTGTCTTTGACTATCCTTTAGATATGTTGTGGTGATTGTGGGACTCTCTTTGGATGGCCGCGGTGACATTGGGAAATCCTTAGATTGAGAACTACGAACTTTGAGGTGTGCTTTTGTAGTCCTACATAATTCTCGTCCTCTCTTGACCACGAAGGAATGACCTTCGGGTGCGTCTCCATTGCATGTTTTATGGGAAATATCATGTGATTCGATTATGTTAATGTTGTTGAGAGTTGTCATTAGTGAAAGTATGATCCCTAGGCCTTGTTTCCACCATTGCAATACCATTTGTGCTCACGTTTACCGCTTGTTTGCTTGCTGCACTTTTTATTACAGATTTATATTACTTTGTTTTGCCATCCATATCACTTGCCATTTAACATCTCTTCGCCGAACTAGTGCACCTATACATCTGACAAGTGTATTAGGTGTGTTGGGGACACAAGAGACTTCTTGTATTTTAGTTGCAGGGTTGCTTGAGAGAGACCATCTTCAACCTCTACTTCCCTGAGTTCGATCAACCTTAGGTCATCCACTTGAGGGAAATTGCTGCTGTCCTACAAACCTCTGCGCTTGGAGGCCCAACATAGTCTACAAGAGTAGAAGCGTGTGTAGACATCAACTTCCTATCCACTTTGTCTCCCGCCCAGTCCGAATCAGAGAAACCTACAAGGTTGAAGTTTGCTCCTCTTGGGTACCATAAGCCAAAGTTTGGGGTATGAGCCAAATATCGAAAGATTCGCTTGACTGCCACAAAGTGACTTTCCTTAGGTGAGGCTTGAAACCGTGCATAGATTCCCACACTCAACATAATATCCAGTCTAGATGCACAAAGGTAAAGCAAGGATCCAATCATAGAACGATATACCTTTTGATCCACCGCTTTACCATTGGGATCAATATCAAGTTGGCACTTGGTTGGCATTGGAGTAGTAGCCGGCTTGACATCACTTAGATTAAACCTCTTGAGCATGTCTTGCGTGTACTTGGCTTGTTTGATAAAGATTCCTTCTCTTCTTTGCTTAATCTCAAACCCAAGGAAATACTTCAACTCTCCCATCATGGACATCTCAAAATATGTGGTCATGAGTGCGGCGAACTCATCATTGAAAGCTTTGTTAGGAGAACCAAAGATAATACCATCAACATATAGTTGGCAGACAAAAAAACTCCCCTTTGACCTTCTTAGTAAAAAGAGTGGGGTCGATTTTCCAAATTTCAAACCCACGATCTTGTAACAACTCGGTAAGATGCTCATACCACGCACGTGGGGCTTGTTTAAGGCCATAGAGTGCCTTATCGAGTTGATACACGTGATTGGAGAACTTGGGATCCTCAAACCCCGGGGGTTGTTTGACATACACCAACTCATTAATAGGACCATTAAGAAATGCACTTTTCACATCCATTTGTTGTAACTTAAAATTATGATGAGAAGCATTGGAAAGCAACAAATGAATAGATTCAAGGCGAGCAACGGGGGCAAAGGTTTCACCGTAGTCGATACCCTCGACTTGGGAGTAGCCTTGAGCCACCAGACGCGCCTTGTTGCAGATGACAATGCCATGAGCATCTTGCTTATTCTTAAAGATCCACTTGGTTCCAATGACATTATGGTTCTCTTTTGGCCTTGGCATCAGACGCCACACTTTGTTGCGTTCGAAGTTGTGGAGTTCTTCATGCATGGCATTAAGCCAATCAGGGTCTTCGAGCGCCTCATAGACCTTTTGAGGTTCAACACAGGAGACAAAAGCTTGATGACCACAATAGTTTGCTAATTGTCTACGAGTGCTTACCCCCCTTTTGATGCTTCCAAGAATATTCTCCATGTGATGTTCTCTGGAAGCAAGCTTGGAGGAAATTTTTGCAGCACGACGCTCCAATTGCTCTTCAAGAGATAATTGAGGAGCACTGAGTTGATCATCTTGAGCGACGTCAGGAGCTTGATCTTGATCTTGAGCTTCCTCTTGATCTTGATCTTGCTCAAAGAAGAGAACTTGGCCTTGTGCATCATTTGGTGGCTCCCCACCATCTTGTGATTGATCTTGCACTTGGCCTTGTCCATCCGGTTGAGGGCCTTCACTTTGTTCTTCGAAAGCGTGTGGGTCTTGGGTTGATGATGGTTCCACTTGAGTGGAACATTGTCCTTCTCCTTCGGCCACAAGGGGTTCCTCAATGGGTAGGATATATCCAACACCCATTCTTCTTATGGCTTGAGGAGGAATTTCATCACCTACATCACAAGTACCACTTTGCTCCACTTGGGAGCCATTATTCTCATCAAACTCTACGTTACACGTCTCCTCAATGAGTCCATTGGACTTGTTGAGGACACGGTAAGCATGAGAGTTTGTAGCATAATCAACAAATATGCCCTCATGAGCTCTAGACTCGAATTTAGACAAACGAGCACCTTTCTTGAGGATGAAACACTTACACCCGAACACCCGGAAGTACTTGAGATTGGGCTTGTTATCGGTAAGAATCTCATATGGAGTTTTGTTCAGACCTTTGCGGAGATAGAGACGGTTGGAAGCATGACATGCGGTGTTGATGGCTTCGGCCCAAAAGTTGTATGGATATTTGAATTCCGCCATCATGGTCCTTGCCGCGTACATCAATGTCCGGTTCTTTCTCTCCGCTACACCATTTTGTTGAGGGGTATAAGGTGCTGCATATTGATGTTTGATCCCCTCATCACTAAGAAACTCATCCAAGGTGTAGTTCTTGAACTCGGTGCCGTTGTCACTTCGGATCATCAAAATCTTTGCTTCATGTTGTCGTTGAGCTTCATTTTCAAAGTTGATGACGGTTTGTTGGGTCTCACTCTTCTTCTTGAAGAAGTATACCCAGGTGTATCTTGAATAATCATCCACAATTACCAAGCAATACTTTCTACCCCCAAGACTATCAAAAGATGGAGGCCCAAAGAGATCCATGTGAAGGAGCTCTAGGGGTCTTTTTGAGTAGATGATAGTAGTGGGAGGGTGAGCCGTCTCATGTAACTTTCCTTCAATACAAGCCCTGCAAGCACGATATTTGGCAAAGCTAACATTTGTTAGTCCACGGACATGGTCCCCCTTGAGAAGACTTTGCAAAGATCTCATATTGACATGGGCTAACCGGCGATGCCAAAGCCATCCCACATCAACTTTAGCCATTAGGCATGTCGCGGTCTTAGTGGGTTGCTCCGAGAAGTTAACCACATAGAGACCGTTCTCGACATGTCCAACATAGGCTACTTTAAGAGTCTTGCTCCACAAGAGGGCCACGATATCAATATCAAAGAATGTAGCAAAGCCCATGAGTGCAAGTTGGCGAACAGAAAGTAAGTTATATGCAAGGGACTCAACAAGCATGACTTTCTCGATCGTGAGATCATGAGAAACAACAACCTTGCCAAGCCCCAATACCTTAGAAGATGAAGCATCACCCCGTTCGACGTTGGTGGTCATAGATGAACCTAGATGCACGTCCACCACCAAGTCTTTGCTTCCGGTCATATGATTTGTAGCTCCACTATCGAGCAACCATGATCCCCCACCGGAAGCAAACCCCTACAAGAGATCAATGCTTGGATTTAGGTACCCATTTGGTAATGGGTCCTTTGAGGTTAGTAACAAGGGTCTTAGGAACCCAAATAGACCATTCAATGTACTCATAAGAAGAACCAACAAATTTAGCAAAGATATGACCATCACTAGCACGACATAAAACATAAGAAGGATTAAAGTCGCTGGCCATGTTTGATGGTATGTGATGGGCCTCGAACCCCTCGTTGGTTACCCCAAGTGGAAGGTGTAAGATGCAGTAAGTAGAAGTGTTTTCCCCTAGCAAAGATGCCAAGGATCGAATCCCCAGAGACTCCTAGGTTCAACAGGTAGGTGTCAACTGCTAACGGCGCAATTAGCAATCAACGTGGACCTGCACACAGATACAAATAACTTTGCTCCCAACGAGTACAGAGAGGTTGTCAATCTCTCCGGCCTTGTAGTTCACAAAGGGTTAAAAGCAATATGATAGTAGTGATAGATAGTGTTTTGCAATAGTAAATAAAATAGCGAAAAGTAAATAGTGGATGTGATCAATGATGGTAATATGGACCGGAGTCTCATGATGTTCACTAGTGATGTCTCTCTCCCAAAAGACGATAAAACAACTATGTGAGGTAAACAAATTACAGCTGGGCAATTGACAGGACCACGAACGCAAACCAATGCTGACTACATTGGAAGAAAGGTTGAGGTTCAAAGCATGGGCGGTACGCCAAAGTAAGTAGACCGAAATCCATCAATATCTACTACTAATCATCCACCTTGAGATATCTATCCAGAACATCTCGCTGGTATTAAGTTGCGAGTCCCACCCATAGTGTAAACTCAATGCAACAGACAACTGCATTAAAAGAACTTTGCGTAAAGTAAACAATCCTTGCACCCGTGGGCACAAGCACCGTTGTTTTCCCCCTTGTGGCAAGATCACATCCCCTAGACTCATGTTTCTGTCACTCAAGCTAGTCAACGAGGGGCATGAACCCACAATCGAGCATAACGTTCCCTCTTGGAGTCACTACCTATTACTCGGCCAAAGCAATAAATAACAACGGAGAACATGCAAGAATTACTTATGAACTAAAATATAAAAGAGGTGAATCAAATATATTACTCAAGATCAATCTGAACATAATCTCATAATCCATCGGATCCCAGCAAACTCAACATAGCAACAACATAAGGATTACATAGGTGCCTCTATCATGTAGGGCAGCTCACGAGGACTAATTAGTGAAGCACAAGAATGGGAGGAGAACATCACATAGCTACTGGTCATGGACTCATGGTCCAAGGGAGACTACTCACGAGTCATCCGGGAGGCGTCCATGGTGGTGGAGAAGCTCCCGGTGGTGATCCTCCCCTCCGGCAGGGTGCCGGGAAGAGTTCTCCTGGTGCTCCCGATCTTGGAAGCGGCGGCGGCGGCGGAACAGAGATGGGATCGCGAAAAGAAGTCCTCTTCTGAGGGTTACGGGGAACCCTTTAAATATATGCCAAAGTAGGGCACCGGGGGAGCCTCGGGGGGCCCAGGCGCCCCCCGGCGCGGCCCAGGGGGGGGGGCGCCCACAGGGCGCCTGGAGCCCCTGTGGCCCCCCCAGGCTGCCCTTCGGACGCAGTGTTGTTTCCGGTTCGCTGATTTTTTACATAATTTTTCTGGATTTTTCTGGGAAGTTCTCGAAACGTGAAAACCTAAAATACAAAAATAGCCGAAAACAGAAACTGGCACTGGGGTGCACTGGATTAGTAAGTTAGTCCAAATTTGATCAAAAGTGTATGGAAGTGTATGAATATCATAGCAATATCACCCAAAAGTGGCATGGAGCAAGCAGAAATTATAGATACGTTTTGGACGTATCAACATCCCCAAGCTTAATTCCTGCTCGTCCTCGAGTAGGTAAATGATAACAAGAATAATTTCTGTGGTGACATGCTATTAACCATATAGGACTTTCTCATAGTCATATGACAAAAGCTTACTGAGACAATGATTCTAAAGTAATTAAGTTGCCTCAAGAGAAAATCACAAATGACTGAAAGTTATACAACATGAAACTGAAACATCAAAAAGATTTGCAATGAACATGATGTGCAAATATGATAAAGTGATATCTAGCTTGCCCCCTTTAGTGATGCAAAACATAAATGCAAGGGCACCTTCAAGGTTTAAGTGATGAGTAGATACAATCATTTCAGAATAAACGGTATCACAATCATGCAAAAGACAATGCTACTTTGGGACAATGCACATTACACTCAGAATGACAATCATGCTCTCAGTAGTTGGTGCTTCAACATAAAGGTAAAAGAAAGGTTAAGTGCTAAAGCTTTTTATTTTGAAAACATGGAAGCAATTGTGTCAACGGTAGTAGTACTTCATATGTGTCATGCATAAAACATCCTATAAGTTGCAAGCCTCATGCATCGAATACCAATAGTGCTCGCTCCTTGTCCTAATTAGCTCGGATTCCCATGGGTTATCATTGCATTGCATATGTTTTAACCAAGTGTCACAAAGGGGTACCTCTATGCCACCTGTACAAAGGTCCAAGGAGATAGATTGCATTTGATTTCTCGTTTTTGATAGATCTCAACTTGAGGACATCCATACCGGGACAACATAGAAAATAGATGATGGACTCCTCTTTAATGCATAAGCATATTCTCATGAGAGATTGAGGATTAAGGTCCAAGCTAAAACTTCCACCATGATGCATGGCTTTGGTTGGCGGCCCAATGTTCTTCTCTAACAATATGCATATTAATTCAACCCACGGTAAATCACCCTTACTTCAGACAAGACGAACATGCATAGCAACTCACATGATATTCAACAAAAGTGTGACAGTTGATGGCGTCCCCAGAAACATGGTTACCGCTCAGCAAGCAACTTATAAGAAATGAGATACATAGGCAACATATTCTTTACCACAATAGTTTTTAGGCTACTTTCCCATGAGCTATGTATTGCATGGTTAGTTTGCTTAGTACAGGTGGAGGTTAGCAAAAGACTGGGAGCGACCAACTAAGAGAGCAATGACGGTCATAACCATGCAGAGCGACAAAGCAATATTGAATCAGGCATGGTAGTTATATCGCTACTCAGAAACAAAAGATCATCAAGGCTTGACAGACTTTCTTTACAGTCTTGAATATGCGTGAGCATACGCCAAGTCAATCAAAATAAATTCTCGAAGGAAGATATTACTAAACCATACCACATCATAGGCAAACAAACCAAGTTGGTACTCCAATAACACATCGGGAACCCCCCAGCTATTTGAGATTAACCAAAAGAAAACCTGAACTACTAAGCACCATCATGAAAGTAGCATCTTTATCATAGACACATTAACCCATGCAACGGAAGCAAACTCTCTTAATAAGGTGAGCATGGTAATTAAAGAGAGTTCAAGCAACCAACTAAATAAAAGCTTTTGAAAAGATAAGCATGAATAATAAGAGCAAAGCACGATAGTAGCTATTAAAAGACAAAGAACACACATAGCATAGATAGACATGAAAATTCTATGTAATGTTCTAGGTAGAGGTGGAGCGTGTTTCTCTCCCACATAAAGGAATGCTGGGTTCCGACTCGTTATGAAAAACTAAAAGAAAACTAAAAGCAAGACGCTCCAAGCATAGCACATAACACATGAAGTGATAAAAATATAGCGGAACGAAAGACGAACTGATAGTGTTGATGGAGAAGGGGATGCACGGGGGCATACCCAAGCTTAGACGCTTGAGTCTCCTTGAATATTTCTTGGGGGTGCACGGGGGCATCCCCAAGCTTGAGCGCTTGACACTCCTGAATCTTTTTATCATCTTCCCTCGCACACTTGAAAACTCCCTTCATACATAACTCATCATAATCTGATTAGCGAGGTTAGTACCCTTAATAAAATAATTATACCTTTCTGGAAATAAGGATATTATTGAAGTTCTACTGTTTCTCAAGATTTCCAAAAGGTTTTTGCAAAGAAAAAGCAAGTTCTCAATTTGCAAAGTGAAGGTAAGGCAAAACAGGACAGAATCTGTGAAAAACAGAACAGCAGGCAGTAATTGACCTGTTCGGGATACTTCTGCAACTCAAATCAAAAAACTCAGAACTGACGCACGAAAGACAATTATATAGAGAACGCTGTCGAAAAAATTCAGACAAAAAAGATGACCTGGTGATTTTATACGATTTTTTCTATCCAAGGACAGAATCTGTTTCCTGGACAGCACCTCAAAACTTTTGAACTTTCTAGCAATCAGAGGCTATACTTGGCACAAATATGAAAAGCAAAGATACAATGATGATGCTACAGCAGTAAACAACATCAAGACACAACAAAAGCAAAAAAAAAAATATTCATGTGGGCTGCCTCCCAAAAGCGCTTTCTTTTATGCCTTTAAGCTAGGCATAATGCATAGAGGAATCAATAATCATCATAATAATCAGAGTTATAAATCGTTTCAAATGGTTCCTCGATAAGTTCATTCTTGTTCCTTCTAGGAAAGGGGTACACACCTTTTGCCTTCCCGCGTAAGCGGATTTGTCCCTTACCTATATCGATGAAGCCTTTAACTGCTCGGAGGAAGTCCCTTCCAAGCACTATATTTCCTTGGTTTGGCTCCACGATGAAGAAATCAATCATTGCAATCCCTTTAAGGAATTTAACCGGTACGTCTTTCATTTTCCCCTGGATTTCAGAAATATCTCCATTAGTGTGTTCATGATAAGATGGTAATCTATCCATGTTAAATTTTAAAGAATCAAGAACAATTTTTGGCATAGTAGAAACCATAGATCCAATATCACAATAAGCAAGGAAGTCTTGATTAGAGATGCTAATCCTAACAAGAGGTTCCCAGTCATTATCTATTTCCAAAATACCTCTCTTATTGGGTTTGGGTTTCTCTACCTTCGTTAAGTCTAGAGCATCCATTCTTTTCTCAATAGTAGCAAGTCTATCTATGATAGTATCGAAGTTATGATCATAAACAAAGTAACTAGATAGACCATGTATAATCTCAAGAGCTCTAGCTTCATCACATTCTAAGAAATCTCCCTCAGCTATAATGTCAAGGGAATGTTTACACCATTTAAAAAGACCATGGTAAAAATTTCTAAGCACAATTTTTATAGGTATCCAAGGCATAATTCTCCTATGTGCATCAGAAATCCTATCCCATGCCTTCTTCATATTTTCTCCATCCCTTTGATGGAAATCTAAAACTTCTGATTCCCTCAAAGCTCCAAGTCCTACCATGTTTAACTAAACAGATAGGACTACTAACAGGAAGGTAAATAAATTTTTTGTCATTTTTCGATAAAAAGGAACTAAAGCAAAAATGAAAAGTAAACTAACAAGACTAAAAAGCAAAGGTAAAAGATAGCATGCAACTCCCCTATCCTGAAGAGTGGAGTCCCCGGCAACGGCGCCAGAAAATACTCCTTGATGGGCCTCGAACCCCTCGTTGGTTACCCCAAGTGGAAGGTGTAAGATGCAGTAAGTAGAAGTGTTTTCCCCTAGCAAAGATGCCAAGGATCAAATCCCCAGAGACTCCTAGGTTCAACAGGTAGGTGTCAACTGCTAATGGCGCAATTAGCAATCAACGTGGACCTGCACACAGATACAAATAACTTTGCTCCCGACGAGTACAGAGAGGTTGTCAATCTCTCCGGCCTTGTAGTTCACAAAGGGTTAAAAGCAATATGATAGTAGTGATAGATAGTGTTTTGCAATAGTAACTAAAATAGCGAAAAGTAAATAGTGGATGTGATCAATGATGGTAATATGGACCGGAGTCTCATGATGTTCACTAGTGATGTCTCTCTCTCAAAAGACGATAAAACAGCTATGTGAGGTAAACAAATTACAGCTGGGCAATTGACAGGACCACGAACACAAATCAATGCTGACTACATTGCAAGAAAGGTTGAGGTTCAAAGCATGGGCGGTACGCCAAAGTAAGTAGACCGAAATCCATCAATATCTACTACTAATCATCCACCTTGAGATATCTATCCAGAACATCTCGTTGGATTTAAGTTGCGAGTCCCACCCATAGTGTAAACTCAATGCAACAGACAACTGCATTAAAAGAACTTTGCGTAAAGTAAACAATCCTTGCACCCGCGGGCACAAGCACCGTTGTTTTCCCCCTTGTGGCAACAGCACATCCCCTAGACTCATGTTTCTGTCACTCAAGCTAGTCATCGAGGGGCATGAACCCACAATCGAGCATAACGTTCCCTCTTGGAGTCACTACCTATTACTCGGCTAAAGCAATAAATAACAACGGAGAACATGCAAGAATTACTTATGAACTAAAATATAAAAGAGGTGAATCAAATATATTACTCAAGATCAATCTGAACATAATCTCATAATCCATCGGATCCCAGCAAACTCAACATAGCAACAGCATAAGGATTACATAGGTGCCTCGATCATGTAGGGCAGCTCACGAGGACTAATTAGTGAAGCACAAGAACGGGAGGAGATCATCACATAGCTACTGGTCATGGACTCATGGTCCAAGGGAGACTACTCACGAGTCATCCGGGAGGTGTCCATGGTGGTGGAGAAGCTCCCGGTGGTGATCCTCCCCTCCGGCAGGGTGCCGGGAAGAGTTCTCCTGGTGCTCCCGATCTTGGAAGCGGCGGCGGCGGCGGAACAGAGATGGGATCGCGAAAAGAAGTCCTCTTCTGAGGGTTACGGGGAACCCTTTAAATATATGCCAAAGTAGGGCACCGGGGGAGCCTCGGGGGGCCCAGGCGCCCCCCCCCCCC
>LR738713.1:830691034-830712475 GCA_902687465.1 Secale cereale
CCCGGGGGTGGGGGGGGGGGGCGCGCCCACAGGGCGCATGGAGCCCCTGTGGCCCCCCCAGGCTGCCCTTCGGACGTAGTGTTGTTTCCGGTTCGCTGATTTTTTATATAATTTTTCTGGATTTTTCTGGGCAGTTCTCGAAACGTGAAAACCTGAAATACAAAAACAGCCGAAAACAGAAACTGGCACTGGGGTGCACTGGATTAGTAAGTTAGTCCAAATTTGATCAAAAGTGTATGGAAGTGTATGAATATCATAGCAATATCACCCAAAAGTGGCATGGAGCAAGCAGAAATTATAGATACGTTTTGGACGTATCAGTATGGTGGGGTTTTTTCTTGACTCCACTACCCTTCACATTGTTCTTCTTCTTAGGTGCACCCTCTCCCTCTTTCACAAAGGTTTGTCGAAGAGGGGGAGGTAGCTTGGTCTTGTCATTCTTCTTCTTCTTGGGCTTGGGAGCAAACCTGATTCCTTCCTTTGCCACAACCACCTTTTGATTACTCAAAAGATCGTTGAGGTTCTTCTCACCTTGTATACATGTCACAAGGCCTTTCTCAAGTTGCTTCTTCAACTTGGCATTTTCTTCAACAAGATGCACATGCTCGCAACATGGGTTAGTAGCATTTGCATTATCAATCAACACCATGCGAGGAAAGATAGCCTTTTCCTTGGTTAGCGAAAGTTGGAGTTGATCATGAGACTCCTTGAGAGAAGCATGCATACCTTTCAAGGCCTTGTGAGCCTTGTCAAGTATAACAAACTCCTCCTTGAGTCTAGCATGGTCAACCCCAAGTTTTACCTTCTCGGAATTAAGCATACGAGAGACAACTAAAGCGTGATCGAGATATTTCTTTAATTTAGCATGATCATCGTTGTGTGACTCCTCAAGAGCTAAACGAAGACCACGCTCTTTCTCTAGAGCATTAGAGAGATCCGATATCTCATCAGCATAGTCTCGACTATGTCCTTCCATTTTAGCAATGGTCTCCTCGTGAGCCTCGATCATGTCATTGGCCTCACCGAGTTGTTCCAAGAGAGCAACAAAGTGCTTCTTGGGTTTGCCCTTGAGTTTGCTCATAAACAACTCAAACTCATTCTCTTCCTCCTTAGCTCCCTCACTCTCATCAATACAATCCGTCAAAGAAGGATTAGAGATGATGGTAGTGTTGATGTTTGGAGTTACCTTGTTGGTGGCCTTAGCCATGAGACACTTGGCGGTGATGTTCTCATTTGGAGAGTCGAAGAGAGATGTGCGTGGAGTAGTAGCAATAGCAATTGTGGCCATGGTGACCATATCATCATCTTCATCATTATCATCATCCTCAACATATTCTTCTTGGGCCACCAACCCTTTAGGAGGAGTCTTCTTGTTGAAGTTGTTCTTGTTGGGATAAGACTTGGCCTTGTCCTTCCGGATAAGCTTGCCTCCAAAGTCTTCTCTTTTCTCATATGGGCAATCTGCAACGAAGTGGCTTACATTTCCATAGTTGAAGCATGTCCTCACTCGTTGCTTGCCCTTGTTGCCACTTGAGTTGTTCTTGTTAAAGTTGGGCCTTGAGTTCTTCTTGTTGCCCCAAAATTGCCGTAGCAAGAGCCATGTGCTCATGATAGGCATATTTGGTGTCCTCGGGGCAACACTCATCCTCCTCCTCCTCCTCCTCCTCTTCCACACAAGCCTTAGCCTTCAAGGCAAGGTTAGGATTCTTTGATCATTGAGCTCTTAAAACCGCATTGTCAACGGTCTTGTCCAAGATCCTCATGAAAACGAACTCATCCAACACTTCATTTGATGACAAAGTGTGGAAGTCCGGTCTTTGGCGAATGACGGAGGACATGGCCTTGTGGTAAGGCATCATGGCCTTGAGAAACTTGCGCTTGATCCAATTGTCATCCATGTCCTTGCTCCCATGATCACGAAGAGAAACCGCAAGAGTGGTAAATTTCCGATAAAGTTCACGAGGATCTTCATCTTCGATCATAGCAAACTCGTCGGCTTCATCTTGCACAACTTCATAGTTAGAGCGTTGAATTCTTGCGCTCCCCTTGTACATGGTGCCAACATGCTCCCAAGCTTCCTTGGCCACAGTGAAGGGTCGAAGATGTGCAATGTCTTCGGGAGGGATAGCATCTTGAAGTATGCAAAGAACGGAATCATTGAATTGATGATCCGCAGCTTCTCTCGGAGTTAAGTTGTCGGGATCACGTGGATAAAAACCTTGCTCAATGATTCTCCAAATATTAGTAGAGCAATGATTTAAATGATGTTTGAAGCGAAACATCCAAGTAGCAAAATCAGAATTTTTTATAAACTTAGGAGGAGGCCCAATGGAATTTAAATGCGGTGTGGGAACCGGTCCTCCATAGTGAGTAGGAGGAGCGGAGTGGGCAAAGATCCCACTCCCATTCTTAGTAACCGGGGCTTGTTCACTACTAGCTTCTCCCTTGTCGGGAGTAGCCTCCGACACGATGGTAGCGGGACGAACCACTTCCAACGGTGTGGTGGATAATTTAAGCCCCTCAAGCAATTACTTAAACATGCCTTTGACCTCGGTCGCTAGTGATTCTTTCAATGTGGTCATAGCCACATTGAACTCCTCACGAGAGACCGAGGCTCCCCCATCGGACGTAGGCAAGGATGGAGTTCCACCGGAATGTTCCTCCGTCTCGACTACGTTGTCACCCATACTCTTTGGACGGTAAAGTCCTTTAAAAGAGACGAGGCTCTGTTACCAATTGAAAGGATCGATATGGTTGACTAGAGGGGGGGGGTGAATAGGCAACTAACAATTTTTAACTTTTCTTAACCAATTTAAATTAAGCAACAAGGTAAGTTGTCTAGATAAGCTACTAGGATGAAAACTACAATGAAACAAGGATAACAACCTAACAAGCAAGCTACTTAAGATAAACAAGGAAAGCTTGCACAAGTAAAGGGTAGAAATAACCACAGGTGGAGCTGGTGAAGACGAGGATGTGTTATCGGAGTTCCTTCCCTTTGAGGGTAAGCACGTCTCCGTTGGAGCGGTGTGGAGGCACAATGCTCCCCAAGAAGCCACTAGGGCCACCGTATTCTCCTCACACCCTCACACAATGCAAGGTGCCGTGAATCCACTAGTGGTGCCCTTGAAGGCGGCAACCGAACCTTTACAAACAAGGTTGGGGCTCTCTCCACAACTTAATTGGAGGCTCCCAACGAAACCCCGGAGTTTCACCACAATGGAATGTGGCTCCGAAGTGACCTCTTCCGTCTAGGGTGCTCAAACACCCAAGAGTAACAAAATCCACACAAGAAAGTATGGGGGAATCAAGTTTCCTTTGGTGGAAGTGTAGATCTGGGTCTCCTCCTTCAATCCCTAGCAAATCAACAAGTTTGGGTGGCTAGGGAGAGAGATCGGGCAAGAAAGCTTCAATGGCATTAATGGAGGAGAGAGAGAGGCAAGAGGTAGGTGGAAGGTAGGAGAAGGACCTCCTTAAATAGGGTCCCCAAGATTCCAACCGTTATGTGTAGAAATGCACTGGACCGGTACTTCCGCACAACCCACCGGTACTACCGGTGTGTGAAGAAAACCGCAGCCATGGCACCAAGGCGGTACTTCCGGTGTAGCACACGGTAGTACCGGTCTTCCGGAGAAAACCGGAACTACCGCTCCACCACCGGTCAACTACCGCTTCGAGTCCAGAAGGTTTTAACCAAGGACGGTAGTTGGGGCGGTGGTGGAGCCGGAACAACCGCTAGGGTAGTAGCTCCAGAGTGGTGGTAGTCAAAGCGGTACTATCGCTCTGAACACCGGTAGTACCGGTGTGTCGAGAGGACACCGGTACTTCCGGGCCAGCACCGGTCCATCACCGTACCTAGTACAGAAGGTAATCACCCTTGTGCGGTACTAGAGGCGGTGGTTTGACCGGAACTACCGGCCACCGGTACTACCGCTGCTAACAGCGGTACTACCGCAGTAGAAGCAACTGCACACTAATAGAAAACAAGGGGACCTCTCTCTCCTCGAACGAAGGCAATATAGTGGGTGCATAGTAACTGTGTACGTGACTTGATTCACCCAATACCTTCCGATGTGGGTTCCCTCTTAATAGTACGGATTTCCTACGACCAAGGGAAACAAAAGGCGTCGGAAAACCCGTCTTCGATCTTTTCCTTGTAGAGGGAAGGCCAAACCGTCTGGCGTCACATACTGTATACCTGAGTAATATTTGACGCACGATTAGTCCACACATGTATTGTCATCATCACCAAAACCCTAGGCAAGAGATGCCCTTACAATCTCCCCCTTTTTGGTGAATCATGACAACCACATGAAAAACACGGGGGATCTATAAAATGTAGGCGGAGCTCCCCCTGAGTGTGAGCACTTATTTAGAGTTTGCTTTTGGAATGCAAAAGTGCTCAAACTAGGATCTATGCTCCCCCTCGGTTTTATAGACCGACCAGCGACCACAATCCAACAAGGTAGTCAACAAAGCATATGATTGCAGAGAGCTAAAGAATAAGTGCATAGATAACTAGATAAGGGCACACATGTCTCACACCATGCACAAGGTCACAACATAGGATAAGTTCACAAGACAGAAATAAAAGGTTCAAACGAGGAAAATAGCAAGAAAACCCGTGCAACTCCCGTGACCTAGTAACTCTCTCCCCCTTTGGCATCAAGCACCAAAAAGGAAAAGAGCGAAACTAACGCCCCAGGGCTCAGTAAAGCTCATCGCATGTCGCCAAGGAGTCATCAGAGTCATCATCGTCAGTGTCCTCAGCATCCTCAGCATCCTCATCATCCTCAGTTGCGGGGCGTGGCGTGTGCTTGGGCGACCCGCGGGGCCTACATGGCCGGCGACGAGATCCGCCCAAGGGGAAGGGGCGCGCGTGACCTCGACGGTGACGGGGGGTAGCATGGGGTCGTCCATGGCGGCGAGGGACGGCCGGGGAGGAGCGGCCAGAGCTTTCGGAGGGGGGAGGGCAATGGTGGCGGAGGGTGCGGGAAGCGGGGAAGGGGGCGCGGAAATGTCCCTCCCGCCAAATCTCGCGCCGGATGGGGGTGGAGCTCGGGTCGGCCTCCCAGCCCGTGAAGATAGAGGTTGGGGGAGAAGATTTGCCGCGCCCCGCAAAAATTTTTGTGGGTCAGGGCATTTTGCGGAGTCTGCTCGTGCAAATTTTTCGACACCGACCCGCAATTTGACGGTTATTTTGCGAGCCGAAGCGTTTTGCGGGGTCTGCTAGACTTGCTCTAACATGCAAAGGGGAGAAGGAGAAGGATAGAAAATCACAAGACGAACGCGCTGTAAGAAGCGGATTGTTTTATTCCAAAGAGATCGATCTCTATTCCAAATCAAAAATTAATACCGGGTAGTAATTTATTAAGACAGTCGGTGGACATAAGGTAGTACTCCGTTATGACAACCAACGACCTCGGCGCATTATGCCACACGTAGATGCGTACACGACTACTCCTTGGTTGTTTGTCATAACGGAGTACGTCTGAAGGAGTAGAAACGATCGAACCACGAAACAAATAAACACGTACGCCTTCAGACGCAGGTGGCGGCGCAGTGGCTGTTGCAGTCCGCCGAGCACTGCTTGCTGGCAGCCCTGGTGCAGTCCGCGCACGCAGAGCTGTTGGAGCAAGAGTCGTAGCACAATCGGGTCGCTTCGCCGTCGCAGTCGTCGCAGCTGGCGCCGGCGGAGTCGGCCCTGCTGCACTTCTCGAACGCGGCGGACCTGCACTCGTCGCAGCTCGGAGCGCCGCAGGGCTTGCTGCATTTCAGGGGGGCGGAGACTCTGCACGTCGAGATGCAGTGCGGGCCACAGTCGTCACACCGCATCGCCGGCCCCGGCCCCGGCCCCGGTGCGGGAGCCGCCACCGCCACCGGCGGTTCTGGGCCGAGCGACGGACACCGTCCCAGGAGGGCAGGACCAGCAAGGCAAGGATGGAGGCGACCGTGGCCGCTCTGAGAGCGAGGGTGGCTGAACCTGGAGCCATGTTGATTGGAGTAGAAGAATGTGATGTGAAGATCGACGACTATTGTGGTGTGGTGTGTGCATAGGAAGGAGCAGAGCGATGCTATTTATAAGCACCCAGGAGCTGCACGTCCTGACAGACACTTGGCTAAAGCTGGAGATGCTCTAAACGTATACTGTACTGTGGATTGTTTACGTGGTGATGGCCGTGTAGCACGTTATGGTCAATTGAGATCTGCGCCATGCACGTTACTTCATGATTGATCTGGCCTCTGGGCACGGTTCCTTGTGCTGTTTGTGGAAACGAGGCAAGTTTAACCATGATGGATTGGATTCGACAAAATGTCAACTATTTCAGGGCATAGTACAACATGGAAGTGCTTAAATAAACGGCACGATATGTAGTGCACATGCGGCCGGGATTCTTGGCTGACCGTTCGCGATTGCCCTGCGTGCATGTCATGTGACCCTTTTTTCATAATTTTGAGATGTCCATGGCGGCTAAGGTTGTAAATGATACAAATAATTTTCGTTTCAAATCCGCATCCGCATCCATTTTTAAGGATATGGTATGCACTTTCACAAATCCGATAAATACGGATGCGGATACGGATTTTGGTCAACCTGATATCCGACGAATATGATAGCGGATGTGGTATCGATAGTATCCAACGGATGTAGATTATCCGATGTTATCAAATAGGATTATCCGATAAATTTGGTCCAATCGACAAGATCAAATACCCAATTAGACCGCCGATTAGTATCACCACATGTAAATATCATATAACCCTAACCCTACCGGAGGGCCAACCACGCCCGCAGCTGACCAGCCCACCAAAGCCCTCCACGCCACGGTCGATCCGAGGTGCCATAGCGACGCACCTAGATATAGTAGCTCCACCACTAGTCATCCGCCGCCGCTCGCCGCCACGAGCGAGCCACTGTCATGGAGGCTCGGATCTGGGAGCGCACTTTCGCTCGCCCGGGGTGCCCCGCGCCACCCTCGCGCACGAGAAGGAGAGGCTCCTTCGCCACCGCCGTCAGCCGCCCGGGCTTAGCATATGTGTGATCCTGATAGTGTTGATTGTACGGCATACCCCAGGTGGAGCACCAGCGATCGGCTTTCTAGCGAAATTGGTAGAACATCAATATTGTACGACTGAGAGGGCTTCTTCTTCGCTCCCTCTCTCACTGTTCCTACTTCAATGTCATCTCTTGGAAGTTGGCACTATGTTGGTAGTCCTCTAATGTATTGAGATAATCATTCGCTCACGCACTTCCAACCGAATCTTCTTTGGTTCTAATCCTCAAACATATTCCCTCCGTTCCCAAATATTTGTCTTTCTAGACATTTCAAATGGACTACATACGGATGTATGACATATTTTAGAGGATAAATTCACTCATTTTGCTCCGTATGTAGTCACTTGTTGAAATCTCTAGAAAGACAAATATTTAGGAACGGATGGAGTACATTCTTTGGTCGTAACATATTTATAAGGCAGGAAATGTAAGCACTATGTGAATTCAAAAAAGAAACATATCAGGTAACTGGTGCAAGTTGGTTCATCTTCTATGCATTCTTTAGCACCACAAAATAAGAAAAACAGACGCATTGAGTATATAAATTTGTGTCAAACATGAAGGCATATGGTTTCCATTTATATAGCAACACTAAATATCACACATGTATTCCCTCAGCTACAGACGCCGTGTCTCCTGAATCGCCCTCTTGCAAAAATACCAGCGACATCTTTGCTTCCTTCCCATCCATTTTCATTCTCTTCATTCGCCAATGCTCTAGCACACTGTCCTCACTTCAAAAGCCTACCATCTCACATTATCATCGCTCGGGCACCATTGGGAGAAAATATATGAAATGTGCCTCATGTACCGCAAAGAGCTCAAATAATTCTTACCTCCATCAAGAGATGGCAGAGTATTAAATCTTTTATTTACGAACAATGAAATATGCATGTAGTGCAATGATAGTTTCTGACCAATAGAAACGAAAGACGGGGTGTAGCTAGGAAAATCAAACATGAACAATTTAGGGCACATGCAAAAATAAATAAATAAACATAGGTCTACTTATTCTAAGTATACCATGTACAATTTTTGGGCACACATCAAATATTTTTTGATACACTTTGAATATTTTTAAATACATTATGTACACTTTGAATATTTTTAAATACATTATGTACATGTCTTAATGGTTACAAACATTTTTATAACTACATGATCAAAAAAATTCGAATGTTTAAGCATCTTTTGAAACTTTGAAGAACTCTATTTGGACACACCTGATTTTTTTAAAATGTCAACTGCATTTTTGCACTGGAAAATAAACAT
Source organism: Secale cereale (assembly GCA_902687465.1). NCBI lineage: Eukaryota > Viridiplantae > Streptophyta > Magnoliopsida > Poales > Poaceae > Secale > Secale cereale. Next base: position 830,699,364 of record LR738713.1, read on the forward strand.
TTTTTTAACCTACCGGCAAATTTGTTAACCTATGGGAGCATTTATTTACATTGTATTAACATTTTCTAAATGTCACAAACATATTTTTTGAATCGCTGAAATTTTTCTTTAAAATGTCAACATATGGTTGATGTTACAAAACATTTATTACATCGTATACCCTTTTGTAAAAATGTCGCAAACACAATTTTGAATTCGTGAGCATGTTTTTTATTGTATTGTATGTAGTTTTCAATGTAAATACATTTTTGAATTAAGAAAATATTATTTTTAGATTTTATAAATATCTATATCCATACCAATATAAAGAACCGAAGGGCAGATCCAATTAATCTCGGCCATTGTAGCATGTGAATCCAACAACCGAGATTGCTCTAATGGTAATCGCTTAATATGTTTAGTGTGCAATTAATTTCATTCCAAATATCAATGTCTATGCTGATCATATAATGAACATGTAATTCATATCTTAACTAATATAAATATGTAACTAATTCCATCATTAATGTTAACGTGTATTTAGTAGTTTTTAAAAATATCACGTGCCTTTTTTTTAAACACGTGACATGATGTATGATTAAGATAATCGCACATTTTAAGTAAAGTATTTTTGGTAATATATGTATTTACAAAATAATTGGTTTTTGTCGTGTATATGAAAACTTTAAACAAGAATTTGAAAAAGAAATGAAAAATTATTTAGAAAATGATAAACAAGCATTTGGGGAATGTAAAATGTGTGTACAAAAAATGTTCACCACGTATAAAAAATTGTTGATTTTTTATCATGTATATTAAAATGTTAATCAAGCATTTGAAAATATAGTGAACAAGTGTTTGAATAAAGTTAATCAAGGGCCTGAAAAATATATAATGTGTATAGAAAAACTGTGGACATGTACTGAAAAAATGTTAATTCTTTTTAATTGAAAACTGTTAATCAAGCGATTGCAAAAAATTTAAAAAGTGTGTAAGAAAAATATTGACCATGTATTCAAAAAATCTTAGTCTTGTATTTAAAAAATGTTAATGTAGGATTTACGAAAGTTAATAATGTGTATAAGAAACACAATTGACCTTGTAATAAAAATATTTAATTTTTTAGAAAATTGTTTTTGCATATACGAAAAATGTAGAATGAAACCAACAGAAACAAAGAAAAATCAAAAGAAATACAGAGAAGAATGAAAACCAAACAAAAAACAATGAAGACAAAAAATGAGAATTAAAAAGCGGATGAAAAACGAGAAAGAAGGAAACAAAACCGAAAGAAAAAACCCAGTGAAAACCAATAAAGAATATAAGAACACAAAATAAAAGTAACAAAAAAATGAAAACCGGCAAAAAAACTAATATAACTGAAAAGAGGAAAAGAAACAGTGGAATACCCGCTCGATTCGACTGAAGTAGGTCTCACCGACTATTTCAGGACATACGCTATTGTAGCCCAGTAGCTAGCAGCGAGCCGTTTAATTCTCGGTTGATGCGAGATATAGTGGTGGCCAGTTTGCAAGGTCATGTCGCTAACACGATCCAGCTACATGGGCTTGACCCAGCTGCCGCAACAAGGATCTGGCAAGAGAAGCGCATATGTTTTCATCGTTTGTTTTTCATTTCGATCGGTTTAATGTAATGTATGTAAAATTCATTAATAAAAAATTAATTTTTAAAACGTTCTAGATATCAAGAAAAAAAATGAATTTTTTTTCGAAAATTCAAAGTATTTTTAATAAATTATGAAAATATTTACTAGTTTTAAAAATGCTCATGAGTTCAAAGCATATTCAAAAAATCAAACAAATGCGAATTACAAAATGCATGAAAACTTTAAAACGTCTAAAATATTTTCAAATTCAAAAAAAGTGAACTCAGAACGTGCTTGTGAATTAAAGGAATGGACAAGAATTAAATAAAGGACGAATTAAATAACAATCATGAATTCCATAAATGAATTTTTTTTCTAAAATTTGAAATAGAAAGAAATTTCAAAAAACGAGCTGATTTTTTTCAAAAAAAGAAAGCTTCTGTAATCTTTCCGAAATCTCAATATACTATGGCCCGCACTCGTGCACTAGGCGAGGATAGCACCCAGAGCGAGGCGATATATATCAGTTCTGCAGTAGAAGTTTCTATGCATCCAGCTTCTCCCTCTCGGGGCAGTATCGTTTTTGATGTTTTTCGCTCATCCAGTCCGGCCTTCTGTAAATTTCGCACTATGACACCACCGTATAGTGCCTTATGCGGCTCGAACGTTCGGGGGAATATATGTTCATGACCAATGAGGCGTGTTCGGGGGAATATATGTTCATGACCAATGAGGCGTGTGTGTGTATATGCATCCCAAAACACGACTATGTTCCTTAAAAAAACAGAACTATGTTTCTCAATGTCATAGTCACTACTCCAACTCACTGAAGTCAGTGGTTCACGCTGGTGTTTTTTTTTTCCCGTCGATCCATAAAAAGATCCGGTTAACTACGAATGAAATTATAGCGGGACGAAACGACGCCATTACTCATCGTCACGGGTTAGGATCCTCTTCAGTGTTGTACGGTGCAGTACAGTCACTGTCGTATGGACCCGGCCCCAAATTTCATCCATACAGGATCGTACATTACTAGGATCTCAACCCCATCATCACATACAAACAGTCGCAGGGAAGCAGGTGGTTGCTGCATAGGATCCCTGACCACCGAAGAACACAGCCTATGCATGCATGCATAGCAACGACGGTGGAAGTCGAACGCTAGCCCCAAAATAAGCCTGAGAATGGCAACTTTTCACGCGCACGGGGACCGGCTTAAGCGCGAAAGCATACTGCTTTTGGATTTTTTGTCGAAAAGGACCCCCCGTCCAACACAATTGCCAGAAAAGACCCCTTGCGGATGAAATTGACAAAAGAGACCCCCTTGGTCGTGGCGGCAGGCGCGCCAGCCGACACGTGGCACCTGCCGCCACGCACCGAGGCGGCAGGACTGTTCACGCATGCGGGGACGAATTTCGCGAACCAAAATGGCAAACGGGCGAGCGAACAGTGCTGCCGCCACAGGATGTGGCGGCGCGTACTGTTCATGCGGGGGAGGGGGGGTGAACAGTGTTTTCAAAAAAAAACTCAAAAAACTAAAAAAAATCTGAGATTTTGCACCCACATAGAACACTCGATTGTCTTCTGAGATGGGTTTATTTTTTTCGAAAATCACTGTTCATGGTTCGAAAGCACTGTTCATGATTCGAAAACACTGTTCATCTCGCATGAACAGTGCGCGCCGCCACATCCCGTGGCGGCAGCACCTTTCACTCGCCCCGTTTGCCGTGAAGTCCGTCCCCGCATGCGTGAACAGGCCTGCCGCCTCGGTGCGTGGCGGCAGGTGCCATGTGTCGGCCGGCGCGCCTGCCGCCACGACCGAGGGGGTCTCTTTTGTCAATTTCATCCGCAAGGGGTCTTTTTTGGCAATTGTGTTGGGCAGGGGGTCTTTTTTGTCGAAAATTCGCTTTTGAACATGGCGCGAACTGAAACAAACAAAGGCTCAACGAGTGTTCTGCTGCCAGCCTGTAAAAAAAAGTGTGGTAGGGAATGTAGACTGTGTCAGCTGCATTGACATGGCCGCCATACCACCTGATCATGCACTGTGGGGGCGCTGCACCTTTGGTTTGTTCGGCCTCCCATAACACACGTTCGAGTTGCGCAGCCTTCTCGGTTCAGCTTCTTTTTACTCGTCCTCAACCAGCACTTCAGTAACAAGTGATCATAGCTTCGTGCAAATCAACAAAAACTGACTAGTTTCTCAAAATTCAGTTAAAAATAACCCCGGGGCCACAATCTCAACCAGATATAACATTTCTAGGCTGTTAGCCGGCTTATACAGGGCGAACTGGCGGGCGGACTGGCGAACCACATGGCCATCCGCCGGCCGGCGGCATCCTCCCACCACGGAGGGAGTCGATTCTGGGCTCTCAGCCCGGAGTCCGACGACTCCGACGGGGGAGACGGTGGGGACGGCGGCGGATCAGAGGAGGCGGCGTACTCCCCAACGCCAAGTGATAAAGTATGCGAGGTTCTAGGCGCGGACTACTCGGAGGAGGAGGAGGTGGCCGCCATCATTGAGGGGATCGTGCCGGCGAGCGATCGCGCTTGGGACGGGCTTGGCAAGGCGGACACGGTGGAGGTGCTCCGGCGAGTGGTTCACCGCCGGACGGCCCCGACGGCGATGCGTCCATGGAAGGGACCTCTACCCAAGGTACGTCTTCCGTCCCTTATCCTTGGTGATTTTTTGGGTTCATGGAAGGCCGTAAAGGATCGCCGGAGGCAGTCTAGGCCGGCGGCGGCGGCATCGCCGGCGAGAGACATCGATGGGATCCAGGAGATGCGATCTGCTCGTTTGAAATCGTTATTGGGCCACTATGGGCCTGTTTTGACTGAAGTGGGCCTGGGCGCATTGGATACTAGGCAAGTGGCTCAGTTTGCGTCCCAGGTCACTGATACAAACACCTCGATCGATCGAGATCGTCTGTTTTGTTCGTACGAGGGAGAACAGCACGGTCGGTCTGTATCTTCTGATCGGCCTAGGGTTCTGGCGGCAGCTACGCTAGGATTCACTTCGCTTGGGGTCGGCCGCGCTAGATGGATAGCTCTGGCAAGATCTGGTCCGGTGCGGGGAGACTCGGGCATGGCCGGGCGAGGCGTGCAGCCGTTGGCGCCTGCCAAGCATCAGCCGGCGCATGACACCTCCTTGCAGCAAGAGGGACAGACCGCTGACTCTTTGGCTGGGCGGGGCGGTTCCACCATGACAGGGCGAGGCGGAGCTGTAGGCGCCGGGCGCCCGGCAGCTCAAGTTGCTGGCCGCGGCGCTGCCCATGGTGCTGGGCGAGGGGGAGCGCATGGCCCTGGACGGGGCGGTGGCCCAGGTCGTGATGGTTTTGGTGGTGCTAATGCAAGATACAATCGCTATGGACAGTGGGGTGACGACGGTTATGACGTGTACGACGAGGGTCTGCACCGTGGTTCTTCTTCGGGCGGTGGTGGTGCCTCCGGTTGGAACAATGGTCATGGACCGGGGCGCGGATTCCAAGGACCTCCTGGCAACTTCATCGAGGGGGTCGCCGGACCAACGAGCCGGTACAACCGAGGTGCTCATCGAGGTTTTCGTGGCGGGCGAGGAGGAGGGCGTCGCCATCCCCCACCGAGGCGTCCTCCATTGCCAGTTGAGCCTGCTGATCCGACTGTTGTGGCCAATGCCACGCCTGCTATCACAGGGCAATCTCCTGCTCTTCCCGAGGCGGCGGCGGAAGCGGTTCGGGCTTTGACTGCTGTCAGTGTTCCGGTGACCAGTACCAGAGTTGCTATGGTCGCAGACGAGGCTGCTGATAAGGGTCTCGATAAGCTCAATGGGGAGAAGCTTTCTAAGTGGGCTATTAAGAAGAAGAAGCTACCGTGTTATAGATGTGGAGAGCCAGGACATTTTGTGGCACAGTGTACCACAGAACTGTGTGACTACTGCTGTAGATCGCAGCATAAGTCCGGTGATTGCCCACTTCTTTCTGGCCCCAAGCCGTTGGTCACTATCTATGGGGTGTGCTGTCAGGAGCTTATGTTTTTCGAGTCCCCTGATGTGGTACCTTCGACGTATGTGCATGAGAGCTCCTTTCCTGCGATAGTCAAGGTTACTAATGGGAGTGTACCTGAGGCACAGATTGTGCGACAGCTGCAGGATCTTGTTCCAGGAAATCACAAGTGGGACCTTGTTAGGTTGGAAGGCCAGACATACAAGGTTGACTTTCCCACTAAGAAGGATCAGCTATTTATGCTCAAATGGGGCATGTGCAGAGTGCCTAGTACAAGTGGTGTCCTTATGTTTGATGAATGGAAGGAGAAGGAACCTGTGGGCACACCTCTGGAGAAGGTATGGGTTCGCTTTTATGGTGCACCACGCAAACATATCAATCACTTCCTGGTTGCTTGGAGTTTGGGTTCGCTCATTGGTAAGACGGAACAGGTGGATATACCTTTCACTAGGGCGCATGGTGCAGCGATATTGCTTGTCAGTGTTGTCAGTCTGGAGTTTGTTCCGGATGTTGTCAAGTGGACACATGCCGGGGTTACATATGTTCTGGAGCTCGAGATTGAGGATACACCGATCCCTCAGGAGGGCGAGGGGGAGGACATCGTGGATATGGACACGACTGAGGGTGATGGGGCTTCTGGTAATCAGAGTAAGACGGCTGAGAGTTCGCAGCGGGAGATGGCTAAGGGGCCGCAACCGCAGTCGGACAAGACGACGAGGTCGGATCTCACTACAAGAAAAACAGCGTGTAGAGACGCTCATTTTCACAGCTAGAGACGCGTTAGTTCATCTCTAGGCAAAAATAGAGTCGATTTAGTAAAGCGTCCCTGGAGCGTCTCCTCACGGGCCGCCTCAAAATATATAGACACGCTTGGTTAGCGTGTCTACATGGTATAAGACGCTATATTGGGACGTTCAAAATCGTCTCTACAAAAATAGAGACGTTCTATTACACGCTTGGATCGCGCCTCTACTCATGTGGGCCCAATCCTTAGACGCTATGTTGAGACAATATATTCATCTCTAAATATGAATAAGCTTCTTTGTGTTTATGGAGTATTTTACTTTAATCCTTTTTGAAAACTGATTTTACTTTGTATTCCTCATTTCAAATTGAGTTAATTTATTATGATAGGGATGCATCTGTAGATTGATCAAATATCACTATATAAAGGCATCAATCCACATCACCAATTGCATTCACAAGAAATCCATTCTCACAATTAGCATCCTTTGAATCAAATCTAGGACCAAATACATCCACTAAAAGTGTATGAAGTTCACAACTGAATCAAATCAGACATTATGTAAATAATTAAGAGAAGATCTACAAACTAGAACTAAGCTTTCCATATATTATACATAATATGTCTTCATTTAAAGACTGATTCTTGTGTAGTTGCTCCTTGCTCCTGCAATGCTTCCAAATTCAAATTCTCAACTACTCTGGAAAAAAAAACAAGCATAAGCTTAGAGCAAGATGAAATGTTCTTTTGATGAAACTGTGAGAGATGTACCGTACAAATGTCTTGAGGTTGTCTTCGAGCACCAATGTCTTAGGTTGTGTTGAAGTGGTCGGCTTTGGCTTTTTGACCTAAAAACCAAGATACTTCACGAAAGATATATAGCCTACTAATGTATTTTCTTGATGTGCATAGTGACGCGGGAAGTTATACACTTGGAGCACCTTACTTGGTCGCATTGCTAATTCCAGCATGAGCATTTTCCGATTCTTGACCACCATATACATTTGAGGTTCAGTGCAACTGTAAGTAAACTTATATACAAAAAATAGGCATTGTATGATAATGATGAAATTTATGCATACGGACACAAATAAACTAGTGTAACCCATTCCCTGTTAGTGAACAGTTGGTTCGGTAAGTTGATTCTTCAGGGCCATGATTGGCTTTATCAAACTTTTCAATACATGGTTTTGCCAGTTTAGTTTAAGTTGTAATTAAAAAAACTAATCATAGTCATTACTTGGTATTTCAAAAATAATTTATAAATGAGAGTTATGAGATTTATTATCACCTTCTCTTTGATATGATAGATTTCAGCAAGGTTAGCGATCAAAATATGATAATATGCATGTCAAATAAAGATGTGGTAATTAATCAAATGATGGACAACAAATTTGTTCAAAGTGGTAGAATTTGCATATGGTAATCAAACTATATGATGACATAGAGAAGATCTATAGAACATGGCTGATTCAATTTATTGATGGACCTCTATGTTGGGCTAGAGCTTGCCTTAATTTGATACATACTATGATCATCAAATAAGAAGCATCCTTGGATGTCAACAACATGTACCACACACGCTTTGAAGAGAACAACGCAAGTTGAATAACAAAATTTAGTCAAGCTTCAATAGTCCCACAACACCATAAATTTCACCAGACTTAAGTAGTTGAACATCGCAAGAGGTACAAAATAAATATTTCACACCCTAAGCTATATACCATGTTATAAAATATGCATTGAAAATACATTAGTAGGCAGTACTAGTACATCAAGAAAAATTCTCTATTGGTCAATCCGATATAAGAGAACATTGAATTTGCTCTTCGACAGAATACATTTAGCTATCACCTGAGCTCGCGAATGAAAGCAATCATATGGGACATTAGCAATTTCATTTCTATCTTGTTGGTAAATGTACTCAACTTTTGGACAAATATGTTCACGAAAATTAAAGTCACTGATGGGTACATAAAAACCCGCCAAACATTTTACAATGATTTGGGGACGATGACTCTCAAATCAGAAAGCCACAGATCAAAAGAGGAAATAAGTACAGAAAATTTAAGTTGTTCTGGAGTAAGAAAAAATCACATATGTTTTGCCGACTTGCATTGCACGTAAAGTTATGCCCAAAATGTTATTCTTGACTTGGGAACAATGTAGTGTTGTAGTATATTCCCAATAAATCATGCTCAATGGTACTTGAAGCGAATATACTCCACAAGACCATGTCACCAGAACTAAATTTTGAATGAACTATACTATATAGTCATCAAGCTGTTGCATTTTCTCAGTATGTTAGCAATTCAACACATCATGTATTTATGTGTTTGAACATTGTGTGAGATTGAACCGGAATTCCTTCCATCCATGAAATGGAACTCAAGGTAATGGAGAGATCTAGAATAAAAATGACTTACCATGTTATATTAGAGATGCAAATCAGTAAATTTTTCCACATGCAGGCAGGAGCTGGACCTCCAAATGTGTTGTGCCCACAAACATGCACGCAATACCTGATAAACCTTCTGTTTAGATTAAGAATCAGTTAGATATACCATTTTCTGTACTGTATGCACCCACCATTAGATCTGAATTTCAAAGAAATAACAGTTCATCTACATGTAGAGCTAAAACTTGCTGCAATGACATATCACAATGAAGAATTAAAAGAACCCACTTCCACATGTTTTTTTTCTTAAAGTGGTAAAAAAGAACAGTCTAGGAAACGAAAACTGCCCTCTTAGCTAGTAATCGTTATGATGTATGTGCTACTCACAAATCACATACTCAGACAGAGTCAAAAGAGAGCAAAAGTACACAAACCAGCGAAAAGATGAAACAGAGATGCGGCATGTACCTAGGCAAGAGAACCAGCCACTGTGGTTGCACTGGTGTCCACCACCATGCCGTCAAGTGGCGGCGACCGTGGCAAACAGGGTGACATGGGTTGATCATCCAATAGGTGGGGGTTATATACTCCTAAAATAGCGGGGCGGAAGATTCGGGAAGAGGCATTTGAAGCTGTTCCCGTAAAAATCAGAATGAACCTCGTAACCCATCATAATCGTAAGATGAACGCGTGAATCATACCCACACTCCTCCCGAAAATTACATGTGTCATCGCACAAAAATCCACCGAGAGGCGAAAAAGAACTACAAAAAAAGAGGAGAAAATTGATTCCTAAGGGAGATTCAGTCTTACTTATCGTCTCATGTCTGCATTTCTGCACAATACAAAAACAAGAATTCACAATAATTACTAGTTGTAGCCAATATACAACCGAATAATAAGTTAACAGAAGCGAATAACTTCCCTCCCATTGGCATTGAACATTACCACTTAAAAGATGACAACTTCATAGTTCAGTACTAGTTACAGGTTAGTAACTAACAGCCTAACAGGCCAGCACCGTTTGACACATAAATAAATCAATCGATTGTGTACTGGGATGATATGAACATGAACGCGCAAAAAAGAGTTGACTATGTAGCACTAGTAGACAGAGGAGCGTGGTCGCAGGACGCCCTGGAGCTGCACAGACGAACGGGGCAAATCACGCGCGCAAGGGCCGGTGCTGGTTCGGTGCCCGTGGAAGGGGAGGCGGCAAGCAGCCGAACATGCCGCTAATTTGATTGATTGATGGTAAAAACTGCAGACGACATGGGATTCAAGGGATCACCTACTTGACGGGCCGGAGGGTGAAGATGCTTGCCGGGCGGTGCAGCGACGGAACACACGGCAGATCTTCAGGTGGCGGATGACACAGACGTGGAAACGGTTAGGTGACGGCGAGGACAACGTCGGGAGGAGCACGGCATGGCGACGGTGAGGACGACGGACGCCGACGGGCTCCAAGCCTCCAACTACCGAGCTTGCCGATGGACAAGAAAGGGAATCGACGGTGGGCGGAGTTAGCGGCGGAGGGCATCGCTTCGCGGTAGGGCTGCTGCCGCACGGGGAGGGGGAATGGGCGGCGCACGAGGTGGGCACGACGGCGGCGTAGATCGGAATCTGGAGACTGGTGGTTGGGAGATGGCGGCGTGGGGTGATATTTGGGATATTTGGGATAGGGAGAGAAAAATCAAGAGACGCGGGAAGGCTTTTTTAGGACGGGGGCACGGGAAGACTTGGGCGGTAAAGAAAATAATTTACAGCGCCAAATTTCGTTAAGCGAAAATAGTTTAGGAGCCCCAAATTTGGTTAAGCAAAAAAATCCAGAGAAAATGGATATATATCACATATATGGATATATGTTCCCTAAAAATAACATATATGGATATACACATCCAATGTAATATACACATTATTTAATAAAAAGGTATAATGCTTGATCGATCAAACGGGCGGAGTGAGACTCAAAATAACAAGGTAGGCATCCTCAAACTGTGGGTGTGATGCGGCAACAATCCGGGTTACATAAGTGTTATTCCTTTGCATATTGGTATTATAACCGTGGTCCATAGATGGTTTGGTGGTATAACATCTGGGTGACAAACTCGGTTAATAGAAAGGTAGGTCGTAGATTAAAAAAATAATAGACAAAAAAGGTTCACAAAGGTCTATGTCATCTAGCCATTGACATTGTGGTACACGATATGTCGAGATGAAAATGGTCACATAAACCTTATCTTTTCAGAACAACGTCACCACCGTCAACATGCCACTACGAAATTCTAACCCTCACCTATATATGAAATGGAAAGAAAACCATAGGTACCTGGGTGGTGGCCAGTGAGGAAATGACATGAGCTTATCGCCTCACGTAATTACCCATTCACGCATATGAATTTTAGCATGGTTAATTTTAATAGCTATCAAAGGTGTAGAATTTTGTGATTATTTACAGTTTTATCAACTCCACAAATAGATGTGCTACTAAAACGTCTCAAAAATCGTCTCTACTTTAACTAAAAATACATATTTCTTTTCTAAATGTCTAGTTATAGGAAGACATTTGTAGCGCTTTATAAACGTCTTAGGAAGCGTCTCTAACCTCCTAGTGTCCATGAGCTTAGAGACGAATACAAAGAGCGTCCCATAAAAAGCGACTATACGTGCCTATTTTGTTGTAGTTTCGGGACCGACTATATCCACGACACCATCCAACACTCTTTGGTTTGGGACTTTTGATGCACATTCGGCGCCGAGTCGCCTCTGGAGCACTCGGGTGGAGATGGATGAGCCGGTAGAGTCTGAGTTACCACCGCTACTCCATTCTGTTGATGCTGGACTCCGATCTTCTGAGAGGGACGGTTCGAGCGGGTGTGGGCAGGAGGCCCCCGCCCCATCGTCTCCGACGGCTAGTTCGGGAAGGGAATGCAGGCAGGTGGCCTCTACTTCCATCCCGCTCAGGTCATCCCTGGAGGGGGCGGCCTTCGCTCAGGCTCTCGTGGGGGCGGCTCAGGCGCAGCTCCAGGACGGTGCTATCGAGACTGGACCGCGGGCTTCCCCGAGCTCTGTGCAGGCGTGTGATGGCTTCTCGCCCCTCGTTGGTTACCCCAAGTGGAAGGTTTGAGATGCAGTGTAGCGGAAGTTTTCCCTTGGCAAAGATACCAAGGATCGATTTCCCCTGAGACTCCCAGTTTCAACAAGAAGGTGTCAACTGCTAACGGCGCCAGATATTAGCAATCAACGTGGACCTGCACACAGATACAAATAACTTTGCTCCCAACGAGTACAGAGAGGTTGTCAATCCCTCCGGCCTTGTCGTTTACAAAGGATCAAACGCAAGTGATAATAGTGATAGGTATTGCTGCAAATAATAAGTAAAAGCGGAAAGTAAATAGCGGATGTGATCAGTGATGGTAATATGGACCGGGGTCCCATGATGTTCACTAGTGATGTCTCTCTCCCAAAAGACGATAAAACAGCTATGTGAGGTGAACGAATTACAGCTGGGCAATTGACAGAATTATGTGCGCAAGCCAATGCTAACTATGTTGCAAGAAAGGTAGAGGTTCAAAGCATGGGCGGTACGCCAAGGCAAGTAGACCGAAATCCATCTGCATCTACTACTAATCATCCACCTTGAGATATCTATCCAAAACATCTCGCTGGTATTAAGTTGCGAGTCCCACCCATAGTGTAAACTCAAAGCAACAGACAACTGCATTAAAAGAACTTTGCGTAAAGTAAACAATCCTTGCACCCGCGGGCACAAGCACCGTTGTTTTCCCCCTTGTGGCAACAGCACATCCCCTAGACTCATGTTTCTGTCACTCAAGCTAGTCATCGAGGGGCATGAACCCACAATCGAGCATAACGTTCCCTCTTGGAGTCACTACCTACTACTTGGCCAAAGCAATAAATAACAACGGAGAACATGCAAGAATTACTTACGAACATAAATATAAAAGAGGTAGATCAAATATATTACTCAAACACAATCTGAACATAATCTCACAATCCATCGGATCCCAGCAAACTCATCATAGCAACAGCATAAGGATTACATATGTGCCTCGATCATGTAGGGCAGCTCACGAGGACTAATTAGTGAAGCACACGAAGGGGAGGAGAACATCACATAGCTACTGGTCATGGACCCATGGTCCAAGGGAGACTACTCACAACTCATCCGGGAGGCGTCCATGGTGGTGGAGAGGCTCCTGGTGGTGATCCTCCCCTCCGGCAGGGTGCCGGGAAGAGTTCTCCTGGCGCTCCAGATCTTGGAAGCGCGGCGGCGGCGGAACAGAGATGAGATCGCGAAAAAGGGTTCCCGTCTCGAGGGTTTCGGGACACGATATAAATATATGCCAAAGGGAGGCATCAACGGAGGCCTGGGGGGCCCAGGCG
>LR738713.1:830712485-830788213 GCA_902687465.1 Secale cereale
GGGGGGCCGCGCCACCAGGGCGCCTGGAGCCCTGGTGGCCCCCCTCCGGCCCTACTTCGGCTGCCGGGAAGCTTCTGGAACGCTGATTTTTTATATAATTTTTCCGGGATTTTTCTGGCAGTTTACGTAATGGGAAAACCTGAAATACAAAAACAGCAGAAAACAGAAACTGGCACTGGGGTGCACTGAGTTAATAGGTTAGTCCAAATATGATCAAAAGTGTATGGAAGTGTATAAATATCATAGCAATATCACACAAAAGAGGCATGGAGCAAGCAGAAATTATAGATACGTTTTGGACGTATCAACATCCCCAAGCTTAATTCCTGCTCGTCCTCGAGTAGGTAAATGATAACAAGAATAATTTCTGTGATGATATGCTATTAACCATATAGGACTTTTCATAGTCATATGACAAAAGCTTACCGAGACAATGAATCTGTAGTAATTAAGTTGCCTCATGAGAAAATCACAAAGAACTGAAAGTTTTACAATATGATACTGTAACATCAAATAGATTTGTAATGAGCATGGTGTGCAAATATGATAAAGTGATATCTCGCTTGCCCTCTTTAGTGAAGCAAAACATAAATGCAGGGGCACCTCCAAGGTTTAAGTGATGACTAGATACAATGATTTCAGAATAAAACGATATCACAATCATGCAAAAGACAATGCTACTTTGGGACAATGCACATTACACTCAGAATGACAATCATGCTCTCAGTAGTTGGTGCTTTAAAAGAAGGTGGAGACTCTCGAACCGTGGCTTTTGTTGGCAAGGTTGAAAACCCGTAGTCGGAAACAAAGACAAAGCATGTACCAGAGCTCTTGGTTTTAAAAACAGAGGTAATAATAATTATTTTTTTGATTATGCATGTTCCGTCAACGAATGCTAGCAGATAAATCAATCACTTCTTGAGATGGACAAGTTTCGAGGAACGGCTCCCGAATGAGGACGATCACATCCTCTTAATCTCCTTTGTTTATCACTGCCAAAGTTTTCTGATTTCTCATGAACAAAGCGTGAAGGAGGGTTTGTTTGTTATATTAATTTTGAGCCGGGCGCACTCAATGCCAGTTCCTTCTCGTGTTATGGGTTTGCACATTAGACATGCAATCCCGGGGTGAAGCTTGTCCAACTTAAAAAGATCATGAATTAACTACTACTTCCTCATGAACTTAAAACAGAGGCACAAAATAGGAATGCATTTTTTTTGAATAATTTCGAGATGGTACATGAAAGTCTTCGTTAGGAACGGCAGGTAAATACCATGGAGGAAGGTATGGTGGACTCATATGGCATAACTGGTTTATAAGATTTTGGATGCACAAGCAGTCAGTCCGCTTAGTACAGGTGGAGGTTAGCAAAAGACTGGGAGCGACCAACTAAGAGAGCAATGACGGTCATAATCATGCAAAGCGACAAAGCAACATTGAATCAGGCATGGAAGTTATATCGCTACTCAGAAATAAAAGATCATCAAGGTTTGACAGACTTTCTTTACAGTCTTAAATATGCGTGAGCATACGCCAAGTCAATCAAAATAAATTCTTGAAGGAAGATATTACTAAACCATACCACATCATAGGCAAACAAATCATGTTGGTACTCCAATAACACATTGGGAACCCCCCAGCTATTTGAGACTAACCATAAGAAAACATGAACTACTAAGCACCATTATGCACGTAGCATTTTTATCATAGACATATCAACCAATGCAATAGAAGCAAACTCTCTTAATAAGATAAACATGATAACTAAAGAGAGTTCAAGCAACCAACTAAACAAAAGCTCTTTAAAAAGATAAGCATGAAAACTAAAAGCTAAACATGATAGTAGCTATTGAAAGACAAAGAATATACACAGCAAAGATAAACATGAAAATTATATGTTGTGTTCTAGGTAGAAGTGGAGCGTGTTTCTCTCCCACATAAAGAAAGCTGAGTTCTGTCTCGTTATGAAAAGCTAAAGAAAACTAAAAAGGAAACTAAAAGCAAGACGCTCCAAGCATAGCACATAACACATGAAGTGATAAAAATATAGTGGAACGAAAGACGAACTGATAATGTTGATGGAGAAGGGGATGCACGGGGGCATCCCCAAGCTTAGACGCTTGAGTCTCCTTGAATATTTCTTGGGGGTGCATGGGGGCATCCCCAAGCTTGAGCGTTTGACACTCCTGAATCTTTTTATCATCTTCCCTCGCACACTTGAAAACTCCCTTCATACATAACTCATCATAATCTGATTAGCGAGGTTAGTACCCTTAATAAAATAATTGTTCCTTGCTGGGAATAAGGATATTCTTGAAGGTCTACTGTTTCTCAAGATTGCCAAAAGGTTTTTGCAAAGAAAAAGCAAGCTCAAGGTTTGCAAAATGAAGGAAAGGCAAAACAGGACAAAATCTGTGAAAAACAGAACAACAGGTAGTAAATGATTTTTTCGAGGCACTTCTGCAACTCTAATCAAAAAACTCAGAACAGACGCACGAAAGACAATTGTATAGAGCACGCTGTCGAAAAGATTCATACCAAAAAGATGATCTGGTGATTTTATACGAATTTTTCTATCCAAGGACAAAATCTGTTTCCTGGACAGCACGTCACAACTTTTGAACTTTCTTGCAATCAGAGGCTAAACTTGGCACAAAGCTGAAAAATAAAGATATAATGATGTTGCTACAGTAGTAACAAACATCAAGACCATTAAAAACTGAAAGCAAAGATAACAAGGGTTGTCTCCCTAGAGCTCTTTCTTTATAGCCATAAAGATAGGCTTAAGACTTTAATGATGCTCTTGTAGGAATAAGAATTGAAGAACAAAAGAGAGCATCAAGAAGCAAATACCAAACACATTTAAGCCTAACATGCTTCCTATGTATAGGAATATTGCAATACAATAATTCATTGAAGCACAAAGCAATAAGCATAGGAAGACAAAACAAGTGCAGCTTCAAAACCTTCAACATAAAGAGAGGGAACTTGATATTATTGAAATATCTATAAGCATATGTTCCCTTCTCATAATAATTTTCAGCGGGATCACGAATAAACTCAACAATATAAGCATCACATAAAGCATTGTTACCATGATCCACATGCAAAAAGGTATCATTACTCTTCATATAAGCAAAATCTTTCTTATTAGGAATAGTGAGAGTAAAGCAATCATAACCATCATGGTAATCATTGTATTTAGGAGGCATATCATAATCATAATAAATTTTATCCTCAATAGTAGGTGGACTGAAAACATCATATTCATCATTGTAATCAAAAGTTGGGGGACTAAAAATATCATGTTCATCAAACGTGTCATCCCCAAGCTTAGAGCTTTCCATGTCATTAGCAATATTGATATTCAAAGAAATCATACTAATAACATCACCACCATCATGATTGTTATGCAAATAATAAAGTTCCATAGGTTTTTTAATTTTCTCTTCAAACACATCATGTCCCAAAGCAAGGTAGAGCTTATAAAGCTCTCTCATATTTTTGTTGTTTTCCATTAAGCAAAACTAGTGAAAAGACATAAAGAAAACTGAAAGGTAAACTAACAAGACTGAAAAGCAAAGATAAAAGATAGCGTGCAACTCCCCTATCTTGAAGAGTGGAGTCCCCGGCAACGGCACCAGAAAACTTTGCTTGATGGCTTCTCGCCCCTCGTTGGTTACCCCAAGTGGAAGGTTTGAGATGCAGTGTAGCGGAAGTTTTCCCTTGGCAAAGATACCAAGGATCGATTTCCCCTGAGACTCCCAGTTTCAACAAGAAGGTGTCAACTGCTAACGGCGCCAGATATTAGCAATCAACGTGGACCTGCACACAGATACAAATAACTTTGCTCCCAACGAGTACAGAGAGGTTGTCAATCCCTCCGGCCTTGTCGTTTACAAAGGATCAAACGCAAGTGATAATAGTGATAGGTATTGCTGCAAATAATAAGTAAAAGCGGAAAGTAAATAGCGGATGTGATCAGTGATGGTAATATGGACCGGGGTCCCATGATGTTCACTAGTGATGTCTCTCTCCCAAAAGACGATAAAACAGCTATGTGAGGTGAACGAATTACAGCTGGGCAATTGACAGAATTATGTGCGCAAACCAATGCTAACTATGTTGCAAGAAAGTTAGAGGTTCAAAGCATGGGCGGTACGCCAAGGCAAGTAGACCGAAATCCATCTGCATCTACTACTAATCATCCACCTTGAGATATCTATCCAGAACATCTCGCTGGTATTAAGTTGCGAGTCCCACCCATAGTGTAAACTCAAAGCAACAGACAACTGCATTAAAAGAACTTTGCGTAAAGTAAACAATCCTTGCACCCGCGGGCACAAGCACCGTTGTTTTCCCCCTTGTGGTAACAGCACATCCCCTAGACTCATGTTTCTGTCACTCAAGCTAGTCATCGAGGGGCATGAACCCACAATTGAGCATAACGTTCCCTCTTGGAGTCACTACCTACTACTTGGCCAAAGCAATAAATAACAACGGAGAACATGCAAGAATTACTTACGAACATAAATATAAAAGAGGTAGATCAAATATATTACTCAAACACAATCTGAACATAATCTCACAATCCATCGGATCCCAGCAAACTCATCATAGCAACAGCATAAGGATTACATATGTGCCTCGATCATGTAGGGCAGCTCACGAGGACTAATTAGTGAAGCACAAGAAGGGGAGGAGAACATCACATAGCTACTGGTCATGGACCCATAGTCCAAGGGAGACTACTCACAACTCATCCGGGAGGCGTCCATGGTGGTGGAGAGGCTCCCGGTGGTGATCCTCCCCTCCGGCAGGGTGCCGGGAAGAGTTCTCCTGGCGCTCCCGATCTTGGAAGCGCGGCGGCGGCGGAACAGAGATGAGATCGCGAAAAAGGGTTCCCGTCTCGAGGGTTTCGGGACACGATATAAATATATGCCAAAGGGGGGCATCAGCGGAGGCCTGGGGGGCCCAGGCGCCCCCCCTGCGCGGCCAGGAGGGGGCCGCGCCACCAGGGTGCCTGGAGCCCTGGTGACCCCCCTCCGGCCCTACTTCGGCTGCCGGGAAGCTTCTGGAACGCTGATTTTTTATATAATTTTTCCGGGATTTTTCTGGCAGTTTACGTAATGGGAAAACCTGTAATACAAAAACAGCAGAAAACAGAAACTGGCACTGGGGTGCACTGAGTTAATAGGTTAGTCCAAATATGATCAAAAGTGTATGGAAGTGTATAATATCATAGCAATATCACACAAAAGAGGCATGGAGCAAGCAGAAATTATAGATACGTTTTGGACGTATCAGCGTGCAGTGGAGGTGTGGCGCCGGTATTGAGGACTCAGGCATCCCCGCCGGTCGGGGCAGCGCCTATGAGCCCGGTGGGGGGTACGACGGGTGGCCTTACCTCTAGCAGGTTTTCCCGTGACGACGTCATCGCTTATGGAGGGATTCCGGATCCTGTTTCTGTTGGTCGACGGATGAGCTGTCGCATACAGGACCAGCCAGATATTGATGATATGCAGCTTCGATGCGCCAAGCGGGCGGCCAAGCTTCATGATCTTCAGACCACTTCTGGTATGTCAGTTAATATAAAAAATTCTATTCTGCATTTTTCTAATGAAGATATCGTTAATAAAGCCACGCAGTTGGGGGTATCTCTCGGTAGGACTGACAGAGAGGTAGCTAGTTCCGTTAACGATATTTTGGACCTCGAGGCAGATCGGGCTTTAGAGGTGATTAGGAACTTGGCGGCCATTCAACCTTTGAATGATTCTGAGGTTGCTTCTCTGGGAGTTAATGTGCTTGATAGCTTCTGTGCGAACCTTGAACCCTCTCGCCTGGAGACTGAGGAGGAGGAGGATGTGTCTTCTCCGAGGCTTTATCGGGGAGGTTCGTCCCAGGAGGAAGCGGATGGGGTGGTTGGTAGCGA
The DNA here is from genome assembly GCA_902687465.1 of Secale cereale. Lineage (NCBI taxonomy): Eukaryota > Viridiplantae > Streptophyta > Magnoliopsida > Poales > Poaceae > Secale > Secale cereale. Next base: position 830,718,418 of record LR738713.1, read on the forward strand.
GGTCAGGGTAGAAGATTAAAAGAAACCGAAACGCAAGTGGAAGCGTAAGATTTATCCCACGTCGGCCGTACGCAGAAGTGCTAGAATTCAAACATCTAAAAAATTTCATGTTGAAATATGAAAGGAATCTTTTGGAATAGCAGAGGTCTTAAAGACTTGGCTAAAAGAAGGTTTCTCGCAGAGGCGTCTATTGATTATAAATTAGATTTCATAGCCCTTTCCGAAACTGGACGGGACAACTTTACCCCACAGTTTCTTAGCACGTTGTCGGGAGGGGTGGAGTTTGACTGGCACTGTTTACCACCAAGAGGAAGATCCGGTGGGATTTTACTTGGGGTTAAGTGCGAATCCATGGAAGTGCAGAATGTGGTAATGGGTGACTTCGTGGTTAAATTTAGGGTTCGGTCAAAGATAGATGGTTTTGATTGGGCTCTGGTGGCTGTCTATGGGGCCGCGCAGCCGGAATTGAAGCCAGAGTTTCTGGCTGATTTAGTCCGCATCTGTGGGAACGAGCAGCTCCCGGTCCTGGTTGGAGGAGACTTTAATATTATTCGTCGGCGGGAGGAAAAAAACAATGATAACTTTGACGGCAGATGGTCGTTTATGTTTAATACTATTATCGAAAGCCTGGACCTTCGTGAGATTGAGCTTTCTGGGCGGAAGTTCACATGGGCCAATAATCTACCAATCCCGACATTTGAGAAGTTGGATCAGGTTCTTGCGAGTGTTGAATGGGAACAGAAGTTTCCCCTAGTGACGGTTCAAGCACTCTCTCGTGGAATCTCGGATCATACCCCATTATTAGTGGATTCGGGAGAGGCAACACATATAGGGAACAAACACCCTTTCTCTTTTGAAACTGCGTGGTTTGAACGAGAAGGGTTTTTGGATCTGGTGGCAAGAGAATGGGCGAAAGATGTAGGAGGACGTTCCAACATCGATCGTTGGCAAAATAAAGTTAGACACTTGCGACAGTTCCTCCGGGGATGGGCAAAGCATACTCAGGGGATATATAAGGCTGAAAAGGAAAGGCTCCTTTTACTTATCCAAGCCCTCGACATTAAAGCTGAGAGTGCTCTCTTAGATGCTAGTGAGATGGAAACTAAGAGGGCAGCTGAGTTAAGACTAAAAGAGTTGCTACGTGAGGAGGAGTTGAAGTGGGCCTTGCGGGCTAAAGTGCGTAAACTCGTCCAGGGAGATGATAACACACAATTCTTTCACATGATTGCGAACGGCAAACATCGAAAGAATAAAATCTTTAAACTAGAGCAAGATGAAGGTACGATTGTGGGTCAGGAAAGCCTAAAGATATACATTACCAACTACTATAAACAGTTGTTCGGACCTCCTGAGGATAATTTTGTCTCCTTGAACGAATCAAGGGTAGATGATATACCTCAGCTTGTCAATGAGGAGAATGAGATATTGACTGCTCCTTTTTCGGAGAAAGAGGTATTTGAGGCCATTTCCCAAATGAAAAATAACAAAGCTCCGGGTCGAGACGGTTTCCTGGCGGAGTTCTATAAAAAATGCTGGCACATCATTAAGGGAGACTTGCGTCCGATGTTTCAGGATTTCTTCTTGGGACAATTGCAGGTGTTTCACTTAAATTTTGGAACGATCACGTTGCTTCCAAAGAAAACAGAGGCTGTTAGAATTGAGCAGTTCAGGCCGATCTGTCTTCTTAATGTTAGCTTTAAGATTTTCACCAAAGTTGGGACTAACAGACTTACACAAATTGCACACTCAGTGGTACATCCTTCCCAATCTGCGTTCATGCCAGACAGAAACATCCTAGAAGGGGTGGTGGTTCTGCATGAAACGCTGCATGAAATCCATACAAAAAAACTTGACGGGGCGGTTTTTAAAGTGGATTTTGAGAAAGCGTATGACAAGGTGAAATGGCCTTTCCTGCAGCAGGCATTGCGTATGAAAGGATTCGATCAAGCCTGGAGAGACCAGGTCGACTCTTTAACGGAAAAAGGGAGCGTTGGAATAAGGGTTAATGATGACATAGGGCATTAATTTCAAACGCATAAAGGTTTGCGACAGGGAGATCCGATGTCACCAATCCTTATCAACATTGTCATAGATATGTTGGCAATTCTCATAGGGAGGGCAAAGGAGGCTGGGCAGGTAGGGGGCCTGGTTCCGCATTTAGTAGACGATGGTGTATCCATCTTACAGTATGCAGACGATACTATCATATTTATGGAGCATGATTGGGCAAAGGCTACGAACATGAAACTAGTGCTATGCTTGTTCGAACAATTGTCGGGGTTAAAGATCAACTTCCACAAAAGTGAATTGTTCTGCTTTAGAAGAGCTAAAGAAGAACAACAAGCTTACAAAGAATTGTTTGGCTGCGATTTGGGGTCTCTACCCTTCACATATCTAGGCATACCGATTCACCATCGTAAGCTCACTAACAAGGAGTGGAAGAGTATTGAGGATCGATTTGAGAAAAAACTAAGCTGCTGGAAGGGCAAGCTTATGTCATACGGAGGACGATTGATTCTTATTAATTCGGTCCTTACCAGTATGCCTATGTTTTTACTGTCTTTTTTCGAAGTTCCGGTTGGAGTACGGAAAAGGCTAGATTTATTTCGATCAAGGTTCTTCTGGCAGACTGATGACTCCAAAAGAAAATATAGACTTGCTAAGTGGGACATCATTTGCAGACCGAAAGACCAAGGGGGTCTTGGTATTGAAAACTTAGAGGTAAAGAATCGATGCTTACTTAGTAAATGGTTATACAAGTTATCCTGTGAATCGAATGCCACATGGGCACATATTCTTCGGAATAAGTACCTTCAAACCAAAACGTTGTCCCAGGTGACGGTGAGACCGACTGATTCGCCTTTTTGGAGGGGACTTATGCGAGTGAAATCCACCTTTTTCAATAGGGCGAGATTCATAATTGGAGATGGTACTTCCACTAGATTTTGGGAAGATACATGGCTAGGGGAGACACCCCTGGCACTTCAATATCCATCCCTCTATAATATTGTTCAACGAAGAGATGCTTATGTTGCAACGGTATTACATTCAACCCCGCTTAATATCCAGTTTAGAAGGACTTTAGTGGGAAACCGGTGGGAAGCTTGGCTACATCTTGTGAGACGACTGATGGATGTCCAACTTTCCCAACGTCCAGATCAGCTGAGCTGGAAACTAACTCAGAATGGGGTGTTCTCAGTGAAATCTATGTATCTGGATGTTATTAACACTAGTGTGATTTCTAGCTCGAAACATGTGTGGAAAATAAAAGTACCTCTAAAAATAAAAGTGTTTATGTGGTTTGTACATAAACGAGTCATTCTAACTAAGGATAATTTGGCAAAACGGAACTAGACTGGGTCTAAAAGATGTAGTTTTTGTGATAGTGATGAATCTATCAGACACATCTTCCTTGATTGCCCTATGGCCAAGATCCTATGGAGGTCGGTACAGGTAGCTTTTAATATCAACCCCTCGGTTTCCATTCACTCGCTTTTTGGGACGTGGTTGCATGGGATTGATGTAGTAACAACGAGACATATCCGAGTGGGAGTATGTGCTTTACTATGGGCTATATGGAATTGTAGGAATGATTTGGTTTTTAACAAAACAACAAATGTTCACTTCTTGCAGGTTATTTTCAGGGCCACTACTCTTCTCCGTATGTGGTCGCTACTCACTCAAACGGAGGCCAGGGAGCATTTGGTTACTGCGTCTATCCGCTGGGAGACGGTAGCACGGGATATCTACAACCGGTTTGGCTGGCGGTCATGTAATAGGATAGGTGTTTAGTAGCTTATCTATCTCTTGCATGCCGGTTGTGGCGTTTCTTTTCAACTTCTTATTTGGATTTTGTAAGACTTTTCGCTGGATCGTTTGATCTTTAATAAGAAGGCCGTATGCATCATTTTGATGCAGAGGCCGGGGCCCAAGCCCCTTTTCGAAAAAAGGGCACCCCAACGCCGACCCACAAATCTCCCGCATACGTCCGGACCACCCAAGCCATCCGGTCCGAATGCGATTTCTACCGCAAACCGGAGCCAAACGTGGGGGCTTTAAGAAAGTCCGGACTGCTACCAAGACCACGTCTGGCCGTGCTGGTCCACCCACCCTCCCCCGCTTTTATTTCAATGTATGCGCCGCTTACCGCGCCGCATTCATGTCGCCCTGGAGCACGCAGCGACCATGATTGATGCCACACGAAGTGACCAGAGGGAGGGCGGCGCTGGCCGACGCGACGTCTCGGCAGCCTGATGGCTTCTCGCCCCTCGTTGGTTACCCCAAGTGGAAGATTTGAGATTTAGCGTAGCGGTAGTTTTCCCTTGGCAAAGATACCAAGGATCGAATCCCGTGAGACTCCGAGGGTCGACAAGAAGGTGTCAAGGGCGCCAGAAACTTTCGCTTGACAGGACCTGCACACAGATACAAATAACTTTGCTCCCAACGAGTACAAAGAGGTTGTCAATCCCTCCGGCCTTGTCGTTTACAAAGGATCAAACGCAAGAGATAATAGTGATAGGTATGACTGCAACTAGTAAATAAGAACATGAATTAAATAGCGGGTGTGATCAGTGATGGTAATATGGACCGGGGTCCCATGATGTTCACTAGTGATGTCTCTCTCCCAAAAGACGATAAAACAGCTAAGCGAGGTAAACAAATTACAGCTGGGCAATTGACATGATTATGTGCGCAAACCAATGCTAACTATGATGTACAGAAAGGTAGAGGCTCAAAAGCATGGGCGGTACGCCAAGGCAAGTAGACCGAAATCCATCTGCATCTACTACTAATCATCCACCTTGAGATATCTATCCAGAACATCTCGCTGGTATTAAGTTGCGAGTCCCACCCAAAGTGTAAACTCAAAGCAACAGACAACTGCATTAAAAGAACTTTGCGTAAAGTAAACAATCCTTGCACCCGCAAGTACAAGCACCGTTGTTTCCCCCTTGTGGCAACAGCACATCCCCTAGACTCTTGTTTCTGTCACTCAAGCTAGTCATCGAGGGGCATGAACCCACAATCAAGCATAACGTTCCCTCTTGGAGTTACTACCTACTACTTGGCCAAAGCAATAAACAGCAACGGAGAACATGCAAGAATTACTCAAGAACATAAATATAAAAGAGGTGAATCAAATATATTACTCACACACAATCTGAACATAATCTCATAATCCATCGGATCCCAGCAAACTCAGCATAGCAACAGCATAAAGATTACATATGTGCCTCGATCATGTAGGGCAGCTCACAAGGTCTAATCCATGAAGAACAAGAAGGGGAGGAGAACATCACATAGCTACTGGTCATGGACCCATGGTCCAAGGGAGACTACTGACGGTTCATCCGGGAGGCGTCCATGGTGGTGGAGAAGCTCCTGGTGGTGGTTCTCCCCTCCGGCAGGGTGCCGGGAAGAGTTCTCCTGGTGCTCCCGATCTTGGAAGCGCGGCGGCGGCGGAACAGAGATGAGATCGCGAAAAAGGGTTCCCTCCTCGAGGGTTTCGGGACGCGATGTAAATATATGCCAAAGGGGGTCACCAGAGGAGGTAAGGGGGGCCCAGGCGCCCCCCCTAGCGCGGCCAGGGGTGGGGCCGCCCCCCCAGGGCGCCTGGAGCCCCTGTGGCCCCCCTCTGGCCCTACTTCTGCCACATGGAAGCTTCTGGAGCGCTGATTTTTTATATATTTTTCCCAGAATTTTTCTGGCAATTTAAGTAATGGGAAAACCTGAAATACAAAAACAGCAGAAAACAGAAACTGGCACTGGGGTGCACTGAGTTAATAGGTTAGTCCAAATATGATCAAAAGTGTATGGAAGTGCATAATTATCATAGCAATATCACACAAAAGAGGCATGGAGCAAGCAGAATATATAGATACATTTTGGACGTATCAACATCCCCAAGCTTAATTCATGCTCGTCCTCGAGTAGGTAAATGATAACAAGCATAATTTCTGTGGTGACATGCTATTAACCATATAAGAACTTTTAAGTAAATTAATCAAGGCATGTAATCCAATTCGAGTCATAACAAGCAAGAGTCTATATTAGCATTGTAACAAGTAACATAAGAACATAAAGGTGCAAGAGCTCTCGCTGTCCGTGACTCGAATGTCTCCAAATGGTGTTTGCGTGCAAGAAAGGGGATAGGGATATATGAGAGTAAAACATAGTTTTTATATTGTTGAGAACTTAATCTACTAAAGTTTCACACTTGGTCTTCTTTGGAATCTTATCTTGACTCATCCCCAGACCGTCAGCCAGGTACAAGTCAAAATGATCCACTCCCTTTCGATATTTTGAGCACTCATGCAATGGATGAGCGTAAGCAAGAAAGTCGACACTTAGGATGGCAAAGAGAAAAATGATAGAGGGGGAAGACAAAAAAGGTGTGAAAGGCTCACATCAATGAAGACAATCATCGGCGAGAGAAAGCCAAATGATAGATATGATGTGAGGAGTAGAGATTGCCATGCAACGGATGCACATATGAGCTAAGGTAAGCTCTCCAATGGAACTAGTGGGGGTGCATCCAACTTGCTTGCTCATGAAGACCTAGAGCTCTTTTGAGGAGGCTCATCATTTGAATATACAAGCCAAGTTCTATAGTGTAAAGGTCCCCACATAGCTATATGCATAAATGATAATCTCTATGGAGTACAAAGTATAAGATGGAGTACGAGTGTGGATCTCTCAAAAGAAATAGTAGTGTGCCCCCTTCTCTCTTTTTATTTCTTTTTCTCTTTTTCTATTTCTTTTTATTTTTTGTGGCCTCAATGGCTCTTTCTATTTATCTCTCATTTGTCCTCTTTGGGATCTTTTGATTTTGTCCTCTTTGGGATCTTTTGATTTGTCCTCTTTGGGATCTTTTCCTCACTTTAGGGGCAACACTCTATGTATTACAAGAAGTATAGAAGATCTTTCACACTTTACAAAAGTACTCAACATAAAGAAAATGAAACTATCATGATGTATGCAAATGTATGCCTCTGCCAGAGCAGGATATGCAATGATACTAGCGCGTCATGTAGCAATGATTAGGGCAAGGCCCAACTAGCATGCGGCTCATCGATCAAGCAAAAAGCATGTATGACATGAAGATCAAGTCATGAGAAGATGGATGTTGCATGGCAATGTATCTCGGAAAGGCTATGGAAATGCCTTAATAGGTAGGTATGGTGGCTGTTTTGAGGAAGGATATAATGAGGCTTATGATGACAGAGCGTACCGTGCCAAGGTTTTGGATGCACCGGCGAAGTATGCGCCAACTCTCGAGGTGAGAAAGGGCAATGCACGGTACCGAAGAGGCTAGAAAAATATGGATAGGTGGAAGTGTCAACCTTTGAATACTCACATTAGTCCGAAGAACTCATGCACTTATTATTGGTAACTCTCAATCTAATTAGTAGGTTCACAAAGAGACAAGTACCCTGAGGAGGTGTGTATGGGGGTTTGGTTACCCTTGCGCATCCTCGACCCATGGTACGTGAGTGTACTCTAATATTCGATCCCTCCAAAGATTAGTGATGCATTTAGTAGCTAAAGTTCTCAACTATTTTGTAGGTTTTTGAAAATAAACACGGATTGCCCAAAATACGACATCTATCACTAATAGGCTAAAGCTCTTGTCACCAAAAGTTCAGACATTACTCATGGCAATACCTCAAAACTATTGCAGGTTACTACTAAAATTAAATAGCAACCTCAATTACCTACTTTAAGTTAAGACACACAACTCAGTGCAACAGACAAACTCTCTTGACAAGATAAACATGAAAACTCAAGAGAGTTCAGCAACCAACTAAACAAAAGCTCTTTAAAAAGAAAAGCATGAAAACTAAGAGCTAAACATGACAGTAGCTATTGAAAGACAAAGAACATACATAGCAAAGATAAGCATGAAAATCCTATGTTGTGTTCTAGGTTGAAGTGGAGCGTGTTTCTCTCCCGCACAAAGAAAGCTGGGTTCTAACTCGTTATGAACAGCAAGCAAAGCTAAAGAAAACTAAAAAGGAAACTAAAAGCAAGACGCTCCAAGAATAGCACATAACGTATGAAGTGATTAAAATATAGTGGAACGAAAGACGAACTGATAATTTGATGGAGAAGGGGATGCACGGGGGCATCCCCAAGCTTAGACGCTTGAGTCTTCTTGAATATTTCTTGGGGGTGCACGGGGGCATCCCCAAGCTTGAGCGTTTGACCCTCCTGAATCTTTTTATCATCTTCCCTCGCACACTTGAAAACTCCCTTCATACATAACTCATCATAATCTGATTAGCGAGGTTAGTGCCCATAATAAAATAATTTTTCCTTGCTGGAAATAAATATAATCTTGAAGATCTACTGTTTCTCAAGATTTCCAAAAGGTTTTTGCAAAGAAAAAGCAAGCTCAAGGTTTGCAAAATGAAGAAAAGGCAAAACAGGACAGAATTTGTGAAAAACAGACCAGCAGGTAGTAAATAATTTTTTCGGGGCACTTCTGCAACTCAAATCAAAAAACTCAGAACAGACGCATGAAAGCCAATTGTATAGAGCACGTTGTCAAAACAATTCAGATCAAAAAGATGATCTGGTGATTTTATACGAATTTTTCTGTCCAAGGACAAAATCTGTTTTCTGGACTGCACATCATAACTTTTGAACTTTCTTGCAATCAGAGGCTAAACTTGGCACAAAGCTGAAAAGTAAAGATACAATGATGATGCTACTGTAGTAACAAACATCAAGACACAACAAAAGCAAAATAAAACTTTATTCATTGTGGGCTGCCTCCCAAAAGCGCTTTCTTTTATGCCTTTAAGCTAGGCATAATGCAAAGAGATCAAGTTTTATCAAGAGTAAAACAATAGCTAGCCCGTATAACGGACTCAAAAGGTAACTTAATCTTCTTTCTAGGGAGGTGTTCCATCCCTTTCTTGAGAGGAAATTGGAATCTTATATTCATGTCAATGATAGCACCAACGGTGTGAAGAAAAGGACGTCCCAAAATAATTGGACAAGAAGGTTCACATTCAATATCCATAATAGTAAAATCAATGGGAACATAATTGTCATTGACAATGATAAGAACATCGTCGATCCTCCCCAAAGGTTTCTTTATGGAAGAATCAACAAGACGAACACCAAAAGAACAAGAATCAAAAGGTTTCAATTCAAGCATATCATATATTCTTTTGGGCATAACGGAGGTACTAGCTCCAACATCACATAAAGCATAGCAAGAGAAGTTATTCAACTTAATTTTAATCATAGGATCCCAACCATCTTCTAGCTTTCTAGGTATGGAGGCTTCTACCCTAAGCTTCTCCTCCCTAGCTTTGATAAGAGCATTAGTGATATGCTCTGTGAAGGCAAGATTAAGCGTGCTAGTGCGGGGATCTCTAGACATCTTGTGAAGGAAATCAATAACTTCAGAAAGGGTGTAATTATCAAAATCAAGGTCACTACTATCAAGTAAAGTGGTAGTGGTGTCCTTTAGGCTCACTTGTTTGGTAGCTTCTATGGTCATAGGAGTTTCTACGGTTGAGGTCATAGCATCACCATTAATAGGTCCAATCGGACCAGGAGTGCATTGGGTGCTAAGAGTTTGGATATCCTCAACAACTTGGATAGTAGCAACAGTGTGATGGGTAGGAAGGCTCTTAATTCTATCTTCTTCCTCCTTTTCTCTAGCCCATCTCTCTTTAAGTTTAGCCAACATCCTAATGTTTTCATTAATTTGCACTTGAATAGCATTCATAGGAGTGGTCTTCCTCTCCTCAAGAGGGGAAGTTCTAATTTTAAGCAATTCTACCTCATGGGCTAAATTGTCTACCTTCGAAGAGAGATTGTCTAGTTTGTTTAGTTTTTCTTCTACATTCTTATTGAAGGCTTTTTGGGTAGTGGTGAAGTCTTTAAGCATAATCTCTAGTTCAGAGGTGGAGTTCTTGGTGCTAGGATAAGCATTGTTGTTCCCATAGGAATTAGAGGGGAACGGTCTAGGGTTGCTACCAAAATTACTCCTATAAGCAATGTTATTGAAATTGTTTCTAGAGATAAAGTTCACATCTACTTGATCTTGAGCAATCAAAGAATTTAAAGGAACATCACGAGGATCAATAGAAGGTTGCTTGGAAAGTAGAGACATGATCAAGTCAACTTTTTCATTTAGGGAGGAGATCTCCTCGACAGAGTTTACCTTCCTACCTGTTGGAGCGCGTTCGGTGTGCCATTAGGAATAGTTGGTAATCATCTCATCGAGAAGCTTCGTGGCATCACCAAGTGTAGTTGACATAAAGGTTCCTCCCGCGGCCGAATCTAACAAGTTCCGCGAGGTAAAGTTCAAGCCTGCATAAAAAGTTTGGATAACCATCCAAGTAGTCAAACCATGAGTAGGGCAGTTCTTGATAAGAGATTTCATGCGTTCCCAAGCTTGGGCAACGTGTTCATTATCCAATTGTTTAAAATTCATTATGTTACTCCTTAGTTGGATAATTTTAGCAGGGGGGTAGTATTTCCCAATAAAGGCATCCTTGCATTTGTCCCAAGAATCTATGCTATTTCTAGGCAAGGATTAAAACCAAATTTTAGCTCCTCCTCTCAAGGTGAAAGGAAAAAGCTTAAGCTTAACAATATCACCATCTACTTCTCGGTACTTTTGTATATCACAGAGTTCAACAAAATTGTTTAAGTGCAAAGCAGCATCATCTCCAGCACCGGAGAATTGATCTTTCATAACTAGGTTCAGTAAAGCAGGTTTAATTTCATAAGAAGGTGCTGAAGTGGCAGGTGTAGTAATTGGTGTGCAGATAAAGTCATCGTTGTTATGACTAGTGAAGTCACACAACTTGGTGTTCTCGGTGGAACCCATAGCAGCAGCAAGCAAGATAACTATTTTTGTGATTTTTTGTAAGGGACACTAAAGCAAAACTGAAAGGTAAACTAACAAGACTAAAAAGCAAAGATAAAAGATAGCGTGCAACTCCCCTATCTTGAAGAGTGGAGTCCCCGGCAACGGCGCCAGAAAACTTTGCTTGATGGCTTCTCGCCCCTCGTTGGTTACCCCAAGTGGAAGGTTTGAGATGTAGCGTAGTGGTAGTTTTCCCTTGGCAAAGATACCAAGGATCGAATCCCGTGAGACTCCGAGGGTCGACAAGAAGGTGTCAAGGGCGCCAGAAACTTTCGCTTGACAGGACCTGCACACAGATACAAATAACTTTACTCCCAACGAGTACAGAGAGGTTGTCAATCCCTCCGGCCTTGTCGTTTACAAAGGATCAAACGCAAGAGATAATAGTGATAGGTATGACTGCAACTAGTAAATAAGAACAGGAATTAAATAGCGGGTGTGATCAGTAATGGTAATATGGACCGGGGTCCCATGATGTTCACTAGTGATGTCTCTCTCCCAAAAGACGATAAAACAGCTAAGCGAGGTAAACAAATTACAGCTGGGCAATTGACAGGATTATGTGCGCAAACCAATGCTAACTATGCTGTACAGAAAGGTAGAGGCTCAAAAGCATGGGCGGTACGCCAAGGCAAGTAGACCGAAATCCATCTGCATCTACTACTAATCATCCACCTTGAGATATCTATCCAGAACATCTCGCTGGTATTAAGTTGCGAGTCCCACCCAAAGTGTAAACTCAAAGCAACAGACAACTGCATTAAAAGAACTTTGCGTAAAGTAAACAATCCTTGCACCCGCAAGTACAAGCACCGTTGTTTTCCCCCTTGTGGCAATAGCACATCCCCTAGACTCATGTTTCTGTCACTCGAGCTAGTCATCAAGGGGCATGAACCCACAATCAAGCATAACATTCCCTCTTGGAGTTACTACCTACTACTTGGCCAAAGCAATAAACAGCAACGGAGAACATGCAAGAATTACTCAAGAACATAAATATAAAAGAGGTGAATCAAATATATTAATCACACACAATCTGAACATAATCTCATAATCCATCGGATCCCAGCAAACTCAGCATAGCAACAGCATAAAGATTACATATGTGCCTCGATCATGTAGGGCAGCTCACGAGGTCTAATCCATGAAGAACAAGAAGGGGAGGAGAACATCACATAGCTACTGGTCATGGACCCATGGTCCAAGGGAGACTACTCACGGTTCATCCGGGAGGCGTCCATGGTGGTGGAGAAGCTCCCGGTGGTGGTTCTCCCCTCCGGCAGGGTGCCGGGAAGAGTTCTCCTGGTGCTCCCGATCTTGGAAGCGCGGCGGCGGCGGAACAGAGATGAGATCGCGAAAAAGGGTTCCGTCCTCGAGGGTTTCGGGACGCGATGTAAATATATGCCAAAGGGGGTCGCCAGAGGAGGTAAGGGGGGCCCAGGCCCCCCCCGGCGCGGCCAGGGGTGGGGCCGCCCCCCCAGGGCGCCTGGAGCCCCTGTGGCCCCCCTTTGGCCCTACTTCTGCCGCATGGAAGCTTCTGGAGCGCTGATTTTTTATATATTTTTCCCGGAATTTTTCTGGCAATTTAAGTGATGGGAAAACCTGAAATACAAAAACAGCAGAAAACAGAAACTGGCACTGGGGTGCACTGAGTTAATAGGTTAGTCCAAATATGATCAAAAGTGTATGGAAGTGCATAATTATCATAGCAATATCACACAAAAGAGGCATGGAGCAAGCAGAAATTATAGATACGTTTTGGACGTATCACAGCCGCCGCTTCAATGCGAACACAACTTCCCAAGGAACCAACTCCGGCCGCTACGCCGCATTGAAGCGAGCAGACTGCCCCTTCGCCTGGCTTGGCCGCGGGAATATAAGCCATGAATCGGTGAAGCACAAAGCCGCAATCCCCCTCCCCAAGCACAGTCACACTCCGCCTCCCCATCACCCACCTCGCCGAGCCCTTCCTCCTCTCTGATCCCAGAAGTGATGCCGAAGTCATGGTGCTCTGCGCCCGCACGCGACGTCGGTAGAACCTCTTCCATAGATGGTTCTTGGCGCCACCGTCGACTCTCTCCGGGCCCTTCGGCATCCACGGCGGCCGGATCCTCCAGCGAGGAGGAGGACCAGGCCCGGCAGGAGCAGACAAAGCAGCAGCTGGAGCAGCCGCCGCAACAGCGGCCCCGCCTCCTCTCGGAGGCCGTGGTAACGTCCTCGTAGCAGCAGCCCCACCTCCTCTCGGAGGCCGACGCGCGTGAAGGTGGAGTTGTCGTTCCCACCGCGTAATCGCATGAAGCGTGAGTTGGCGTCCCCGCTCCGGCCGGTGAAGGACGAGCCTGTCTCGCCCCCACGGAAACCGTAGCGTCCAGATCAGACACCGCGTCAAGGCCGAGCCATCGTCGCCTCCGCCTCCACGCAATCATGGCGTCCACTATGCCTCGAACTTTGCGATGTCAAGGAGGAGATGCTGCTGGCTATCGCGAAGGAGTTGGGCCGCATCCTCCACTACCTGGGAGGAGGCGGTTATGCCGGCGCCTCCAGCTCTCGAGGCGTGGTATCCGAGGCATAGTGGACGGCGAGGCGGCACGTGAGGTACAATCGCGCAATGTCGGTCGCAGCTCCGTGTTCGTCAAGAACGACGTGCGCTGGAATGGGTCCGTAACGGCCAATACCTCGTCGCCGTGTGTGCACTCAACAGCTTCATGACCACCGCGGAGACGGCCGCCACGCGCCATACCCACCTTAGCGGCGAGCTCGCCAAGATCACGTGAGGAGTGGGCGCTTACCGACTGTTCTGCGATAGTTGATTGGGCAACGTCACCGGCAGGGCTCCGAAGGCCACGTCGGCAGTGGTCGCGGCTGTCCTCAGCATAGTGCAGCACGAGGCGGAGAGGCTCCTCTATGAGTGGCAGGCAGCCGCCGGACAAGGCTACCGCGGCCCTCCGGCGAAGTACCGACAGTAGAGGGACGACGACGATGGCAACGACGACATTAACTTTTTTTTGAGGAGCTGAGACAGTGGGAGAGGCTCCCACTATTATATATTAAACATTATAACACATTTACAAAGTGTACTTACATCATGTACATTTCTCTCATCCCACTTTGTGGTGGTGGGAGTAGAGGACTAAGGATTCTACTAATCAGAGGGTAGGGAGTCTAAAAGTAAGAAGATAAACTCTTTCTTGTGTTCATAAACCCTATACTGTAGAAGGCTAAAATCCTCCTTGAATCTGTCCAGCCAGGAGTTGGGTTAATATCTCTGAACAGCTTGGTGGAGGTTAATATCCTCATGGACAGTAACTTTTTGGCCTGAAAGTTTGGTGGAGGTGCTTTCTCTTGGCACAAGTCTTTCAACTTTGGCCCGCAAGTTGGTCGTAAATTGAAGTTGCCTACCCTTGACGCCATTTGACAGTTTGTTTCAGTTGACATGGTTTTCGGCGTGACTTGTGTTATAAGGATAAGTTGAGGTTTTCAAAAGGTCCAGTAGCGGTACATAGATTCGGGAGTAGTTGGTTAATTGCATGCACAAATCCCTTCTGCCATCTCACACATGTAAAATGGAAAATAATCAAAGTTACTCTAATGATTACAACAATTTTTTGATTGAACTACGTTTGTATCATTCCTTCACATAAATCTTGAGTTACATAAATTTAGTTGATCTTGCCCACATACGGGTATTAGCTTTGAAGCACGAACAACACTAATCTAAACACTCATCTTTCCTCGTACACTGAGCATCAGTTTTGAAGCACTAACCTTAAATTAACTATAGAAATCTAAATAGGTTTCAAACTCTAGACACTAATCAGTTTTGATTCCAGGATACCCAAGGTAAGAGTTAGTGAATGGTCGTTGATACAACTCCAACGAGCATGAATAGAAATATAGTTGGGAAGCTCCTCACGCACTTGGATTGTATTTCTACGGAGTAGTAAAATGCAAATCCCGCACAAACAGAACTTGCGTAATGTGCACAAACAGACGAAAAGAAAGATGAACACACAACAATTCTCCAGCGTTTGTTGAGGCGAGCAATATCTTCCTTAGGCTTCAGGGGCTGCGCCTTATCCATGGCGAGCCTCGAATTTAGAACGAGGTCATCTAGCATGTTCTATGCTTGAGCCAAAGTTGGAGGGGTGGTGATCCCTCGTATGGGAGGACGGGCGGGGCACCCCCTCCCCCCCAAGGCCCGCGACTAGATTGCAGCGATCCCCACAGTGTTGAGCGTGTCAACAGTCATCTTGGCGGCCTCGGCGACCACCTTGGCCACCTTCGTGACAATGTACGCAGCCTAGTAATAAGTTTCATCCTCTGAGGCGGCGACCCGCTTGTGATCCTTGGCTGCCCCATCTGCAACCCTCTGAACAAAAATCATCCACAACATGGCGGTGACCATAGCATCAACTACATAACAAATGTAAGTTGCGATGAGTCTATGCAACTGATGGCTTCTCGCCCCTCGTTGGTTACCCCAAGTGGAAGGTTTGAGATGCAGTGTAGCGGAAGTTTTCCCTTGGCAAAGATACCAAGGATCGATTTTCCCTGAGACTCCCAGTTTCAACAAGAAGGTGTCAACTGCTAACGGCGCCAGATATTAGCAATCAACGTGGACCTGCACACAGATACAAATAACTTTGCTCCCAACGAGTATAGAGAGGTTGTCAATCCCTCTGGCCTTGTCGTTTACAAAGGATCAAACGCAAGTGATAATAGTGATAGGTTTTGCTGCAAATAGTAAATAAAAGCGGAAAGTAAATAGCGGATGTGATCAGTGGTGGTAATATGGACCGGGGTCCCATGATGTTCACTAGTGATGTCTCTCTCCCAAAAGACGATAAAACAGCTATGTGAGGTGAACGAATTACAATTGGGCAATTGACAGAATTATGTGCGCAAACCAATGCTAACTATGTTGCAAGAAAGGTAGAGGTTCAAAGCATGGGCGGCACGCCAAGGCAAGTAGACCGAAATCCATCTGCATCTACTACTAATCATCCACCTTGAGATATCTATCCAGAACATCTCGCTGGTATTAAGTTGCGAGTCCCACCCATAGTGTAAACTCAAAGCAACAAACAACTGCATTAAAAGAACTTTGCGTAAAGTAAACAATCCTTGCACCCGCGGGCACAAGCACCTTGTTTTCCCCCTTGTGGCAACAGCACATCCCCTAGACTCATGTTTCTGTCACTCAAGCTAGTCATCGAGGGGCATGAACCCACAATCAAGCTTAAC
This sequence comes from Secale cereale, assembly GCA_902687465.1. Taxonomy (NCBI): domain Eukaryota; kingdom Viridiplantae; phylum Streptophyta; class Magnoliopsida; order Poales; family Poaceae; genus Secale; species Secale cereale. The sequence continues at coordinate 830,734,556 of LR738713.1, forward strand.
GTTCCCTCTTGAAGTCACTACCTACTACTCGGCCAAAGCAATAAATAGCAACAGAGAACATGCAAGAATTACTTACGAACATAAATATAAAAGAGGTAGATCAAATATATTACTCAAACACAATCTGAACATAATCTCACAATCCATCGGATCCCAGCAAACTCGTCATAGCAACAGCATAAGGATTACATATGTGCCTCGATCATGTAGGGCAGCTCACGAGGACTAATTAGTGAAGCACAAGAACGGGAGGAGAACATCACATAGCTACTGGTCATGGACCCATGGCCCAAGGGAGACTACTCACAACTCATCCGGGAGGCGTCCATGGTGGTGGAGAGGCTCCCGGTGGTGATCCTCCCCTCCGGCAGGGTGCCGGGAAGAGTTCTCCTGGCGCTCCCGATCTTGGAAGCGCGGCGGCGGCGGAACAGAGATGAGATCGCAAAAAAGGGTTCCCGTCTCGAGGGTTTCGGGACACGATATAAATATATGCCAAAGGGGGGCATCAGCGGAGGCCTGGGGGGCCCAGGCGCCCCCCCCGGCGCGGCCAGGAGGTGGGCCGCGCCACCAGGGCGCCTGGAGCCCTGGTGGCCCCCCTCCGGCTGTACTTTGGCTGCCGGGAAGCTTCTGGAACGCTGATTTTTATATAATTTTTCCGGGATTTTTGTGGCAGTTTTCGTAATGGGAAAACCTGAAATACAAAAACAGCAGAAAACAGAAACTGGCATTGGGGTGCACTGAGTTAATAGGTTAGTCCAAATATGATCAAAAGTGTATCGAAGTGTATAAATATCATAGCAATATCACCCAAAAGAGGCATGGAGCAAGCATAAATTATAGATACGTTTTGGACGTATCAGCAACTCCTCTTCAATGCAAGTGGTATGATAGAAGGTGTGACTAGCAGGGGGAGCACAAGGAGATGAATGAGCGGAAGTGAGGGGACATCAATGCAATGTCATTTACCTAACCCTAGTGTTAGAACACATCTCATGATCTCGAGGTAGATCAACTACGTACTTGATACATCTATATCAATACAAACAAGAACAGGATGTAGGGTTTTACCTCCATAAAGAGGGCCTGAACCTGGGTAAACATCGTCTCCCTATTCCTATTACCATCTGTCGAGATTCGCAACTCGGGACCCGTACTCCGAGGTCTGCTGGTTTTCACACCGACACCGGTGATCCCTCATCTGGGCGGCTGGGCAGGGCCCCCCACAATGCCCATGGATAGATTGTAGCGATCCACGCCGTTGAGCTTTTCAACATTCTTCTTAGTGGCCTCGACATCCACCTTGGCCACATCTGTGGCATCGTGCAGAGCCTTCTAAGCTGCGTCCTCCAAGGACGCGACCCACTCGTGGTCCTTGGCTACCCCATTCAAAACCTTCCGAACATAAATCATCAACAACAAGGTGATGACCATAGCGTAAATTACATAGCGCATGTAAGTTGTGATGAGACTATGCAACTCATCGTCATCGCAAGTGGTATGATAGGAGGTGAGACTAGCAGAGAGAGCGCAAGGATATGAAAGAGTGGAGATGGAGGCACAAATGGTGAGAGCTAACACTAAGACAAACATGCTGAAAATTGTGCCAATTAAATAACAAAAGATCTCAGCGGCTTTTAGGAAGATGTAACCGAATGTATTTACCATTGTGCTAGTTTGTTGGCTTGCGTGGGGAGTTGGAATATACTATGAGCATTTATATAGGCGTCGAGGAGACACATACAAGGATGCTACTACTACATTGATACTCGTACTCAGCCAAGTCATGGAGCAACCAACCAAGTCATGATTAACGGACATGCGCAAGCAACCCCGCAGCAACAAAGTACCGTGGGAACCCGGTCGCATTGGTTTGGCTTGGTCTTAATTGCCCTCTCTCTCTCCCCCCTACTACCTCTAGAGCAGCAAAGAGTAAAGGCGTGTAGACTAAAAAATGGAACCCAATGCCACCTCTATCCCACACACACTGTACAACAGAGAGAGAGAGTGTGTGTGTGGTTTTGCAGAGGTGAGGAGATCTTTTGTCCGGTCTATACGTTTTCAGGCTCCACCTTAGGCGCAACCTATGTCTGCATCCTTATCTTCACCTCTGTAGTACTAGTAGCTAGTGTAGGGCTATGATTATGACTAGGTAGTAGTATTATAGCCAGCCTAAACACATGCACAAATCCCTTCTGCCGTCTCAAGGAGGTAAAACGGAAGATATTGCCAAAATCACAAAGGAGGATTGTTTCGGTTGAACTTTCGGAAAATGATGAATTATGTTAGTTCTCCCGAGAATAGCTACCTTTTAGGCCACAAAGTTTGGTGGACGTGCTCTCCCTTGGCACAAGTCTTGCAAGTTTGCCACCCAAGATGATAGTAAATTGGAGTTGCCTTACCCTGGATCCCATTTGACTGTTCGGTTTGGTTGACATGGTTTTCGGCGTTACTTGTGTTATGAGGATAAGCTGAGGTTTTCCAAACATGAAGTACAAGTAATAAGATTCAGGAGTGGTTGGTTACATGCACAAATCCCTTTTGCCAGCTCACAGATGTAATACGAAAAATAATCAAAGTTACTCTTATAATAAAACCATTGTTTGATTGAACTAAGTTTGAACCGTTCCTGTCAGGGATATTACTATCAGGTATAAACCGGCCAGGAGGGTCCGGTTTACATTATCAAGATTCTATTGCCAGAAGCCCAGCCGAATATATCGTAGGAGATTATAGCCCAAAGAGGCTCGGGCCCATATGATGAGGCCCATGGTTTGTAAACCGTCATACTATGTAAACTTGGGATGTAAGATAGAAAGAGTAGAGACCGAGGCGGACACATTTATGAGCCGGCCTCGGGACTCTGTAAACCGGACCGGGCATCGCCTCCTATATAAAGGGACGACCCGACGACGGTTCAGAACAAGAAATAACAGCTCGAGACACAGGTAAAGCGGATTCGCTCCCTGGTCATCGAATCCCAAGCAATACCACACCAAACTAGACGTAGGCTTTATCTTCATCGAAGGGGCCGAACTAGTATAAAACCCCATGTGTCTTTCGTCCGCTTTAACCCCTTTAAGCTAACCCGAGCGATGGCCTCACGACTAAGTCCTTTTATTAGGACATTTGCCGTGCTAAATCCATGACATTTGGCGCCCACCGTGGGGCTATCGCACGATGGTTTCGAGTTCTTGAAGGGCAGCTTTGAAGGACTCAAGGGTTACACAGTGGGCCGGATGACCAAGAGTCGTCGCGGCCGGATCTACATCGACGATGCAGGCTGGGGTCCCGAGGCCGATTCAATCGAATACGGGTACCGGGTCCCCTTCGGCGGCATCCACGTCTTCATCGGCAAGATCGGCGAACCGGGCCTTGAGCTGGACATCTTCCCCAACATTGTCGAGTCGGCTCAGCATGCGAGACCAACCCGGATTCAGCCCGCCGTGAAGCACGTCTTTGTCGGAGCAGTGCATTGAGTACAAGCCGAGGATGGATCGGAGTCTGGTGGCGAGATAGTTGTTTATTCCGGCGACGAATCTTCTTCCGGAGAGACCGAATCTTTGTATCTGTTGCAGGACGGCTGGTATGAGGGTTGTTCCGATGGCGACAGCATTCCAGACTCCCTCGATCCGCCAAGCAGGGTTGCTGTCTTCATGGCCGGATCACAACCCATACAGCAGCCTTCCACGACAGGGGCGTTAACCTCAAAGGCAATGGGAGCTAGAGCTGGAGACCTTCCCCCATCGCCCTCTGACGTCCTATCCACCTTAGTCGACACTTTGACAGCACTTGCAACAGCAGAAGTAGCCCAGGCCGACAAGGAGCAGCATGATGCAGAGATCGCTCAGGTGAAGAGCCGGATTGAGCAAGCTAAGTTGGATCTGGCTGTGAAGAAAGCTAGGATGGCTACAAGACAGGCAAAGCTGGATTCTCAAGCTTTCCGGCTCAGGTTAGATCAGAACGCCTCACATGAGGTAATGTGGAGAAGACAATGATCTCGTTTGCCGCCGGTTTATGAGGCGAGGAACCTCTTTAGCACGCCAGGCACAGGAACCAGTAACCATCCAGAGTTAAACCGGGGAGGAGCGCCGGGGATGGGCGCGTCGGTTCAGCCACCAGCCGCAGAGCCGAATCGCCAAGTTGTGCCGACCCAGCACGTGACCACCCCTCCCGGTCACTATTCTAATCCGTTGGACAACATCGTTGCCGCCGCTTCATGGTTGGCTGCCCTTCCCATTGAGGGGACGTCCCCCATAGCAGTGGAGGCACGACGGGCCAAGGAGTTGCTGGACACGGCGCTAACCCAGCAGCAAGCTTATTCCTATAGCCGGGAGAGGATTCATTCAACGCCCTGCCCGAGCCGGAGTTATACGAGGCACCTCGATGAACCGGCCGTATCTAGCAGCACACGGAGACGGCATCGGCAGAGGCAGGATAATCCGGCAGGAGCAGGGGCACATGCACAAGAGGTGGTGGATCAGGCCAGGCATACTGCCCAAAACGACACCTGTCAGGTGACGCCGATTCATCCCACCGCCACGGTCGAAACAGGAATCATGTCCAGTTCCTTGGGAGTGCAGTGTCTCATCCCCGCTCAACGGAACGTGAAGCTGCCCAAAGATTTCAAAGGTCCACGCAAGGTGCCCAACTACACGGCGGATCTCGCCCCAGAGGCGTGGGTCGAGAGTTACGAGATGGACATGGAGATGCTCGATGTGGATGAAGCGGCGTGTGCTAAATGCGTCACAATGATGCTCGAGGGCACGGCCCAGGCATGGCTTAAGGGTTTGCCACCTAACTCCATCGGATCATGGGGTGAATTGTGGCGTCGGTTTATCAATAACTTCAAAGACACGTGTAAGCAGCCGATGTCTGTTGTCGACTTAGATGCGTGTGTTCAAGGAGAGCAAGACTCCATGAGCAGTTGGGTGCGTCGAGTGTCCGAAATCTTGCACTCCTCCAATAGCATCAATCCAAGTACAGCAATAGTAACCTTGGAAGGCAATTGCCGGTTTGAACCTTTGAGGCAGAAGTTGGGACGGCTCAAACGTGATTGCAACGACATGGGAACACTCATGGGTGCTTTGGTAAAATATGGAGACTCTAATAACACCAAGTATCCAGATGCAGATGGGGACAAGTCCGGGAAGGCAAGCAAGAGCGGTAAACCGCCGCAGGCCAATCCGGCGGGCCAAGGGTACAATGACAAGCGTAAAGCGGAGGGCAGCTCAGACTTTGTGGCCAATACCAACGCTCAGGACAATGGGCAGCGCCGCAAAGGTAAACCGCCCCCACGCAACGGGAGGCCACCCATTAATCTAGAGCGCCAATTGAACATGCCTTGCCCAAGGCACGATACAGTGGAAAACCCGGCTACGCATCTCTGGAAAGACTGTTTCATTATGCAAGAATTTATGAAACAGACTAAGTATGATCACGGGCCCCCCGGTGGATCAGGTCCCGGTTTCCAAGGTCCGGGTTATCAGGGTGGCGGATCCGGTTCAGGGTACCACGGCGGTAACAGTAACCACAGTAGCAACAATCAGCATCAGTATAACCAGCAACATGGCCAGGGTGGATAAAATAACCAAGGGAATCAACAGCGTCAGTAGCAGCAATCCGGATATCAGAATAATCCGAAGGAGCTGAGTAGTGGGCAGTATCACGTCTTCACCACAAGTTTATGCAAACGGGATCAAAAGGTTCTGAAGAGGGCAGTACACTCTGTTGAACCGGCGATACCATGTTTTTTGCGTTGGTCTGAGCAACCCATTGTATGGAGCAGAGAGGATCACCCATCCCGGGTTGAAAATCCGGGTCAGTTGGCTCTGGTGGTGGCACCACAGGTGGGTGGTTATAAGTTCACCAAAGTGCTTATGGACGGGGGCAGCAGCATCTACATCCTGTATTATGAGACTTTTCGACGTATGGGGTTGACAGATAAGAAGCTCCGATAGTCCAACACAGTGTTCCATGGGGTGGTACCCAGTAAATCGGCTTATCCAGTTGGAAAAATCGATCTGGAAGTTACCTTCGGAGATGAGCATGACTCTAGATTGGAGACTGTGACTTTTGAGGTTGTAAAGATCAGGAGTCCATACCATGCTCTGTTTGGGAGGCCGGTCTATGCCAAGTTCAAGATGCCAGGCCACAAAGGAACTATCACGGTTCATGGGAGCCGCAAAATTGCATTGGAGTGCGAGGAAGGAGATGCGGCTTATGCCGAGGCGGTTTGTGCTACGGAAGAGCTAAAGTTTTATAAGGACAATGTTGATCCGGCGGATATGTCCCCGCTGAAGAAGCCGACCACCGAACATGATCCGGCGTTGAAATTCAAATCGGCTGAGGAGGCTAAGTAGGTGGACTTTGTTCCGGGCGATTCATCCAAGCAGTTCAATATCAGCGCTAACCTAGACCCCAAATAGGAAAGCGCGCTCATCGAGTTCATCCGTGAGAACCGGGATATCTTTGCATGGAAGCCTTCTGACATGCCAGGTATACCAAGGGAACTCGCTGAGCACAGTCTTAATATTGATCCTAAGTTTAAACCGGTCAAGCAGTATCTGCGCCGCTTCAATGAGGAGAGGCGCAAGGCTATAGGAGAAGAAGTGGCTAGGCTCTTGGCCGCAGGCTTCATAGTTGAAGTGTTTCATCCAGAGTGATTAGCTAATCCGGTGCTGGTACTTAAGAAAAATGGAACGTGGAGAATGTGTGTTGATTACACATATCTAAATAAAGCTTGTCCAACCGATTCTTTTGCTCTCCCCCGTATTGATCAGATTATTGATGCTACGGCAGGATGTGAGCGGCTAAGTTTTTTTGATGCATACTCAGGTTATCATCAGATCAAGATGGAAGTTAAAGATCAGGAGAAGACAGCTTTCATAACTCCCTTTGGAGCCTTCTGCTATGTATCTATGCCGTTTGGGCTCAAGAGTGCCCAGGCAACCTACCAGCGTTGTGTGCAGAACTGCTTACAAGGGCAGATTGGGACGAATGTCCATGCATACGTTGATGACATTGTGGTGAAATCCAGGAAGGAGGAGACACTGATAGAGGATCTGAAGGAAACCTTTGGCAACCTCCGAGTTTATAAAATGATGCTCAATCCGGAGAAGTGCGTCTTTGGTGTTCCGGCAGGCAAGCTCCTGGGATTCTTAGTGTCAAACAGAGGGATTGAAGCTAATCCGGAGAAGATCAAGGCGATCACGTCCTTGGCTAAGCCGGCGTGCATCAATGATGTCCAACGTGTGGCGGGCCGTATTGCAGTACTGAGCCGGTTTATAAGCCGTTTGGGGGAGAAGGCAATCCCGCTCTATCAGATGATGAAAAAGATGGACCGGTTTGTCTGGAGCGATGCCGCGGATGCTGCGTTCGAAGATTTGAAGAGGCAATTGGCAGAACCAACAGTCCTTGCTGCCCCGGTTGACAATGAGCCGCTGCTGTTATACATGGCCGCCAATGCCCGTGCAGTAAGTGTGGCCATTGTGGTATAGCGCAAGGAGGCAGGCAAAGAATATCTGGTTCAACGGCCGGTTTACTACATCAGCGAGGTGCTCATTGAGTCAAAACAGAGATATCCACATTGGCAGAAGCTGGTGTATGGGGTGTTCATGGCAAACCGGAAGCTAAAGCACTATTTTCAGGGCCACCCAATTACCGTTGTCAGTTCAGCTCCGTTAGGGGATATAATCCATAACAGAGAAGCTACTAGTAGGGTTGCAAAGTGGGCTATTGAGCTTAGCCTGCACGAATTAAAGTATGTGCCCCGTACTGCTATAAAATCCCAAGCATTGATGGATTTCATCAATGACTGGACGGAGTTGCAAGCACCTGAGGAGAAGCCGGATCATACGTACTGGACTATTCACTTTGACGGTTCAAGGCAGTTGGAGGGCTCGGGGGCTGGAGTCGTGTTAAATTCACCACGAGGTGATAAGTTCTGCTACATCCTCCGTTTAATGTTCCCTTGCACTAACAATGCTGCTGAGTATGAAGCTCTCCTCCATGGTCTGCGGATGGCCAAGGAGATGAACTTAAGCCGGGTTAAGTGCTTTGGTGATTCAGACTTGGTGGCACAACAAGTATCTGGCAAATGGGACTCCAAGGATCCACTCATGGCAGCATATCGACGAGAGGTGGATGCAGTCGCTAAATAATTCAAGGGATACCAGGTGGATCATATAGACCGGAGAAAAAATGAAGCAGCTGACGCGTTAAGCCGGCTGGGCTCCGAGCATAAACCGGTTCCACCTAATACTTTCTTGGATGAATTGCATAATCCGTCGGTACAGATACCTTCAGAGGAGGACTTGGCTGTTCCTGATCCGGAAGCACATTTGGTCGCAGCACTTCATGTCATTCCGGATTGGACACTCCCTTACTTGGCGTACATGAGCCGAGGTGAGTTGCCAGAGGACGAAGTCGAGGCCCGGCAGATAATCCGGCGGTCTAAATCTATGACTATCTTCAATGGAGAACTTCATCACCGTAGCGTTTCTGGAGCGTTTCAGAGGTGTGTATCATCACAGGAAGGCTGTGATATTCTTCGAGAAATTCATGAAGGGGATTGCGGTCATCACGCCGGTTCAAAGTCCTTGGTGGCTAAAGCTTTTCGTCATGGGTTCTACTGGTTGACGGCTCACGCCGACGCAGAGGACTTGGTCAGAAAATGTGATGCTTGCCAGGAATTCTCATGGCGTGCTCATATACCGGCACAGGAGCTGAGGATGATCCCAATTACTTGGCTATTTGCGACTTGTGGGCTTGATATGGTTGGACCCTTTAAGAGATCCCAAGATAAGAAAACCCACCTGTTGGTAGCAGTGGACAAATTCACAAAGTGGGTTGAAGCGGAGCCTGTCAGTAAGTGTGATGCAGCAACATCAATTCAGTTCATCAAAAAGGTGATTTTCCGGTTTGGCTTTCCACATAGCATTATAACTGATAATGGCACCAACCTATCCAAGGGGGCTATGGAGGAGTTTTGTCAAAGAGAGCATATTTGCCTTGATGTATCATCAGTAGCTCACCCTCAGTCCAATGGCCAAGCTGAAAGAGCCAACCAAGAGATCTTGAGGGGCATCAAGCCCCGGCTTATGGTTCCTTTGCAAAGAACACCGGGTTGTTGGGTGGAGGAATTGCCTTCTGTCTTATGGAGCATCAACACTACGCCTAACAGATCCATAGGATACACACCTTTCTTCATGGTATATGGAGCAGAAGCGGTCCTCCCTAGTGATATCCGGCATGACTCACCGCGGGTGGCGGCTTATGTTGAAGCGGATAACGAACAAGCAAGACAAGACGGCTTGGACCGGCTGGACGAGGAATGGGACACGGCAGCAGCGCGATCAGCGATTTATCAGCAAGACATGCGCCGGTACCATAGCCGCCGGGTCAAGACCAGGACGTTTCAGGAAGGAGATTTGGTGCTCCGGCTCATCCAGGACCAGGCATATATGCACAAGCTATCCCCACCCTGGGAAGGACCCTTTGTGGTCAGCAAAAACCTGCACAACGGATCATACTACCTTGTCGACGTTCGAGAACATAAGGACTCACGTACGGCAGAGGAGGAGACCAAGCGGCCGTGGAACATCGCTCTTCTTCGACCTTACTATACTTAAGCCATTGGCTCCGCTTTATGTACAATGTATATATTATGATTAATAAAATAAACCGGCGCCCCGGGTACACCGGGGAATCAGCCATCTTTTTTCGCAAAAGAGTATCACTTGGGGGCTTCGAAGGAAGTTTTCCATGGCCTCTTAAACCGGCGCCCTTGATAGAATCAAGGAATCAGCCGTGTCTTTTACACAAAGGAGTATCACATGGAGGCTTTCAAGGAAGCTTTCCATGGCCTATTAAATCGGCGCCCTTGACAAATCAAGGAATCAACCATCTTCTCTATACAAACAAGAATCACATGGGGGCTTCCGCGGGCAAGGAAGTTTCCCATGGTTTCTTGAGCCGGCGGCGGTATGAAGCCCATCATAAGAACACTGCTCTGGTTGCTTCGGCAATTTCCACATGATGATGAGGGGTAAAAGAGGGTTCGATGCCTAGCACAACTCAAACATATGCCCCGACGAGCAATGACTCACACACTACCTGGGGGCTCTCAGCGAGTTGAATACCCTTGTAGTGAACATGGCTTGGAAGCCCGGTGCATAGACCTAAAACCCCGGATTAACCAGCCTGCATCAAGTAAATCATGCCGTCCAGGTAAACCTGGTATGACCCGTCGAACGTATCAGAAGTCAATCCTTCAGGACCCTGAACTTGGTCACGTTAAATTGACGATCATCAAGTGATTACCCAAGCCAAAATCTTTATGAGATTTTGAAACATTGGGTAGCTGTTGACATTGATGATTTGGTTAAGGATTGCGGATCATCTTGACAGGCTTTGCTAAAATGGTTAATGACAGTAGCCTGGCAGCTTATAAAAAGCCTTGAATTTGGAGCCTGGCAGCTCATAAAAAGCCTCGACTACATGGTCTTATTTGCCCAAAAAACTTTATTTTTCATTTTTTATGTTTTCACAAATTTTTATCTTCAAGGTCATTGGTTTTTAACTAAGTCCATTGATTCAAGACCGGACAACTACAAGGTTGTCCATATGTCTACAGAGCTAAAGTCTGGGTCATGAACACCAGCACTAGTTAAACCGGCGTTCATCGTAACCCGGATCGGCCGTCATGCTAAGCCGACAAGAGAGCCAAAGGAGTCATCAGCACTCGCGCCTTGGATTATTCCTACCGGGTTAAGGTTTACAGATACACTTAATCACAGGTATGATATATGTTTGTATTTCATAGACAGTTCAAGTTATTTACTTAGAACATGTGTCAGGGCAGTATAAACCGCCAGGACATCCTTTGGCGTTGTTCATGCAGACACATGTACTATAAACTGTTAAAGCATTGCAAACAGGAGATAATTGGGGAATTGCCAATCAAAGTAATACCATGAAGGATAAAAGTGGGACAAATGCAATATCTCAACTATTCTATTACAAGGCACTTGCAGGCCCAAAAGAATACCAGTTTCTTGCAAAGTATTCAACATATAAAGATTAAAGCTAGAGCCGGTTTAGGATTCTTCTTCGGCTCACTGGGAAGACTCAGGGTCAGCTTGCTCCGGATCTTCGTCGGCTTCTGGCAGCTGTTGGAAATCAGGAGTGCTCCAGTCAATCTTGGCAAGGGTGCGGAAATATACTTCATCGTTTATGAGGTCTGACGGATCAATGTCAGGAGCGAAGGTGTGCTTACGAACGGGTGGGATCAGATTTTCAATGTCATAAACCGGCCGCTCCACCCGCGCATTCTCCAGATCATAACTCGGATGATACCTTGTTAAGTCCGCTTCATCAGCAAGCTTACTGGCAAGAGTGTCAGGGATATTACTAGCAGGTATAAACTGGCTATTGTAAACCGGATTATGGTAATTTAGTTATATACTTGTAAATATCCAGTAGAGGTTACGGCCCATGAAGGCTTAAGGCCCATGTGTAGAGTTACGGTTTGTAAACTGCCTAATCATGTAACTTGAGAGACAAGGAAGAAAGAACAGAGACCGAGGCGGACACAAGTATGAGCCGACCTCGGGACTCTGTAAACCGGACCGGGCGTCGCCTCTATATAAAGGGACGACCCGGCGACGGTTCAAGGGACAAGAAACAACCCGTCGAGACACAGGGAAGCAATCCGCTCCCTGTTCATCGACGCCCAAGCAATACCAAACCAAACTAGACGTAGGCTTTTACCTTCATTGAAGGGGCCGAATTAGTATAAACCCTCTGTGTCCTTTGTGTGCTTTTAACCCCTTCAAGCTAACCCGTGCGATGGTTCCATCACTAAGTCCGTTAAACCGGACATCTGCCGTGTTAATTCCACGACAGTTGGCGCCCACCGTGGGGCCTCCGCACGATGGTTTCGAGTTCTTGAAGGGCAGCTTTGAAGGGCTCAAGGGTTACATAGTCGGCCGGATGACCAAGAGTCGCCGCGCCCGGATCTACATCGATGACGCAGGTTGGGGACCGGAGGCCGATTCAATCGAATATGGGTACCGGGTTCCCTTCGGCGGTATCCACGTCTTCATCGGCAAGATTGGTGAACCGGGGCCTGAGCCGGACATCTTCCCCGACATCGTCGAGCCGGCTCAGCGTGCGAGCTCGGCCCGGATTCAGCCTGCCATGAAGCGCGTTTTCGTCGGAGCAATTCACGGGGTTCAAACCGAGGACGGATCGGATTCTGGTGGCGAGACAGTTATCTATTCCGACGATGAATCTTTATCCGGAGAGACTGAGTCTTTGTATCAGTTGCGGGACGGCCGGTCTGAGGGTGTGTCCGACGGAGACAGTATTCCGGACCCCTTTTATCCTCCAAACCGAGTGGCTGTCTTTATGGCCGGTTCACAACCCACGCAACAGTCCACGGTGAACGGGGCGATGACAGCAGAAGCTGGTGTAGGGGGGAGCGGCCAGGCCCTCTCGCCCTCTGACGCTCTATCCACCTTAGTCGAGGAGTTCACAACCCGAGCCATGGCAGAGATGGCTTCAGCAAACAAGGCGCAACACGATGCAGAACTACTTCAACTGAAAGGCCGGATCGAGCAAGCAAGAGAAGATCTGAAAGCAGAGAAAGCTATGATAGCAATGAGTAATGCAGAGCTGGAGGCTCAGACTTTTCAGTTGAGGATGGAACAGGCCTCTGTACAGGGAGTAAGGAGTCGGAAGTACCAGTCTCGTTTACCGCTGGTTTACGAGGCGACGAATCTTTTCAGGACACCAGGAGCGGGAACCAGCAATGATCTGGCGACAAACCGGAGGGCAGCCCCGGCTAGGGATGAGCCGGTTCAGCAGCCCACCGCGGAGCAAGATCAGCGGGTCATGTCTGCGCCTCACATCTCGACCCCTCCGGGTCATTACTCAAATCCTTTGGACAACATTGTTGCTGCCGCTTCACGCTTGGCCGCTTTACCCATTGAGGGGACATCCCCCGTGGCGTTGGAGGCACACAGGGTCAAGGATCTGCTTAACACGGCGTTAACACAACAGCAAGCGTATTCTTATAGCAGGGAGAGGCTTCATTCAACACCACGCCACAGCTGGAGGTACACTAGGCATTGGGAGGAACCGGAAGTGTCTAGTAGTGAACGCAGGCGACACCATCACAGACAAAATAATCCGGCAGGCGCAGATGCACAAGCTCAGGATGCAAACCGGGTTAGATCTGTGGCCCGTGAGGAGGTCCGTCAAACGACATCGGTTCACACAACCACAGCCGAGACAGGGGTCACAACGAGTTCCTTTGGGGTGCAATGTCTTATCCCCGCTTTACGGAGCGTGAAGCTGCCCAAGGATTTTAAAGGTCCACGTAAGGTGCCTAATTACACAGCAGAGTTAGCTCCAGAAGCTTGGGTTGAGAGTTACGAGATGGCCATGGAGATGTTGGACGTAGATGAAGCGGCTTGTGCGAAATACTTCACCATGATGCTTGAAGGTACAGCCCGGACCTGGCTAAAGGGTTTACCCCCTAATTCCATCGGATCGTGGGGAGAGTTACGTCGCCAGTTTATCAAAAACTTCAAGGATACATGCAAGCAGCCGATGTCAGTGGTAGATCTAGCAGCCTGTATACAAGGAGAACAGGAGTCTACAAGTGCATGGGTGCGGCGAGTATCAGAAATCTTGCACTCTTCGAACGGTATCAATCCCAGTACGGCAATAGTGACACTGGAAAACAATTGTCGGTTTGAGTCTCTAAAGTTAAAACTGGGACGGCTTAAACGGGATTGTAATGACATGGGAACTCTCATGAGCGCTCTAGTGAAGTACGGGGACTCCGATAACACTAAGTATCTAGAAGCGGAGGGAGACAAAGCTGGAAAAGTCAATAAGCCTGGTAAACCGGCGTAGGTTAGTCCGGCTGGTACAAGCTTCTTAGGCAAGCGAAAAGCGGAGGGTGGCTCTGATTTCGTGACCAATACCCAAGTTCAAGGGGGTTTTCAGCGCAATAAGGGTAAGCCGCCTCCACAAGCCGGCGGAGGGCCCGTTAGCTGGGAGCAAGAGTTAAATGAGCCTTGTCCGAAACACGGCTCAAGGGAACGTCCAGCAAAACACACTATAGGAGAATGCAAGGTTATGATGGAAGCCTTAATGAGCCGGATCAGCTCCAACAACGGGCCTCCAGGCGGCGGTTCAGGCCCGGGGTTTTATGGTCCGGGTCACCAAGGGAACGGCTCCGGATCAGGATATCGTGGCAACAACAGTGGTTATAGTAACCAAGGCAATAACCAATATGGTCAAGGCGGTTATAATAACCAAGGCAATCAGCAGTATGGTCAAGGTGGTTACAATAACCAAAACAACCAACGACAGGGCCAGGGTAATCACAATAACCAAGGTAGTCAGCAGCGTCAGCAACAGCAGCAGCAATCCGGATATCAGAGTAATCCGAAGGAGTTGAGTAGTGGGCAGTATCATGTGTTCACTACGAGTTTGTGTAAACGAGATCAAAAAGTTTTGAAGCGGGCAGTCCACGCGGTTGAACCGGCGACGCCGCAATTCTTGCGCTGGTCAGAGCAGCCCATTGTGTGGAGCAGGGAGGATCACCCGCTGCGAGTTGATAATCCGGGCCACTTGGCCTTGGTAGTTGCACCACAGGTGGGTGGCTACAAGTTCACCAAGTGGTGCCAGGTAAATCAGCTTACCCAGTTGGGAAAATTGACCTAGAAGTTACCTTTGGAGATGAACAGGATTCCAGGTCAGAGATGATAACCTTTGAAGTCGTCAAGATCCGGAGCCCTTATCATGCTCTATTCGGGAGGACGGTTTATGCCAAGTTTATGGCCAGGCCGTGTTATGTTTATCTACAGCTCAAGATGCCGGGTCACAAAGGAACAATCACGGTTCATAGAAGTCGCAAGATTGCATTGGAGTGTGAAGAAGGAGACGTTGCCTACGCGGAGGCAGTGTGTGCTACGGAGGAGTTGAAATTTTACAAGGACAATGTTGATCCGACAGATATGTCCCCGTTGAAAAAGCCAACTACAGAGCATGATCCGGCGTTAAAATTTAAGTCAGCGGAGGAGACCAAGCTAGTTGATTTTGTGCCAGGCGATTCATCCAAGTAGTTCACTATCAGCGCTAACCTTGATCCCAAATAGGAAAGCGCGCTCATCGAGTTCATCTGTGAGAACCGGGATATCTTTGCATGGAAACCTTCTGACATGCCAGGTATACCGAGGGAACTCGCTGAGCACAGTCTAAACAAGGCTTGTCCAACTGATCCTTTTGCTCTCCCTCGTATTGATCAGATCATCGATGCTACAGCAGGATGTGAGCGGTTAAGTTTTTTGGATGCATATTCAGGATATCACCAGATCAAGATGGCAGTTAAAGATCAGGAGAAGACGTCTTTCATAACGCCTTTTGGTGCTTTTTGCTATGTTTCTATGCCCTTTGGGCTCAGGAGTGCCCAAGTGACTTATCAGCGTTGCGTCCAGAATTGTCTTAAGGGGCAGATAGGGAGGAATGTTCATGCCTATGTGGATGATATTGTGGTGAAATCAAGGAAGGAAGAGACGTTGATAGAGGATCTCAAAGAGACTTTTGATAATCTTCGAGCCTATAAAATGATGCTTAATCCGGAGAAGTGTGCTTTTGGTGTTCCGGCGGGCAAACTCCTTGGATTCTTGGTGTCAAACAGGGGAATAGAAGCTAATCCGAAGAAGATCAAGGCAAGCACATCTTTGACTAAACCGTCTTGCATCAATGATGTTCAGCGTATTGCTGGCCGGATCACAGCATTGAGCCGGTTCATCAGCCGTTTGGGGGAGAAGGCGATTCCGCTTTATCAGATGCTGAGAATGACGGACCGGTTTATATGGAGCGATGAGGCAAACGCTGCGTTTGAGGATTCGAAGCGGCAACTGGCGCAACCGCCGAATCTTGCTGCCCCTGTGGATAATGAGCCGTTGCTGTTATACGTCGCCGCCAATGCACGGGCAGTTAGCGTGGCAATCGTGGTTGAACGCAAGGAAGCTGGGAAGGAATATTCGGTTCAACGTCCAGTCTATTATATCAGTGAAGTTCTAATTGAATCCAAGCAAAGGTACCCACATTGGCAGAAGCTGGTATATGGTGTGTTCATGGATAACCGGAAGTTGAAACATTATTTCCAAGGCCACCCAATAACTGTTGTTAGTTCAGCACCGTTGGGAGATATAATCCAGAACAGGGAAGCTACCGGCAGAGTAGCAAAGTGGGACATTGAGCTTAGCCCACACGAGTTGAAATATGTGCCACGCACCGCTATCAAATCTCAAGCATTGGTGGATTTCATCAATGATTGGACAGAACTGCAGACACCAGAGGAGAAGCCGGATCTCACATACTGGACGATTCACTTTGACGGTTCAAGGCAATTAGAAGGCTCGGGGGCTGGAGTTGTTTTAACTTCCCCGCGAGGGGATAAGTTTTGTTACGCCCTCCATCTATTGTTTCCTTGTACTAATAATGCAGCAGAATATGAAGCACTGCTTCATGGCTTACGGATGGCGAAGGAGATGAACTTAAGCCGGGTCAAGTGTTTTGGCGATTCAGATTTGGTGGCACAGCAAGTATCCGGCAAGTGGGATTCAAGAGATCCTCTCATGGCAGCTTACAGACGAGAAGTCGAAGCAGTTGCATGATGTTTCAAGGGGTATCAGGTGGATCACATAGACCGGCGAAGGAATGAAGCGGCCGATGCTCTAAGCCGGCTGGGTTCTCAACGTAAACCGGTACCACCGAATACTTTTTTGGATGAGCTGCACGGTCCATCAGTTCAAGTACCATCGGAGGAAGACCTGGCCGTTCCTGATCTGGAGGCGCAGCTGGTTGCAGCACTTCATGTTATTCCGGATTGGACGCTCCCATACTTGGCATATTTAAGCCGGGGAGAGCTGCCGGACGATGAGATTGAAGCAAGACAGATAATCCGGCACTCTAAGTCCATGACAATTGCAAACGGAGAACTTCATCATCGAAGCGTTTCTGGAGCGTTTCAATACTACGGTAACCTGGCCGTTTGCGACTTGGGGGCTTGATATGGTTGGACCCTTCAAACGATCCCAAGATCAGAAAACTCATCTACTGGTGGCTGTGGATAAGTTTACAAAATGGATTGAGGCAGAGCCTGTGAGCAAGTGTGATGCGGCAACAGCGGTTAAATTCATCAAAAAAGTAATTTTCCGGTTTGGCTTTCCACACAGCATCATCACAGACAACGACACCAATTTATCTAAAGGAGAGATGGAAGAGTTTTGTCAACGGGAGCATATTCGCCTGGACGTGTCTTCTGTAGCTCACCCTCAATCCAATGGTCAAGCTGAAAGAGCAAATCAGGAGATTTTGCGAGGTATCAAGCCCCGGCTTATGGCTCCCTTGCAAAGAACACCAGGGTGCTGGGTTGAGGAGTTACCTTCTGTCCTTTGGAGTATCAATACTACGCCAAACCGGTCCATAGGTTACACACCTTTCTTTATGGTGTATGGTGCTGAAGCGGTCCTTCCAAGTGATATCCGTCATGATTCACCAAGGGTGACGGCCTATGTTGAAGCGGCCAACGAGCAGGCGAGACAGGACAGTCTGGACCGACTGGATGAAGAGCGTGATATAGCAGCAGCACGTTCTGCGATTTATCAACAAGATTTGCGCAGATATCACAGCCGCCGAATCAAGACCAGGACGTTCCAGGAGGGAGATTTGGTGCTCCGGCTCATCCAAGATCAAACTGATATGGACAAGTTATCCCCGCCATGGGAAGGGCCCTTTGTGGTCAGCAAGAATCTGCACAACTGTTCATATTACTTGGTGGACGTTCGAGAACACAAGGACTCACGGACATCGGAGGAAGAGACAAAGAGGCCGTGGAACATCGCCCTCTTACGGCCCTATTATACCTGAGCCAGGAGCTCCGCTGTATCCTATGTATATATTATGATTAATGAATAAACCGACACCCTCGGTAAACCGGGGGCTCAACCTTTTTTCCAATATAATTGTCTTATGGTGATAGCCATCTACAACTTATGTTTCTTATTATGTGTCATATCTTACAATGCTTTGATCAATCTATCAGGCTCTGCAGGACAATTGTCATAGATATACTCTGAAGCTGCGATCATTAATAAGCTTCCTGCTCAAACATAGGTCGTATCCGAACCAAAGAGAGCACAGCCATCCCGCTCAAACATAGGTCGTATTCGAACCAAAGAGAGCAAAGGGTTTCCTGTTCAAACATAGGTCGTATTCGAACCAAAGAGAACATACCCAAACTTATTGAAGGGATTCCTGTTCAAACATAGGTCGTATTCGAACCAAAGAAAACATACCCAAACTTGAATAAAGCCATTCTGTTCAAACATAGGTCGTATCCGAACCAAAGAGAACATGGCATAAGCTCAATGGATTGTACCCGAATCCATTGCTTGGCTAAATTTTTATATGGCCGGCAGGGGGCAGGATTGTACCCGAATCCTAGCTTTAACCCCTGTAGTTGTATCCGGTTCATATGGTCGTATCCAAACCATAGGCTCAATGGATTGTACCCGAATCCATTGCTTGGCTGAACCTTGCTTTGGAGCCTGGCAGCTCGTAAAAAGCCTCGACTACATGGTTTTATTTGCAAACTTGCATTTCTGGTATTTATGTTTTATGGTTCTTTGATCCGGAGTGGGACAACTCCAGAGTTGACCACATATCTTCGAAAGTCTGGACAGAGCTCCAGCATGATCTAAACCGGTAACTGCTATCAAACTCGGAATTATTATTGGGTCTATCACAAAGGCTCCCTCAGAAAATTGCATATTTCACCGGATTAAGAATATCATGCATACTTGATGGCAGGTATGAAGTTATTTCTGGTACAAACAAACACTTGTTTGATATATTGTGAAGGAAATTTAATTGGTCCAGCGGTAAACCGCTAGGACATATTTTCAGTGTTATCTATGCAGAAGCAGATAATATGCAGGATAAACCATATCAGACCAGATTTAAATTGGCAACGTCACAGTAAAAATTTGGAGCACCTGGATCAAGACGAAACAATGTTTTATGCTATCCTATTACAAGGCATAGCAAGCCTGAACGGATTAAAGACTGTCCAGCAAAATGAGCCTGCAACTACAAAGATACACTATGGTCTACGCCTCCTCCTGCTGCGACGGCTGGGGATCAACTTGTTCCGGAGTCTCTTCCTCTTCTTGAAGCGGTTGGAAGTCAGGGACGCACCAATCAATTTTTGTTAAAGCACGGAAGTACATCTCTTCCGTGATAAGTTCAGACGGATCAATATCTGGGGCGAAAGTATGAGGGTGCACTGGTGGGATTAGATTCACGGTATCATAAACCGGCCGATCCACCCGCTCATTCTGTAAATCATACCCCGGATGATACCTGGACAAATCTGATTCGGCAGCAAGCTTGCTAGCAAGTGGACGTATATCCTTAGTCAAAGCGTGAAGATCTTTTGCAGTGAAAGTTGATCCGTCTTCTTTGGTGCTGGGATACCCATTCAAAGCTTCTTCCGGATCAAAATCTGGAACCCACGCTTTGGCTCTGGTAAGCGCCATGAGAGAACCGGCTCGGGCAGCAGACTTCTTCACTTCCTCCAAGCGTACTGGCAAGACAGAAAGTTTCTCAAGTGTGCCTTGGATAGTGGTGGGGGCCGGTTTATTGAAGGACATTGCGCTTATGATCCTTTGAGCGCCAGAATACAGCTGCTCGACCACAGTATAAGACGCCTTGAGTTTCTTCCGTAAGTCATCCCCAAGATGGGTGACACGGCGCCCTGCATATGATTATCACAGTTAAACCGGAACGGATTAAAGATTGCAAGGATGAAAGTAGGAGTACAGATTAAGTACTTACAGAAGACAGCAGAAGTCATCAGTTCTATTTGCCGCTTTAAACCGGTTAACTCTTCAGTCACCGGATTAAGGGCTTCCTCAGCGTCCTTCGCGCTTTTTTCCAGATCCTTCTTTTGTACTTCAAAGGCTGTCCGCTCCTCTTCAAAAAAATTCTTCAGCTGTTCATCGGTAGTTAAGCTCAGCGCCAATTCTTTTTTGGCCTTAGCAGCGGCAGACTCAGTTTCAGCTAGTCTGTTCCGGAGTTCAGTGATTTCTTCAGCCCTTCGGTTTAAATCAGCCTGCAAAGAAAATCAAGTGGAATAAGGGCAAAATTCATACAAGTCTCAAGCACATAATCAAATTATATACTTGACACTTGGGGGCTAATGGACGATTGAAGTATCAAGGAGTTACAATTCAAAACAAGTCTCAAGCACACAAACAAGTTGTCTACTTGACACTTGGGGGCTAATGCATAGTTGAAACATCAAAGAATTCAGACAAGTCCCAGGCACATAAACCGAATTATGCCCCTGGCACTTGGGGGCTAATGTAAGATCATCTGCTCAAACAGGAAGTACCGGTTCACCTTCTAAATGCAGCTAAACCGGAACTTGGGGGCTACCATGGTATGGACAGAAACACAACAAAGGTAAAACAAAGACAAGGGAGTTACCTCGTATTTTTCTTTCATCATGCTGATTAAGCCCGCTTCATAGTCCCGGCCGGTGTGAAGCCGGTTCAAATACCCAGAATAGAGCTCTTGGGCACTCAGCTCGGCAAAACCAGACAACTCCGTGCTCCATTTACCCTTCTCTTGATGGATTTTCTCCGCTTTAGCTGTGTGCTTAGCTAAAACAGTGGGCTCAGCAGGAGCGGTGTAGGCTGTACCAGTTACTTGAACCTCTGGAGAAGGAGCAGTTGCCGGTGGAGGAATGGCAGTGTGAACCGGGCTAGCAGGAGCCGAGTTAGTCTGAGGAAGATTGGCCCGAGCAGGACTCGCCGGTTCATGTATGTTTTCAATATTGGGATTTTCAGGAGCGATGGTATAAGTGTGATCCATGGGAGCAGGATCTTCAAGCGAAACTGTAGGCTCATTCTCCGGAGGGATGGTGGTGTCCGGATTAGCCGCCGGATCATTAGTGGCAGTTTCAGCAGCCGTTTTGTTGGCTTTGGCCCTTTTGCTAGGCTTAGGCTTGCTGAAAGGAGTTAAGAAATAAATCAGAGTCACAGAAATAAGTGCAATCATAAACCGGATAAGATAAAAGACTTACCCTGGGACAGTTTTCAAGACTGGGACTTGTGTGGCAGTGGATTCGCCAGAGGAAGATAAGGGAGTCTCCTGATAATTAGGGTCAAACGATTTAAGCGGTTTGCGTATCAGCCCGGCCTTGGGATGAAGGAGAGTTGGAGAGAGTATAACCTCAGAGCGGCGCCTCCGAGCCGGAGTAAGAGATATTCCGGACAATTCAACTGCAAGGCCGCTATGGCGGGTAGTCCGGCGAAGGGCTTCATGTTGCTGTTTCTTCAAAAGAAAATTGGGGTCCAATTGAGCATAAGGGTGAGAAAACTGATATTTCCGGACTGTCCGACGAATTTTTGGTGGAGGTGGTTCTGAATCTAAAGAAAAATAATTACCTCAATTTCTGCCGGTTTATCTCCTTCAGCCAACTGCTGTGAAAAGATACCGTTAACACAAATCTGGATAAAAGTGAACAAGTCATAGTCGGATTAACTCATACCTCAGAGTCCGGATCATCATCTTCAGCATGTGAACCGGAGCCAGCAGCCGCCTTTTTCTTCTTGATAGCGTAAGTTTTCCGGCGTGGCTGTTTTCCAGCCTTCTCCTGAGGCTTCCTCTTCCAAAAAGGATCATCAGCCTGTTCAAAAGGTGAAAGATAATTGAAAAAAACGATTTAAAGGAACGGATTACAAACATACAGAAAAGAGTAAGACTTACTGCAGGCAGCTTGTTTTTCTTATAATATGGAGCCAATCCGGTTTGGCTACATTCTTCTAAGGATACATTGAGCATCTTCTTAGCAGACTCAATGACTTCCGATTCAGAAAGTTTGTCCTTGGAAAAACGTTGGGATCATCCGGTTTACCAGAATATTTACACATCAGACTCGGGCGCGGACTCAGAGGAAGGATACTCCAAGAAAGCCAGCAGCGCATAAAATCAATTCCGGTTAAACCGTTGGCCATAAAGGCTTTCAGCCTGGCAAGTTGGGAAGCAAACCGGGGCCGTTCTGAGGAGCTGAGGCGCTGCGGCAAAGGGTGATCCTCCGGAAGACGATGCTTGCGATAACCCGGTAGTGGGTTTTCCCCTTCAGGTGAAGTATCAATGCAATAAAACCAAGACTTGTTCCAATCTTTGGGGTGCGTGTGGAGAGCGGCATGAGGAAAGACTGCGTCTCTTCTCTTCTGAATGCTGACCCCGCCCAGTTCTTGATGAGGTCCGCCAGTAAACTCAGTTCACCGGTTCAAGTGGAAGAAGTCCCGGAATAGGTCGACTGATGGCTCTTCTTGCAAATACACCTCTGAGAAAACTTGAAAATCGCAAATATTTGAAATAGAGTTGGGACCTATGTCCTGAGGGTGAAGTTGGAAAGCGGCAAGCACGTCCCGGAAGAACTTTGAACCGGGAGGGGTGAAACCTCGAGCAATGTGGTCGAAGAAGACAATAACCTCCCCCTCCCTGGGAGCAGGAGGACATTCATTTCCTGGGGCCCGCCATTTTAAAACGGACTGAGGGCCTAGAGTGCCGATTGCAGCAGCATTGACTAAATCTTCTTCCGTAATGACGGAAGGAACCCAGTCGCAAGCAACAAACTGTTTAGCCATAGCAACAGAGGAACAGTGCTGAAAGGGTAAAGTGTAAACTCCGGATTATTCAAGTACAGTGGTATAAACCAGAAGGCATAGGCAAAATCACAACGACGGTTTAGACAAGGGACTAATGACATTGCTAACCCGGAAGTAAACATGGAATGCATTACTACCGGTTCATAATAACAAAAGAGAGGAGCTAAACCGTCGCGTTCGTCATTGAATTATTACAGAAGCAACATATGACTGGTTAAACCGGAGAATATTTTACAGATCTACAAGGATGAAGAAACAAGTTTTTACAGACCGTAAAGTAAAACAGATCTGAGCGCCCAGGGAAAAGAAAAACAAATGCAAGACCATTACAGAAAGAACTACGGCGATCTTATACGGAGTGGACAAATCTAAAGATTGAATCTAAACGCTGAAATCTAAGCATACGGCGGCGGAACAGAAGCAAGTTTTAAGGGCAAGATCTAAAGGCTGAAGCTACTTCGAACTTGGTGCCTAGGACGAACAGATGAAGCTTTCTCCTAGGTTTAATGGCGGAGGCGCGAGAAGAACCCTAAAGCTACAGATCTACAGCAAAGGAGAAAGGGTTACCTGAGGCTGCAGGAGATGGCGGCAGAGTTATCTGGTCACGTTCGGGTTGATGCGGCGGCCGGACTTGCTGGCGACGACGAGCTTGACGGACGACGGCGGATGTTTGAGCTCGGGCGGCAGAGGAAGAAGACGAGCGGAAGGAGAATGAGGAAGAGAGGCAGCAGTATTTATAAAGGGGCAGAGAACGAAACGGCAGGCGCGAGATTTGAGGAAGCAGAAGATTGGATAAAGATTCCCTGTCGCCTCGATTCTCGGGATAGCCTTTTGATACGTCCAAAACGTATCTATAATTTCTGCTTGCTCCATGCCTCTTTTGTGTGATATTGCTATGATATTTATGCACTTCCATACACTTTTGATCATATTTGGACTAACCTATTAACTCAGTGCACCACAGTGCCAGTTCCTGCTTTCTGCTGTTTTTCTATTTCAGGTTTCCCCCATATTAAAAGTGCCCAAAAAATTCAGGGAAAAATACAGGAAAAATCAGCGTACAGGAAGCTTCGAGAAAAACCAATGCAGGGCCAGAGGGGAGCCAGGGGTGGCCCAGGCGGCCACCCGGCGCGGCCCCACCCCTGGCCGCGCCAGGGGGGCGCCTGGGGCCCCCTCTCCGCCTCTGGTGACCCCCCTTCGCTAATATATTCCTCGCGTTCCGAAACCCTCGAGGACGGAACCCTTTTTCGCGATCTCGCCTCTGTTTCGCCGCCGCCGCGCTTCCAAGATCGGGAGCATCAGGAGAACTCTTCCCGGCACCCTGCCGGAGGGGAGAACCACCACCGGGAGCTTCTCCACCACCATGGACGCTTCCCGGATGAGTCGTGAGTAGTCCACCTTGGACCATGGGTCCATGACCAGTAGCTATGTGATGTTCTCCTCCCCTCTTTGTTATTCATGGTTTAGACCTCGTGAGCTGCCCTACATGATCGAGGCACATATGTAATCTTTATGCTGTTGCTCTGCTGAGTTTGCTGGGATCCGATGGATTATGAGATTATGTTCAGATTGTGTGTGAGTAATATATTTGATTCACCTCTTTTATATTTATGTTCTTGAGTAATTCTTGCATGTTCTCCGTTGCTGTTTATTGCTTTGGCCGAGTAGTAGGTAGTAACTCCAAGAGGGAATGTTATGCTTGATTGTGGGTTCATGCCCCTTGATGACTAGTTTGAGTGACAGAAACATGAGTCTAGGGGATGTGCTGTTGCCACAAGGGGGAAACAACAGTGCTTGTACTTGCGAGTGCAAGGATTGTTTACTTTACGCAAAGTTCTTTTAATGCAGTTGTCTGTTGCTTTGAGTTTACACTTTGGGTGGGATTCGCAACTTAATACCAGCGAGATGTTCTGGATAGATATCTCAAGGTGGATGATTAGTAGTAGATGCAGATGGATTTCGGTCTACTTGCCTTGGCGTACCGCCCATGCTTTTGAGCCTCTACCTTTCCTTGCAGCATAGTTAGCATTGGTTTGCGCACATAATCCTGTCAATTGCCCAGCTGTAATTTGTTTACCTCGCTTTGCTGTTTTATCGTCTTTTGGGAGAGAGACATCACTAGTGATCATCATGGGACCCCGGTCCATATTACCACCACAGATCACACCCGCTATTTACTTCCTGTTCTTATTTCCTAGTTGAAGTCATACCTATCATTATTATCTCTTGTGTTTGATCCTTTGTAAACGACAAGGCCGGAGGGATTGACAACCTCTCTTTACTCGTTGGGAGCAAAGTTATTTGTATCTGTGTGCAGGTCCTGTCAACCGCTAAGTTTCTGGCACCGTTGACACCTTCTTGTCGACCCTCGGAGTCTCACGGGATTCGATCCTTGGTATCTTTGCCAAGGGAAACTTGCTGCTACGCTACATCTCAAACCTTCCACTTGGGGTAACCAACGAAGGGCGAGAAGCCATCAAGAAAAGTTTCTGGCGCCGTTGCCGGGGACTCCACTCTTCAAGATAGGGGAGTTGCACGCTATCTTTTATCTTTGCTTTTTAGTCTTGTTAGTTTACCTTTCGGTTTTTGCTTTAGTGTCCCTTACCAAAAATCACAAAAATAGTTATCTTGCTTGCTGCTGCTATGGGTTCCACCGAGAACACCAAGTTGTTTGACTTCACTAGTCATAACAACGATGACTTTATCTGCACGCCTATTACTACACCTGCCACTTCAGCACCTTCTTATGAGATTAAACCTGCTTTACTGAACCTAGTTATGAAAGATCAATTCTCCGGTGCTGGAGATGATGCTGCTTTGCACTTAAATAATTTTGTTGAGCTCTGTGATATGCAAAAGTACCAAGAAATAGATGGTGATATTGTTAAGCTTAAGCTTTTTCCTTTCTCCTTGAGAGGAGGAGCTAAAATCTGGTTTCAATCCTTGCCTAGGAATAGTATAGATTCTTGGGACAAGTGCAAGGATGCCTTTATTGGGAAGTATTATCCCCCAGCTAAAATTATCCAATTAAGGAGTAACATAATGAATTTTAAACAATTGGATAATGAACACGTTGCCCAAGCTTGGGAATGCATGAAATCTCTTGTCAAGAACTGCCCTACTCATGGTTTGACTACTTGGATGGTTATCCAAACATTTTATGCAGGCTTGAACTTTACCTCGCGGAACTTGTTAGATTCGGCAGCGGGAGGAACCTTTATGTCAACTACACTTGGTGCTGCCACGAGGCTTCTCGATGAGATGATGACCAACTATTCCCAATGGCACACCGAACGCGCTCCAACAGGTAGGAAGGTAAACTCTATCTAGGAGATTTCCTCCCTAAATGAAAAAGTTGACTTGATCATGTCTCTACTTTCCAAGCAATCTTCTATTGATCCTCATGATGTTCCTTTAAATTCTTTGATTGCTCAAGATCAAGTAGATGTGAACTTTATCTCTTGAAACAATTTCAATAACAATGCTTATAGGAGTAATTTTGGTAGCAACCCTAGAACGTTCCCCTCTAATTCCTATGGGAACAACAATACTTATCCTAGCACCAAGAACTCCACTTCTGAACTAGATATTATGCATAAAGACTTCATCACTACCCAAAAAGCCTTCAATAAGAGTGTAGAAGAAAAACTAGACAAACTAGATAATCTCTCTTCGAAGGTAGACAATTTAGCCCATGAGGTAGAGTTGCTTAAAATTAGAACTTCTCCTCTTGAGGAGAGGAAGACCACTCCTATGAATGCTATTCAAGTGCAAATTAATGAAAACATTAGGATGATGGCTAAACTTAAAGAGAGATGGGCTAGAGAAAAGAAGGAAGAAGATAGAATTAAGAGCCTTCCTACCCACCACACTGTTGCTACTATCCAAGTTGTTGAGGATATCCAAACTCTTAGCACCCACTGCACTCCTAGTCCCATTGGACCTATTAATGGTGATGCTATGACCTCAACCGTAGAAACTCCTATGACCATAGAAGCTACCAAACAAGTGAGCCTAAAGGACACCACTACCACTTTACTTGATAGTAGTGACCTTGATTTTGATAATTGCACCCTTTCTGAAGTTATTGATTTTCTTCACAAGATGTCTAGAGATCCCCACACTAGCACACTTAACCTTGCCTTCACAGAGCATATCACTAATGCTCTCATCAAAGCTAGGGAGGAGAAGCTTAGGGTAGAAGCCTCCATACCTAGAAAGCTAGAAGATAGTTGGGATCCTATGATTAAAATTAAGTTGAATAACTTCTCTTGCTATGCTTTATGTGATGTTGGAGCTAGTACCTCCGTTATGCCCAAAAGAATATATGATATGTTTAAATTGAAATCTTTTGATCCTTGTTCTTTTGGTGTTCGTCTCATTGATTCTTCCGTAAAGAAACCTTTGGGGAAGATCGACGATGTTCTTATCATTGTCAATGACAATTATGTTCCCGTTGATTTTACTATTATGGATATTGAATGTGAACCTTCATGTCCAATTATTTTGGGACGTCCTTTTCTTCGCACCATTGGTGCTATCATTGACATGAAAGAGGGGAATATAAAATTCCAATTCCCTCTCAAGAAAGGAATGGAACACTTCCCTAGAAAGAAGATTAAGTTGCCTTTTGAGTCCGTCATACGGGCTAGCTATTCTTTTACTCTTGATAAAACTTGATCCTCTCTTTTTGCATCATGCCTAGCTTAAAGGCATAAAAGAAAGCGATTTTGGGAGGCAGCCCACAACGAATTAGGTTTTATTTTTCTTTTGTTGTGTCTTGATGTTTGTTACTACAGTAGCATCATCATTGTATCTTTTCTTTTCAGCTTTGTGCCAAGTTTAGCCTCCGATTGCAAGAAAGTTCAAAAGTTGTGACGTGCTGTCCAGAAAACAGATTCTGTCCTTGGACAGAAAAATTCGTATAAAATCACCAGATCATCTTTTTGATCTGAATTTTCTTGACAGCGTGATCTATACAATTGGCTTTCGGGCGTCTGTTCTGAGTTTTTTGATTTGAGTTGCAGAAGTGCCCCGAAAAAATTATTTACTACCTGCTGGTCTGTTTTTCACAGATTCTGTCATGTTTTGTCTTTTCTTCGTTTTGCAAACCTTGAGCTTGCTTTTTCTTTGCAAAAACCTTTTGGCAATCTTGAGAAACAGTAGCTATTCAAGATTATCTTTATTTCCAGGAGGGAAAAGTTATTATATTGTGGGTACTAACCTCGCTAATCAGATTATGATGAGTTATTATGAAGGGATTTTTCAAGTGTGCGAGGGAAGATGATAAAAGAAGATTCAGGAGGGTCAAACTCTCAAGCTTGGGGATGCCCCCGTGCACCCTCAAGAAATATTCAAGAAGACTCAAGCGTCTAAGCTTGGGGATGCCCCCATGCATCCCCTTCTCCATCAATAATTATCAGTTCGTCTTTCGTTCCACTATAATTATCACTTCATGTGTTATGTGCTATGCTTGGAGCGTCTCGCTCTTAGTTTCCTTTTTAGTTTTCTTTAGCTTTGCTTGTTGTTCATAACAAGTTAGAACCCAGCTTTCTTTGTGTGGGAGAGAAACACGCTCCACTTCAACCTAGAACACAACATAGGATTTTCATGCTTATCTTTGCTGTGTGTGTTCTTTGTCTTTCCATAGCTGCTGTCATGTTTAGCTCTTAGTTTTCATGCTTTTCTTTTTAAAGAGCTTTTGTTTAGTTGGTTGTTGAACCCTCTTGAGTTTTCATGTTTATCTTGTTAAGAGAGTTTGCCTGTTGCACTGAGTTGTGTGTCTTAACTTAAAGTAGGTAATTGAGGTTGCTATTTAATTTTAGTAGTAACTTGCAATAGTTTTGAGGTATTGCCATGAGTAATGTCTGAACTTTTGGTGTCAAGAGCTTTAGCCTATTAGTGATAGATGTCGTATTTTGGGCAATCCGTGTTTATTTTCGAAAACCTACAAATAGTTGAGAACTTTAGCTACTAAATGGATCACTAATCTTTGGAGGGATCGAATATTAGAGTACACTCACGTACCATGAGCCGAGGATGCGCAAGGATAACCAAACCCCCATACACTCCTCCTCGGGGTACTTGTCTCTTTGTGAACCTCCTAATTAGATTGAGAGTTACTGATAATAAGTGCATGAGTTCTTCGGACTAATGTGAGTATTCGAAAGTTGACACTTCCACCTAGCCATATTTTTCTAGCCCCTTCGGTACCGTGCATTGCCCTTTATCACCTCGAGAGTTGGAGCATACTTCGCCGGTGCATCCAAATCCTTGGCACGATACGCTCTGTCATCATAAGCCTCATTATATCCTTCCTCAAAACAGCCACCATACCTACCTATCAAGGCATTTCCATAGCCTTTCCGAGATACATTGCCATGCAACATCCATCTTCTCATGACTTGATCTTCATGTCATACATGTTTTTTGCTTGATCGATGAGCCGCATGCTAGTTGGGCCTTGCCCTAATCATTGCTACATGACGCGCTAGTATCATTGCATATCCTGCTACACTGGCAGAGGCATACATTTGCATACATCATGATAGTTTCATTTTCTTTATGTTGAGTACTTTTGTAAAGTGTGAAAGATCTTCTATAATTCTTGTAATAAATAGAGTGTTGCCCCTAAAGTGAGGAAAAGATCCCAAAGAGGACAAATGAGAGTTAAATAGAAAGAGCCATTGAGGCCACACAAAAAAAGATAGAAAAAAAAAGAGAAAAAGAAATAAAAAGAGAGAAGGGGGCACACTACTATTCCTTTTGAGAGATCCACACTCGTACTCCATCTTATACCTTGTACTCCATAGAGATTATCATTCATGCATATAGCTATGTGGGGACCTTCACACTATAGAACTTGGCTTGTATATTCCAATGATGAGCCTCCTCAAAAGAGCTCTAGGTCTTCTTGAGCAAGCAAGTTGGATGCACCCCGACTAGTTCCATTGGAGAGCTTACCTTAGCTCATATGTGCATCCGTTGCATGGCAATCCCTACTCCTCACATCATATCTATCATTTGGCTTTATCTCGCCTATGATTGTCCTCATTGATGTGAGCCTTTCACACCTTTTTTGTCTTCCCCCTTCATCATTTTTCTCTCTTTGCCATCCTAAGTGTTAACTTTCTTGCTTACGCTCATCCATTGCATGAGTGCTCAAAATATCGAAAGGGAGTGGAACCCTTTTTCGCGATCTCGCCTCTGTTCTGCCGTCGCCGCGCTTCCAAGATCAGGAGCATCAGGAGAACTCTTCCCGGCACCCTGCCGGAGGGGAGAACCACCACCGGGAGCTTCTCCACCACCATGGACGCTTCCCGGATGAGTCGTGAGTAGTCCACCTTGGACCATGGGTCCATGACCAGTAGCTATGTGATGTTCTCCTCCCCTCTTTGTTCTTCATGGTTTAGACCTCGTGAGCTGCCCTACATGATCGAGGCACATACGTAATCTTTATGTTGTTGCTCTGCTGAGTTTGCTGGGATCCGATGGATTATGAGATTATTTTCAGATTGTGTCTGAGTAATATATTTGATTCACCTCTTTTATATTTATGTTCTTGAGTAATTCTTGCATGTTCTCCGTTGCTGTTTATTGCTTTGGCCGAGTAGTAGGTAGCAACTCCAAGAGGGAACGTTATGCTTGATTGTGGGTTCATGCCCCTTGATGACTAGTTTAAGTGACAAAAACATGAGTCTAGGGGATGTGATGTTGCCACAAGGGGGAAAACAACGGTGCTTGTACTTGCGAGTGCAAGGATTGTTTACTTTACGCAAAGTTCTTTTAATGCAGTTGTCTGTTGCTTTGAGTTTACACTTTGGGTGGGATTCACAACTTAATACCAGTGAGATGTTCTGGATAGATATCTCAAGGTGGATGATTAGTAGTAGATGCAGATGGATTTCGGTCTACTTGCCTTGGCGTACCGCCCATGCTTTTGAGCCTCTACCTTTCCTTGCAGCATAGTTAGCATTGGTTTGCGCACATAATCCTGTCAATTGCCCAGCTGTAATTTGTTTACCTCGCTTTGCTGTTTTATCGTCTTTTGGGAGAGAGACATCACTAGTGAACATCATGGGACCCCGGTCCATATTACCACCACTGATCACACCCGCTATTTACTTCCTGTTCTTATTTCCTAGTTGCAGTCGTACCTATCATTATTATCTCTTGTGTTTGATCCTTTGTAAACGACAAGGCCGGAGGGATTGACAACCTCTCTGTACTCGTTGGGAGCAAAGTTATTTGTATCTGTGTGCAGGTCCTGTCAACCGCTAAGTTTCTGGCGCCGTTGACACCTTGTTGTCGACCCTCAGAGTCTCACTGGATTCGATCCTTGGTATCTTTGCCAAGGGAAACTTGCTGCTACGCTACATCTCAAACCTTCCACTTGGGGTAACCAACGAGGGGCGAGAAGCCATCACCTTTAAACAAAGGTGATAGACAGCTGCGCGCGTTAAATGCGGAGGTGATGTCACGGTTAAATTAAGTGATTTTCAAGGATGACGTCATGGCCGGTTTACAAAAATGAGAAGACACAAGAAGAGAAGATCATGCAAGACTGAGAAGATTGATGTGAACAAGTTCAAATCATTCTGGGGCCTAATGTCAGGGATATTACTAGCAGGTATAAACCGGCTATTGTAAACCGGATTATGGTAATTTAGTTATATACTTGTAAATATCCAGTAGAGGTTACGGCCCATGAAGGCTTAAGGCCCATGTGTAGAGTTACGGTTTGTAAACTGCCTAATCATGTAACTTGAGAGACAAGGAAGAAAGAACAAAGACCGAGGCGGACACAAGTATGAGCCGGCCTCGGGACTCTGTAAACCGGACTGGGCGTCGCCTCTATATAAAGGGATGACCCGGCGACGGTTCAAGGGACAAGAAACAACCCGTCGAGACACAGGCCAGCAATCCACTCCCTGTTAATCGACGCCCAAGCAATACCAAACCAAAGTAGACGTAGGCTTTTACCTTCATTGAAGGGGCCGAACTAGTATAAACCCTCTGTGTCCTTTGTGTGCTTTTAACCCCTTCAAGCTAACCCGTGCGATGGTTCCATCACTAAGTCCGTTAAACCGAACATCTGCCGTGTTAATTCCATGACAAAGAGGGCGCATGTTTTTGGTTAAAGAGCGAAGATCTTCAGAAGAGAAGGCTGAGCCGTCTTCTTTCATGCTGGGATAACCATTCATGGCCTCCGCCGGATCAAAATCGGGAACCCACGCCTTGGCCCGGGTTAACGCCATGAGAGAGCCAGCTCTTGCAGCAGATTTCTTCACTTCAACAAGTCGAGCAGGCAAGATAGATAACTTCTCCAGAGTACCTTGGATAGTGGTCGGCGCCGGTTTATTGTGTGACATAGCGCTGATGGCTCTCTGAGCACCGGAGTAGAGTTGTTCCACCAAAGTATAAGCAGCTTTCAGTTTCCTCCGTACATCATCCCCAAGATGAGTTACGCGCCTCCCTGTATACAATTGATGAGTTAAGCCGGAGCAGTATAAGTTTGCAAGGATACAAACATATGAAGACAGGTACTCACCAAAGATAGCAGATGTCATATCGTCTATATGCTGCTTTAACCCTGATAACTCCTGCGTCACCGGGTTGAAAGCAGCCTCAACATCCTTTGCAATCTTTTCTAAAGCAGCCCTTTGCACCTCCCACGTGGACCGCTCTGCTTCAAAGTCCTTCTTGAGTTTCTCCATACTAGCTAAAGCAAGGGCAAGTTCTTCCTTGGCTTTAGTTGAAGCAGTTTCCTGGAAGGCCAAGTTATTCCGGAGTTCAGTTGCGTCCGAAGCTCTCCGGTTCAAGTCAGCCTGCAGAAAAAGAAAGTGTTAGAAGAACAGTTCAATCAAAAGTCTCAAGCACATAACAAGTTATGCACTCGACACTTGGGGGCTAATGTACAATTGAAGTGAAAGAAAGCAACTTTTTCAGACAAGTCCCAAGCACATATCAAGTTATGCCCTTGGCACTTGGGGGTTAATGTAAGTTCATTCTCAGACATAAGAAAAGTCCCGGTTCAACCACAATGAAATAAACTTGCACTTGGGGGCTACTATGGCCTAAGGGTATAATTGCAAGATACAAGCAAAAATGAAAGGCAAAAGGAAAGAAGTTACCTCATATTTCTCCTTCATCATGTTGACCAAACCGGCCTCATGGTCGCGGCTGGTGAAGAGCCGGTTCAGATACCCAGAGTGGAGCTCCTGGGCACTAAGCTAAGTATAACTTGACAAGTTTGTGCTCCATTTGCCTTTATCTTGCTGAAACTTTTCCTCCTTGGCAGTGTGTCTAGCCAAGACAACAGGCTCCGTGGGAGCAGAGAAACCTATCCCAGTAATCTCAACATCTTCTGTTGAGGCAGCAGTTGGCCTGGGCGGATCATCAGTGAAAGCAGGATTGGTCTGCGCTGGACTCACAGCAGCCGGACTAGCCCGAGGAGGACTAACCCGGGCAGGGTTGGACGGTTCAGCTGTGTTCTCCATAGCGTCACCCCCTGGAGCAGCAAGATCTTCTTGGTCCATTGGGGAAGGATCATTGAGCAGAACTTCAGTATTCTCTTCCAGAGGATTGGCGGTTTCAACGTCCTCCGCCGGTTCAGAAGTGTTCCTGGCTGTCGGTTTATTTAACTTCGCCTTTTTGCTAGGCTTAGGCATGCTGATAAGATTAAAAGAGCGATGAAATTCACAAAGTCAAATCGGAAAGGTAAACCGGACTTTTGGAAAGATGACTTACCCAGGAACGGTCTTAAGCACCGGGATTTGAGTAGCAGTTGACTCACCGGAAGAAGACAGAGGAGCTTCCTGATAGTTGGGATCAGATGGTTTAAGAGGTTTGCGAATAAGACCTGCTTTTGGATGAAGAAGGGTTGGAGTAAGCAAAACCTCTGAGCAGCGTCTGCGAGCTGGCGTGTGGGGTAATCCGGATGATTCAACCACGTGACCACTGTGGCGTGTGGTCCCGCGAGCCTCATGCTGCTGCTTCTTCAAAAGAAAGTCAGGATCCACTTGAGCATAAGGGTGAGAAAAGGGATATCTCAGGGCTACCCGGCGAATCTTGGGTGGCAACGGTTCTGAATCAGATGAGAGAGAAATTACCTCAACTTCATCCGCTTTACTCCCCTCCGCCGGATCCTGGGAAAATACATTATTGACATAAATGTAGACAAAGAGAATTCAAAGGACATAAGAGTCAAGCAGGACCTCAGAAGCCGGATCATCTTCTTCGGGGTTTGAACCGGAAGCGGCGGCAGGTTTCTTTTTATTTTTCTTTACGGATAAGCTCTTCTTGCGGGTTGGCTTCGCCGGTTTGTCTTGAGCCTTCCTCTTCCAAAAGGGATCATTGGCCTGAGTAAAGGAGTAAAAATATTGAGGACAAGAAGTATAGACGGATTAAAAGCAAAAAGGAAGGGACAGAAGAATCTTACGGATGGCGGTTCATTGTTTGTGCAGAATGGAGCTAAGCCGGTTCGGCTGCACTCCTCTAGAGGAATGTTCAACATCTTTTTTTGCAGATTCAGTAACTTCCTTGTCGGGAAGCACTATGTTTGTGTGACGCTGGGGGTCTTCCGGATTGCCAGTATATTTGCACATTAAGCTTGAGTGTCGGCTTAATGGGAGAATACTCCAAGAGAGCCAGCAGCGGACAAATTCAACCCCGGTCAAACCGTTAGCTACGAAATCCCTGAGCGTGGAAAGTTGGGGGGGGGCATATCGAGCCCGGTCTTGGGCGCTCAGACGCTGCGGGAAAGGATGATCCGGCCGCAGGCGATAAGCACGGTAACCCGGCAGCGGATTTTCTCCCTCTGGCGAAGTATCCTTGCAGTAGAACCAAGTCTGCTTCCAATCCTTGGGGTGGTTGTGAGGAGTGGCATGAGGAAAGTTGACGTCCTTCCTCTTCTGGATGCTCACACCACCAAGTTCAGTATGGGGCCCGTCAGAAAATTCAGTCCGACGGTTCAGATGGAAGAAGTCCCGGAATAGCTCTACAGATGGCTCCTCTTGCAGGTATGCTTTTGAGAAGACTTGGAAGTTGCAGATGTTGGATACGGAATTGGGACCTATATCTTGTGGTTGGAGTTGAAAATCGGCTAAAACATCACGGAAGATCTTTGAATCGTGAGGGCTAAAACCCCGGGCCAGATGATCGAAAAAGACTATGGTCTCTCCCTCCTTAGGCTTAGGAGGACACTCTTTTTCAGGGGCCCGCCAGTGCAGAACCTCTTTAGGACACAGAACGCCAATTGAGGCCGCCTCTACTAAATCGTCCTCAGTGATCCGGGACGGAACCCAGTTGCAGGCAACAAACTGTTTCGCTGTGGAACCCATCTTTTTCAAGAAAGGAATGTTGAAAGAGACAATGCAAGATCCGGTTTATGATTTTGTGATTCGGTAAACCGGCGCATTTTGTAAAGGCATTGATCTAATTGACGGTTTAACCAAGGGACTAATGGTACCTACTAATCTGGAGAAAGCATGAACGAGACAGCTACCGGTTTTATGAATATAGAAGGAGAAAGTTAAACCGCCAATTACAGGATGCAGGCCTAAATCTAAACCATCAGTGCAGGCATATGAGGCGCAGGTTACAATTGAACCGGTGACATAAGCAGATAAATTGCAGATCTAAAGTGTGAGAAACAACTTTCACATGAAGCAGAGGTAAAATATGGATCTACGACGCAGAAAAAAATCAAGATAATTAAGTCATATCCGTCGAAGGCGGTGAAGTTTTCTATAGATCCAATCCAAGCTAGTAGTATTGGAGGAACTAAGGTTATAAAGGTGGAGCGGAGTCATGCGCACGAGTGCTGACCTAAAAAGTTTTACATCTACAGCTAAAGAACGACCTACGGTGATGAACTACGAAGAACAAGGGTTCGCGGCGAGCTACAGAGAAACCCTAGAGCTAATATTTATGGGAAGAAGAAGTAACGTACCCGAGGAAGCGGAAGGACGGCGACGAGTATCTGGACGCGCTCAGGTTGATGCAGCGGCCGGGCTTGCTGACGACGATGAGCCCGAAGGACGGCGGCGGAGGCTTGAGAGCTGGAGACAGAGGAAGGCGAAGTAGAGGGGGTAAAAGAGATGGCCCTCGGCCTTATTTATAGGCCGAAGAGATAAAACGGCAGGCGCAAGAATCGAGGAGACCAAAAATCGGATATGGATTGAGTTGTCGCCTCGATCTTCGGAGCAGTAATAAACAAAGGTAACAAACAGGTGTGGGCGTTAAATGCGAAGGTGATGTCATGACAGTTTAAAGCAATTCCAGGAGATGACGTCATGGCCGGTTTATGAAGTATACGAGAGATGCAGAAAGAGAAATTCGTACAAGACTTGGAAGACTGACATGAACAAGTTCAAATCAATCTGGGGCCTAATGTCAGGGATATTACTATCAGGTATAAACCGACCAGGAGGGTCCGGTTTACATTATCAAGATTATATTGCCAGTAGCCCAGCCGAATGTATAGTAGGAGATTATAGCCCAAAGAGGCTCGGGGCCCATATGATGAGGCCCATGGTTTGTAAACCGTCATACTATGTAAACTTGGGATGTAAGATAGAAAGAGTAGAGACCGAGGCGGACACGTTTATGAGCCGGCCTCGGGACTCTGTAAACCGGACCGGGCGTCGCCTCCTATATAAAGGGACGAGCCGGCGATGGTTCAGAACAAGAAATAACATCTCGAGACACAGGTAAAGCGGAATCGCTCCCTGGTCATCGAAGCCCAAGCAATACCACACCAAACTAGACGTAGACTTTTACCTTCATCGAAGGGGCCGAACTAGTATAAAACCCCCTGTGTCTTTCGTCCGCTTTAACCCCTATAAGCTAACCCGAGCGATGGCCTCACGACTAAGTCCTTTTATTAGGACATCTACCGTGCTAAATCCACGACAGTTCCCTTACAAAAATCTTAAGCTACATAAATCTAGCTGATCTTGCCCACAGATGGGTATCAACTTTGAATCACGAAAAACACTAATCTTTCCTCATACATGAAACATCGGTTTTAAAGCACTAACCTTAACTAAATTACAAAAATCTAAAAGGTTTCAAACTCTAGACACTAATCAGTTTTCGACCGAGGATACCCAAAGTAACAGACAATGAATGGTTGCCGATATAATTCAACGAGCACGAACATAAACATAGTCATGAGGCTCCTCACGCACTTGGTCTGTATTTCTAGGGAGTAGGAAAATGCTAATCCTGCACAAACCGAACCTGCGTCATGTGCAGAAACAACCAAAAAGAAAGTTGAACATGTAGCAATTCTCCACCGTTTATTGAGGTGAGCAATACCTTTCTTATGGTTTAGGCATTCCACCTTATCCACGGCGAGCATCCACTTCTGGACAAGCTCATCCAGCATGTTCCATGCTTGAGCCAAGTTGGAGGGGACAGTGATCCCTTGTCTGGGAGGATGAGAGGGGCTCCCTGATGTCTACTACACGCTTCTATTCCTGTAGACAGTGTTGGGCCTCCAAGAGCAGAGGTTTGTAGGACAGCAGCAAATTTCCCTTAAGTGAGTAACCCAAGGTTTATCGAACTCAGGGAAGTGGAGGTTGAACGTACCCCTTTCAAGCAACCCTGCAATCAAGATACAAGAAGTCTCTTGTGTCCCCAACACACCTAATACAACTAGGAGTTGTATAGGTGCACTAGTTCGGCGAAGAGATGGTAAAATATGGATGATAGGAGTGGCAAAGCAAAGTAATATAAATCTGTAATAAAAAGTGCAGCAAGCAAACAAGTGGTAAACGTGAGCACAAATGGTATTGCAATGGTGGAAACAAGGCCTAGGCTTCATACTTTCACTAGTGGCAACTCCCAACAACATTTACATAATCTAATCACATGATATTTCCCATAAAACATGCAATGGAGACGCACCCGGAGGTCATTCCTTTGTGGTCAAGAGAGGACGAGAATTATGTAGGGCTACAAAAGCACACCTCAAAGTTCGTAGTTCTCAATCTATGGATTTCCCAATGTCACCGCGGCCATCCAAAGAGAGTACCACAAGCACCACAACATATCTCAAGGATAGTCAAAGACAAGCACCAAGAGACTCTCAATCTTCAATCAACACACAAAAGAGGAAATCACCCATGAAAATATTCTTCTAATCCATGTCCAATAGACCGCTGTCACCTTGGTCTCGGGGATTATACTAGATAAAGACAAGTGAGTACATCAATTCAATACATAGAGGAAGGGGAAATATCATGGGATCACCCTAGATTAATATAGCCTATGATCACAACGAAGATCACATCATGGGAGAGAGAATTGACCACATAGCTACTGGTAGAAACCTCAGCCCCGAGGAGGAACTACTCCCGCATCATGGAGGGAGGAAGCAACGTCGATGGAGATGAATCCGGGGGCACTTCCCCGTCCCGGCAGGATGCCGGCACAGGAATTCTGGTCCCCCGAAACTTGGTGGCGATGGCGGCGGAGATCGGAATTGCTTCTGGAGAAAAGGGTTCTGGAATCAGGGTTTCCGCGACGGGAGGAATATATATGCGAAAGGGGGCAACCAGAGGCGGAGCTGGGGCCCCAGGCACCCCCCCCCGGCGCGGCCAGGGGTGGGGCCGCGCCAGGTGGTCGCCTGGGCCCCCTGGCTCCCCTCTGGCCCCGCTTTGGTTATTCGCGAAGCTTCCTGTACGCTGATTTTTCCTGTATTTTTCCTGGAATTTTTGGAGCACTTTTAATATGGGGGAAACCTGAAATAGAAAAACAACAGAAAACAAGAACTGGCACTGTGGTGCACTGAGTTAATAGGTTAGTCCAAATATGATCAAAAGTGTATGGAAGTGCATAAATATCATAGCAATATCACACAAAAGTAGCATGGAGCAAGCAGAAATTATAAATACGTTTTGGACGTATCAACATCCCCAAGCTTAATTCCTGCTCGTCCTCGGGTAGGTAAATGATAACAAGCATAATTTCGGTGGTGACATGCTATCAACCATATAAGAACTTTTAAGTAAAGCAATCAAGGCATGTAATTCAATTCAAGTCATAACAAGCAAGAGTCTATATTAGCATTGTAACAAGCAACATAAGAACATAAAGGTGCAAGAGCTCTCGCTGTCCGTGACTCGAATGTCTCCAAATGGTGTTTGCGTGCAAGAAAGGCGATAGGGATATACGAGAGAGTAAAACATAGTTTTTGTATTGTTGATAACTTAATCTACTAAAGTTTCACACTTGGTCTTCTTTGGAATCTTGTCTTGACTCATCCCCAGACCGTCAGCCAGGTACAAGTCAAAATGATCCACTCCCTTTCGATATTTTGAGCACTCATCCAATGGATGAGCGTAAGCAAGAAAGTTAACACTTAGGATGGCGAAGAGAGAAAAATGATGAAGGGGGAAGACAAAAAAGGTGTGAAAGGCTCACATCAATGAGGACAATCATAGGCGAGATAAAGCCAAATGATAGATATGATGTGAGGAGTAGGGATTGCCATGCAACGGATGCACATATGAGCTAAGGTAAGCTCTCCAATGGAACTAGTGGGGGTGCATCCAACTTGCTTGCTCAAGAAGACCTAGAGCTCTTTTGAGGAGGCTCATCATTGGAATATACAAGCCAAGTTCTATAGTGTGAAGGTCCCCACATAGCTATATGCATGAATGATAATCTCTATGGAGTACAAGGTATAAGATGGAGTACGAGTGTGGATCTCTCAAAAGAAATAGTAGTGTGCCCCCTTCTCTCTTTTTATTTCTTTTTCTCTTTTTTCACTTTTTTTTATTTTTTTGTGGCCTCAATGGCTCTTTCTATTTAACTCTCATTTGTCCTCTTTGGGATCTTTTGATTTTGTCCTCTTTGGGATCTTTTCCTCACTTTAGGGGCAACAATCTATATTTTACAAGAAGTATAGAAGATCTTTCACACTTTACAAAAGTACTCAACATAAAGAAAATGAAACTATCATGATGTATGCAAATGTATGCCTCTGCCGGTGTAGCAGGATATGCAATGATACTAGCGCGTCATGTAGCAATGATTAGGGCAAGGCCCAACTAGCATGCGGCTCATTGATCAAGCAAAAAGCATGTATGACATTAAGATCAAGTCATGAGAAGATGGATGTTGCATGGCAATGTATCTCGGAAAGGCTATGGAAAAGCCTTGATAGGTAGGTATGGTGGCTGTTTTGAGGAAGGATATAATGAGGCTTATGATGACAGAGCGTATCGTGCCAAGGATTTGGATGCACCGGCGAAGTATGCGCCAACTCTCGAGGTGAGAAAGGGCAATGCACGGTACCGAAGAGGCAAGAAAAATATGGCTAGGTGGAAGTGTCAACTTTCGAATACTCACATTAGTCCGAAGAACTCATGCACTTATTATCGGTAACTCTCAATCTAATTAGGAGGTTCACAAAGAGACAAGTACCCCGAGGAGGAGTGTATGGGGGTTTGGTTATCCTTGCGCATCCTCGGCTTATGGTACGTGAGTGTACTCTAATATTCGATCCCTCCAAAGATTAGTGATCCATCTAGTAGCTAAAGTTCTCAACTATTTTGTAGGTTTTAGAAAATAAACACGGATTGCCCAAAATACGACATCTATCACTAATAGGCTAAAGCTCTTGACACCAAAAGTTCAGACATTACTCACGGCAATACCTCAAAACTATTGCAAGTTACTACTAAAATTAAATAGCAACCTCAATTACCTACTTTAAGTTAAGACACACAACTCAGTGCAACAGGCAAACTCTCTTAACAAGATAAACATGAAAACTCAAGAGAGTTCAGCAACCAACTAAACAAAAGCTCTTTAAAAAGAAAAGCATGAAAACTAAGAGCTAAACATGACAGCAGCTATGGAAAGACAAAGAACACACACAACAAAGATAAGCATGAAAATCCTATGTTGTGTTCTAGGTTGAAGTGGAGCGTGTTTCTCTCCCACACAAAGAAAGCTGGGTTCTAACTTGTTATGAACAGCAAGCAAAGCTAAAGAAAACTAAAAAGGAAACTAAGAGCAAGACGCTCCAAGCATAGCACATAACACATGAAGTGATTAAAATATAGTGGAACGAAAGACGAACTGATAATTGTTGATGGAGAAGGGGATGCATGGGGGCATCCCCAAGCTTAGACGCTTGAGTCTTCTTGAATATTTATTGGGGGTGCACGGGGGCATCCCCAAGCTTGAGCGTTTGACCCTCCTGAATCTTATTTTATCATCTTCCCTCGCACACTTGAAAACTCCCTTCATACATAACTCATCATAATCTGATTAGCGAGGTTAGTACCCACAATAAAATAATTTTTCCCTACTGGAAATAAAGATAATCTTGAAGAGCTACTGTTTCTCAAGAATACCAAAAGGTTTTTGCAAAGAAAAAGCAAGCTCAAGGTTTGCAAAACGAAGAAAAGGCAAAACAGGACAGAATCTGTGAAAAACAGAACAGCAGGTAGTAAATAATTTTTTCGGGGCACTTCTGCAACTCAAATCAATAAACTCATAACAGACGCTCGAAAGCCAATTGTATAGAGCACGCTGTCAAAAAAATTCAGATCAAAAAGATGATCTGGTGATTTTATTCGAATTTTTCTGTCCAAGGACAGAATCTGTTTTCTGGACAGCACGTCACAACTTTTGAACTTTCTTGCAATCAGAGGCTAAAATTGGCACAAAGCTGAAAAATAAAGATACAATGATGTTGCTACAGTAGTAACAAACATCAAGACCACTAAAAACTGAAAGAACAAACTGAAAGCAAAGATAACAAGGGTTGTCTCCCTAGAGCTCTTTCTTTATAGCCATAAAGATAGGCTTAAGACTTTAATGATGCTCTCGTAGGAATAAGAGTTGAAGAACAAAAGAGAGCATCAAGAAGAAAATACCAAACACATTTAAGCCTAACATGCTTCCTATGCATAGGAATATCGCAATAGAATAATTCATTGAAGCACAAAGCAATAAGCATAGGAAGACAAAACAAGTGCAGCTTCAAAACCTTCAAAATAAAGAGAGGGAACTTGATATTATTGAAATATCTATAAGCATATGTCCCCTTCTCATAATAATTTTCAGTGGGATCACGAATAAACTCAACAATATAAGCATCACATAAAGCATTGTTACCATGATCCACATGTAAAAAGGTACTCTTACTCTCCACATAAGCATAATCTTTCTCATTGGTAATAGTGGGAGTAGGACTATCATAAACAACTTGAACACTATAGGTTAATTGTGTATTAGGAAGATGGTGTGAAACAAGGGAGTAATTCCCTCCATGATTATGACAAGTTTCATAAGGATAATTTCTCCTTATGTCATAGGTACCTTTATAATCACTATAGATTGGAGTTATAACATCATCATAGTAGAGAAGAGCATTATCATTGCTAGCAACTATATTTGTAAACATGTTGTCTTTATTCTTACTAGCAAAAGAATTATCA
Organism: Secale cereale; assembly: GCA_902687465.1. Lineage (NCBI taxonomy): Eukaryota > Viridiplantae > Streptophyta > Magnoliopsida > Poales > Poaceae > Secale > Secale cereale. Next base: position 830,776,788 of record LR738713.1, read on the forward strand.
ATTATCACATCACTAGTGGGTAAAGGATTTGCAATCCTATCATCCCCAAGCTTAGAGCTTTCCATATCATCACTTTCAGAGTTGGTACCAAAAAGATTTTCAAGATCATAAGTAGCATTATTATCATTTTCCCAATCACAATAAGTAACATGCATATCATAATCAAAATCATCTTCAGTAGTACTTACGGATGTATCATCAAGATGATAATTAAGGCAATAAACTTCACCTTCTTCTTTAAACTTACAACCGTTAGGATAAAAGTTAATGGGAGGAATATGCTCAGGCCAGGTTGATACCCATTCTTCTTCCTTCTTGCTCCTCTTCCTCCTCCTCTTCTTTTTCTTCTTCTTCACCTTAGGAGGGAGTGGTTGGAGATGAAGCTTCTCCACATATCCTGGTTTATCATTAGAAAACAATAGGGGAAACTTGGGAGAAACTCTCCTTTTTATTAGCAGAAATATAAGAGACATTTTTATATTTTGGTAAAGTTCCCTCCTTTCTAATCTTACTTATGTAATCATTTTTATGGCAATTAACAACACAATAGAGATGGCAATTTTGCAAAGTGTTTTTTATTCCTATGGCATTAACATCTAGCCAAGAAGTCTTTTCTGATAACTCTTCACACATCAAAAATAACATAAGCTCATCATAAAGATCAGGGGTGATCATGTTATCACACAACTGGTTAACAGTTATGTTTTGAAAGTGCATGCATTGAAAATTAAAGTGACCCTCTATACAGCAAAGTTCACAAGTAAAAGGATAAAGGTCACACAATTCTCTAGCAATTTCATTTAAATCTTTGACCCAAGTGATTGTTCTTTCATGCTTATGTTGCTTACAATACTTCTCTTCTTCAATCATAGGCCTTTCACAAGGTCTATCCACTCCACAAAAATTAACATGCTTATATAAAACTTTATTTTTAGGAATTGGATCATGCATGTTGCAATCATCATGAACAATTTCATTTTCTTTGCAAATCTCTTTAAAAGGTTCATGATGCTTGATCCAATCCTCCTTAGGCATATTAAGATGTGAAGCAAAAGATTTGAGGAAATCAACAAGGAGTTGAGAATCAAGCCCAAACTTAGCACTAAACTTATTAAAACTTGTAGTTTCAACAAAGGACTTAATGCAATCATACTCATAAATTATACCTGACTCTTTACCTTTGTCGATCTCCCAATCTTCAGTGTTGCGTTGAATTCTTTCAAGGAGTTCCCATTTAGCATCAATCTGTTCGTTTGTGAAAGAACCCATAGAGGAAGCATCGAGCAAATCTTTATCCTGTCGAGAGAGCCTCGCATAGAAATTAGTAATAATCATATCTTTGGGGAGCCCATGGTTAGGACATTTTAGCATTAACGTTTTCAGTCTCCCCCAAGTTTGAGCTATGCTCTCTCCGTCATGAGGATAGAAATTATAAACATAATTCCTATTCTCATGGACTTCATGAAGAGGATAAAACTTGGAGTAAAAGAGAGACTGGATCTCTTCCCAATCCAGCAGGTGAGAGTCATCTAGTAGCCTATACCATTCCAATGCTTTTCCTTTCAGTGACAAGGCAAATAATTTCCTCATGACTCCATCTCTTGTCAAACCTGAAATCTTAAAAAACTCACAAAGTTCTGTAAGTTTCAACAAATGAATACTAGGATTGACTGTCCCATCATAACAATCATTCCTAATTATTTCAATTATCCCAAGTGGTATTTGGAACGGGATACATTCAGTAGGTGGAGGAGACTTCTCTACCACGGGTGTGGTAAAGCGGCCTTCCCCAAGCAGCGAACTAAGAGTGCAGTTTTCCATAAACATAACTAGTGAAACTAAAAACAAGAAACGAAAAGATTTAATTACAAGATCTAAAGATATACCTTCAAACACTTACTTCCCCGGCAACGGCGCCAGAAATAGCTTGATGTCTACTACACGCTTCTATTCCTGTCGACAGTGTTGGGCCTCCAAGAGCAGAGGTTTGTAGGACAGCAACAAATTTCCCTTAAGTGAGTAACCCAAGGTTTATCGAACTCAGGGAAGTGGAGGTTGAACGTACCCCTTTCAAGCAACCCTGCAATCAAGATACAAGAAGTCTCTTGTGTCCCCAACACACCTAATACAACTAGGAGTTGTATAGGTGCACTAGTTCGGCGAAGAGATGGTAAAATATGGATGATAGGAGTGGCAAAGCAAAGTAATATAAATCTGTCATAAAAAGTGCAGCAAGCAAACAAGTGGTAAACGTGAGCACAAATGGTATTGCAATGGTGGAAACAAGGCCTAGGCTTCATACTTTCACTAGTGGCAACTCCCAACAACATTTACATAATCTAATCACATGATATTTCCCATAAAACATGCAATGGAGACGCACCCGGAGGTCATTCCTTTGTGGTCAAGAGAGGACGAGAATTATGTAGGGCTACAAAAGCACACCTCAAAGTTCGTAGTTCTCAATCTATGGATTTCCCAATGTCACCGCGGCCATCCAAAGAGAGTACCACAAGCACCACAACATATCTCAAGGATAGTCAAAGACAAGCACCAAGAGACTCTCAATCTTCAATCAACACACAAAAGAGGAAATCACCCATGAAAATATTCTTCTAATCCATGTCCAATAGACCGCTGTCACCTTGGTCTCGGGGATTATACTAGATAAAGACAAGTGAGTACATCAATTCAATACATAGAGGAAGGGGAAATATCATGGGATCACCCTAGATTAACATAGTGTGACGCCCGAAGACCGACGTCCCAGAAGATTCCAGAAGATTCCAGATGTTCCGGGTTCTCCCGTGTGTTTCAGTTGTGCTTGCGTTATTTATTTTTGCATTGCATCATGTCATCATGCCATCATGTCATATTTCTTTGCATCTCAACCAAATAAATTGTGTGGACCTTTGGTCCATTTAAATCGAGGGAAGAATGTCTTCTCTTTAAAACATATAAAAGCCTCTCAATATTATTAGGGAGCTATATAATAATATTTCTTTTGCTTGGAATTAACCCAACGCACTTGCATAATTTCCCCATGCCTTCTCTTTCGCATTCCTTGCCTCAAACCTTCCCTATATTTTCTTTTCCCGTTTTTCGAGGTCCTTCCAAAAACCCTCCAGCCATTTTAATTAAATTCCTCACATTTTTTGTGAGTCCAGGGAATTTTACCCTATGCCCTAAGCCTTTTCCTAACTTCTCTTTTCTTTCTTTCCTCTTGTGGTTTCTGTTTTTTTGGAAAACAACTTTGTAAAAAATCAGCAAGAGAGCAGCCTCCCTCAGCCATTCCAGCCGCGGCCCCAGGCCTCTTGGGCCTCCCAAGCGGCCTCCCTGGCCCAACCATCTGGCCTCCAGCCCGCTCCAATTCCCGAACCCTAGCGCAGCTCCTCACATCGCTCATCTCTCCTCGCTCTCTCCCTGCCGCCGCCGCCACCCGCTCCTCCCATCGAAACTTCCCCGAGCCCGATCCTCTCACTCCGTTCCCTCGACCCTCGCTCACAACCTTGATCTCCCTTTTCCCCGATCCCCTGCGCCTCGCCCGAGCGATCGAGCCTTTTCCCTCGATCTTCCCTCCCTCGAGCACCCCATCTCCTCTGGATCTCGATCTCCCCAGGCGCCCGTACCCTCCGCCTCCAGCCGCACCAGGGCCGGCCAGGAGCACGCCGTCCAGCGCCCCTGCCTCCGCACTCCAGTACCAAGCGCCTCGTCAGGCCACCAGCGACGACCAGTCTGCGCCTGCGCCCTCCTTCTCCCTCGCGTGGACGCCCCGTCCTCGAGCGTCGCCCCGCCATGGCACCCCCAAGCACATCGCCAAGGTCGGCGCTGCCTCGTTCCCTGCACCTCCTCCGACGCCCTGGACCCTCGCCTCCGCACCGCACCTCCTCTTCGACCCTCGTCGCCTGCAGCACCGACGCGCATCCGGTCTCCTCCTCCCCGGCCAGGAGCTGTGCCAAGGCCAGCGCCCCTGCCTCCTCGGTGGACTCGTCCCGCAAGGCCCTGTGCCACCTCGCGAGGGGAGGAGCCCCCTCGTGCAGCCCCTGCGACCCGCAGCCCGTCCGGCCCCGCCTCTCCAGCAAAGAACGGCTATGCGCGCCGTGCGCCTCGTCTCCTCCAGCGTCTCTTCCGGCCAGCTGCTGCTTTTGCTTGCTGCCATGTTGCCGCGCCTCTTTCGCTTGCTGCCATGGACGCCAAGTTCGTCGAACGAGGGACCCCCAAGACCGCCAAGCACCTCTCGGATGCATCAAGTTCCTCTCCGATAAGACCAAGTACCGCGACGACCAAACGGCTACGAGCTCCGTGAACGACTACGAACGTGTACCACTACTTCCCACGACGACCCGCCAAGTACCCCTTCGGATATGTCAAGTTCGACTACGCCAAGTGCAACGATGGATGCGCCAAGTACATCTACGAACTCGACGCCCGAACGACTACCGTCGCCGAGACCGCAAGTACCTCTACGAACGTGTACCCCGACGACAACTTCGACGCGACAAGTACCCCTCCGATGACAAGTACATCTACAAAGGGGAACAACTACACGGCGATACGTCAAGTACCACGACACGATATCGGAACGTCTACTTCCACTACTTCCTCTACGACCCGTGTACCACTACGACCACTACGAACTCGAACCGCCCCGAAACGATTGTTTCGAAGGTATAACCCGAGACGTGACCCGTGGATGCTTGTGATGTGGTTGTATGAGATGTTTCCTTGTGTGCACCGTGCCGTTTCATCTTTTGTCGTGTTCCTCGGTTGCCTCGTCGCCGACTCGTGGGAACCCGGCAACGGGATCACCCCATCTTCTTGCATGACACGCTTCGCCACCTTGCTTTTGCACCGGCTTCTCGACGAGTTGTCGGATCATCGGAACGTTGCCGTGGCACCGTTTCCATTCTCATCGCCAGGACACCCCTTTCCTTCTGTCGTGGCGACCAAATGCTTCATATCTTGTTAATTGTCAACTTTTAATAAAATTGCATAAAACTTGGTCATGTCATCCGCATCATGTTAACAACTTTATAATGTGTGAATGTTGTTGCTTAATAATTACTAAATATGCTCATGGGGATTTTTTCGGATATGTTTTTGTTATTTTCCGGCCTCATTTAAAATGCCTAAATAGTGTAGTTTTATTATTGTTTCACCTCTTGCCATGTTAACAAACATTTAATCTTGTCTTGTAAATAAACGAGAGTCAATTAAATAAATAAATGTGGTGTTTCGTCAATATGCAACTCGTTCCATATTGAGCTCCACTTAACTTGTAGTGTTGTTTGTGCACTTTGCCATGCCATGCATAATTAAACCGGACATGCATCATACTTGGATGTGCATCGTATGCCATGTTTATGCTTGTGTGTTTACCGTGTTGTTTGCTTCTTTCCGGTTGCTTCTCTTGTTAGCTTCGGTTTCGTTCCGGAGTTGTGAGGATTCGCTCGACTGTTGCTCCGTCTACTTCATGGACCGTTCTTCTCCCTTGTGGAATCCCAGGCAAGATGATCATACCCTTGGATACCTTTACTACCATTGCCATGCTTAGCTGTCTCGATGCTATCGTTACATGTCGCGCTACCCATCTTTTATGTCAGCCTCTCCTTGTTGCCATGAAACCTCTAACTTTGAAACCTTCCTAGCAAAACCACTGTTTGGCTATGTTACCCGCTTGCTCAGCCCCTCTTATAGCGTTGCTAGTTGCAGGTGAAGAGGAAGATCGTTCCAGGAGGGAACTTGTTGTTGTTATATCACAATATCTATAATTATTATTAACACACCTATATACTGGGCATGGGTGGAAGGCTTGGCCTTTTGCTCGGTGTTTTGTTCCACTCATGCCACCTTAGGCGCCGATAAACCGGCATTATGTTCCTTGATTTTGCGTTCCTTACACGATGGGTGGATGGGGACCCCTTGACAGTTCGACTTTGAATAAAACTCCTCCAGCAAGGCCCAACATTGGTTTTAATTTGCCTCATAATAACAACTTATTTAATTAATTAAATTTGCATAGGGGGTCGCACCCTCGGGTTCTTAATTCTACATAGCAGGGGGGGCCAGTGCTGATGGTGTTGGTCCCAAACGGGGGTTATGCGGGGCCACCACGAGGAAACTCGAGGTTTGGCTCATGTAGGATCGCCCATCCGGACGTGGCCTGAGACGAGATACGCGCGGCTACTATCAGGGTGTCGACACGCCGGGAGGTCTTGCTGGACTTGTTTTACCATTGTCGAAATGTCTTGTGCTACCGGGATGCCGAGCCTGATCGGTTTTCCCTAAGATAAGGGGTGATGATATTATATTTATCACTTCAGCTAATCGTGAGAGCTTGTGATGGGCTAAGTTGGGACACCCCTGCAGGGTTATGATCTTTCGAAAGCCATACCCGCGGTTATGTGGCAGATTGGAATTTGTTAATGTCCGGTTGTAGAAAACTTGACAGAGGATCCGAAGTAAAACACACAACTGTGTGAGTAACCGTGACTGTCTCTTTTCACTTTGAGAAGAGAACACGGTGGGGTTATGCTTGACTCGTATGTAGTTCAGGATCTTTAGCGATCACTACTTTTGCGACCGTTTGCGTAGATTCTCATCTTATTCTTGTACTCGTAAGTTAGCCACCATATTATGCTTAGCCGCTGCTGCAACCTCACCACTTTACCTCTTCCTACCCACAAAGCTTTGCTAGTCTTGATACCCATGGTTCTGGGATTGCTGAGTCCTCGTGGCTCACAGATACTACAACACCAGATGCAGGTTCAGCAGAGTTCGATGCAGGAGCTGGTTCAAGTACTTCACCGGGAGCTCGATGAAGAGAGTGGCCGTATGCTTGTGACGTTTTTCGACGATCAGTAGTGGTTTCTACTAGGATTCGATCCTGACCTGTGGCGTTATGTTGTTTGGTATCTTTCTTTTGGATCTTCACCCGTAGTCGGGTTGTGATGTTTTGAATGATGTTCTGCTTATGTCATGTATTGTGTGAAGTGGCGAGTGTAAGCCAGCTATCTTCTTTTGCAATTTAATCCCTCTTTTACATGAGTCGTGCAAAGATACCAAACTTGAGATCATTCTAGGATGGGCTTATACCTTTAAGTCATGCCTCGACACGTAGGAGGTATAGTCCCATCCTGGGCATTACAAGTTGGTATTCAGAGCCTTCTCCGACCTAGAAGCCCCCACTGATTGATCGAATCGTTGACGGTTGAGTCTAGGCACACACTGAAAATGTTTTGAGTCCTATATATATATATCGAAGAGTAGGATTTCTTTGCTCCTCATCCCCTTTCATTCTGGTGAGGACTCCTGACGACTACTCTTGTCTCTTCTATCTTCAAAAATTGCACCAAATTTTTTTTTTAGGATCTCGCGAGTATTGTTTGGATTGTTCCGATGTCTTTGTGACGAGAACATTGTTCTCGATGCCTCCTGACATTAGGGGTTGTGGCAGTGTCCCGGGGAGTTGAGCTCCGAGGTGTTGTCGTCACAAATCCATCGCGGCAGTACTAGAATACTTAAGACGGCCGACATCGAAAACTCTCCTATGCGGTTAGTGGCAAGATAACCCCGACATCACCCAGTACTGGGGAGGTAGTTCGGGAGTATTTCCATAGCTTGTATAGTGGATGCGTTTCGAAGGTCCGAGGTAAACGGTTTCCGAGAAAGACTGGTTATGTGTTGAAGGATGGATACATCTGGATGTAGGATTAGAGTTGAGTGCGCGGTGCTTCCCCTGTATCCCCAACACCTGATTGCATAACTGGAAACTTTCGGAAATTAATAGGTGGGTTCATCTAGTAGTTCTAGGCATTCTTCCAACGAGTGCATGATATGAAGTTCGGGGTTCTACATTGAGTGAAGTGGTTTTAAGGGCTTGTTCTGATCGGGAGTTGCATCTTAAAGGGTCCTTGGCTATGCTGATCCGGGGATTGCAAAACCCTTTTGTAACACGTTCCATAAGCTTTCAGCACGAAGATGTCGAACGAAGCTTCTATCTTGTATTTGTTCTATCTGATCCTTGTTCCTTTTTATTTACCTTTTCCTTCTCCCAAGTGGCTTCTCGACTAGTTGATGTACCCGCGGAATTCATTCGTTCAATTCTCTGTTCGGATGATATTGTGAAGATTCTGTTGCAACATAATCTTCTTCATAAACTTGTCTATCCTTTGTTTTCGTTTTGATTCTGGTATTCGAGTTGCTTCGATGTCAAATGTTGATTCCATACCTTTCTTAATCGGTGTTCTCATATTTCTATGGGAGTGCTGATTCTTCTTGACCATCGAGATCTTCATGTTAATCCTTTCCAACCGGTGCGCCTTCTCTTTAAGTTATTCCATACAGACGCCGTTAAGAAATCCGATGTTTTGTCTGTTTCATTCATCCCAAGTTGTCTTTGTTTTCCCACCCTCCCACCCTTTTCTTTATGGAGCCAGAAATTTTCAAATGAAGTATCCATTTTATTCATGTGATGTTTCTTCATTCTTTTCCTTCAATGTTCTTATCCGGTGAATTATCGTGAAGATGCTCAAGAGCTTCAAGTTCATCATTCTTTTGTTCTCAAATTCTGCCGGTGGATGTAATTCAAGATTTCGGTGTTGATCTTATCCTTTTCCACTTTTCACAATGCGTTCTTATTCCGGTGCACCAATTAATCATTCTCCTCTTGCTATTCATATCCGGAGTGCTGAAGATTCATAATTCCATTCTTAATCCGTTCAAGCTATTTTGAGGATTGTTATCTTATTCAAACCACTTAATTCAACCGGTGCAATATCTCTTAAGCAACCTTTTTCAACGGTGATTTCTTTAGTGGGCCCTAACCCACAGGTCTTTTCCCAGGATCTTACCTGACTCTTCTAATTTTTCTGGAGTTATACTCAAATTCTTTTTAAAGTGTGACGTAAGAATGATTCCCATCAGTCACATGCCTTCTCCAAGATCGCTTTCAAATTCTTGTTCATCATTGGTTCAACCTTTTTAATTCTTCATTCCGGAGTGCTCAACAATTCTTATGGCATTTCTCGTCTTCATTCTCAACATTTGGAGACCGGAGAAGTGTTTCTCTTAAATCTTGGCCCGTCTTCTTGAAGATTCGTGGTTCTAGCTTCTTGCCATCCTCATTATTGTTCCGATTACGAGGAATTATTTTATACTCGTCCGAAGCATTTCATGAATTCTTTTCCTTGTGTTCCTCCGAAGGCCATCATTTCAGAATATTTCTTCGTTCTCTGTTTTCAACTTCGTCCTCCAAATATTCTTCATTGATGCCTCTTCGTTCGTCTCCATATTTTACGGTGGTTCTTTCAAGTTTACCCTTCCGTTGTTATCGTTTTAATTCATTTGTTCTTTTCACAAACCTACCGGTGGTTCGTTGAAGATTTACCCAAGCTTGTGCTATATCTCTCTTTAATTCTTTCCAACGAGAATAAGTAGTATGCCAAATCCTTTGGTTGTCATCAATTTAAATTGGTGAAGGAGATGCATGACATAATTCGTATTCTTATTCCTTCAAGGTGATTTAATCTCTTTTTCCGGAGCTTGTTCATCGTATCATATTCTCGGTTCTAAGTTGTTCATCTTGTTTTCCGGAGCTCCAAGTTATTTCTATTATATCATTTCAAACCTCCACCTAATTCATCACAGGCCTTGAATCTTATTCTTTTCATCTTTCACTTCTCATGCTTTTCATTACCGGAGTTCTCATGGTGGTTCATCAAGATTTAATTCATCCTCGAAGTCTTCATCAAGACTCTTGTTGGAGCTCAAGCATTCTTCATCATGCATTCCAATTGCAATTCTTTCTACCTTGTCTTTTCAGATGGTGTTATGTCATTCTTGACAATTTTCCCTTCATGTTTCATGATTCACAAGTTGTCAGGAATGAGATATTTAAAACCATTATTTTTTTCCTTGTTCAGGAGATCTTTTCAAACCTTTAATTATTCGTTGGAGTAATCTTGGGTTGTATTTCACCTAAAAGCTTTCCCTAAGGATTGTTGCTAATTATGGTGCTTATAATGACCCAAGTTCTTCATTTATCATTCCGGTGAGATAAGTTTATCGTCTCCTTGTTGATCTCAATGCAATCAATCGTTTCCGTTAGTGGCCGGTTGTCATCTCATAATTTTGAGATGTTTTCCATAAGTCCACATCAAGCTTATTCTTTTCGTTGTTGAATTCCAACAACTCTGTTCAACCCTTCTTCGTAAGGATGCTCTTTCAAATTCAATTTTGGGAGAAGTTGTCTTTTCCTCTCCGTTCAATTCTTTCATTGATTTTTATGCTATTCTTCATTCCGGAGGCTTTGTGATGTTGCTCTCTCCAAACCATCATCTCGTTTTATCTAGATCATATTCTTCCCTTGCTTGTCTATTTAACCGGAGTGTTGTATTCTTCATTCAAGCTCCGTCTTTTATCTAGCTTTTCCTCTCTTTTCAACCGGAGTGCTGTCTGAATCTTTCTTACCCCTTGTGCCATTCTTTAATTGTTCCGGAGGCTGTGTGTTGTTGTTTTCATCAAGTATCATTCCAACTTGGCAAGTTCTTGTTTAATTCCTTTCATTTTCAGGCGGAGTGCTGTCCAAATTATTTCGTTCTTATTCCTTCTCAATCTTGGTTAACCGGAGTGGTTTTGAAATTCTTTCGTCATCCATGAGCTCTTGTTTCATGTCTATAAACCTACAAGGTTCTCTTAATGCTCCTTGTTCCTTTTTTCTAACGGAGTGCTCTTAACTTCGTTCATCTATGTTGTATTCTTTCTTTCTAAGATTGTTCAACCTCTCAAGGTTCGTGGTTTCACTCGTCTGTCAAAGAAGCAACTTTGTTTTACCTCTTCCTCTTCCGTTTTTACCCGGTGCTATCTCTAGGATCTCGGGTCGAGATCCTCTGTTAGTGTGGGAGAGTTGTGACGCCCGAAGACCGATGTCCCAGAAGATTCCAGAAGATTCCAGATGTTCCGGGTTCTCCCGTGTGTTTCAGTTGTGCTTGCTTTATTTATTTTTGCATTGCATCATGTCATCATGCCATCATGTCATATTTCTTTGCATCTCAACCAAATAAATTGTGTGGACCTTTGGTCCATTTAAATCGAGGGAAGAATGTCTTCTCTTTAAAACATATAAAAGCCTCTCAATATTATTAGGGAGCTATATAATAATATTTCTTTTGCTTGGAATTAACCCAACGCACTTGCATAATTTCCCCATGCCTTCTCTTTCGCATTCCTTGCCTCAAACCTTCCCTATATTTTCTTTTCCCGTTTTTCGAGGTCCTTCCAAAAACCCTCCAGCCATTTTAATTAAATTCCTCACATTTTTTGTGAGTCCAGGGAATTTTACCCTATGCCCTAAGCCTTTTCCTAACTTCTCTTTTTCTTTCTTTCCTCTTGTGGTTTCTGTTTTTTTTTTTTTTGGAAAACAACTT
>LR738713.1:830798407-830815666 GCA_902687465.1 Secale cereale
CCTCCTCCCGCAGGGTCTTGGTTACAGCTTTTCCCGTTGCATCCACCACCACGCCATCGTGCTGCTGGATCTCCATCAACCTCTCCTCCCCCCTTTCTGGATCAAGAAAGAGGAGACGTCGCTGTACCATACGTGTGTTGAACGCGGAGGTGCCGTCCGTTCGGCGCTGGGATCATCGGTGACAAGGATCACGACGAGTACGACTCCATCATCCACGTTCCTTCGAACGCTTCCGCTCGCGATCTACAAAGGGTATGTAGATGAACTCCTTTATGCTCGTTGCTAGATGACTCCTTAGATTGGTCTTGGTGAAGCGTAGGAAAATTTTGAATTCTGCTACGTTCCCCAACAGTGGCATCTGAGTTAGGTCTTTGCGTAGTATCTTGCACGAGTAGAACACAAACAAGTTGTGGGCGTTGATTTTGTTCAATTCTCTTCCCGCTACTAGTCCAATCTTGATTCGGCGGCATCGTGGGATTAAGCGGCCCGGACCGACCTTACACGTACGCTTACGTGAGACTCGTTCCACCGACTGACATGCACTAGTTGCATAAGGTGGCTGGCGGGTGCCTGTCTTTCCCACTTTAGTCAGATCGGATTCGATGAAAACGGTCCTTATGAAGGGTAAATAGAAATTGACATATCACGTTGTGGTTTTGGTGTAGGTAAGAAACGTTCTTGCTAGAAACCTATAGAAGCCACGTAAAAAACTTGCAACAACAATTAGAGGATGTCTAACTTGTTCTTGCAGCATGTGCTATGTGATGTGATATGGCCAAGAAGATGTGATGAATGATATATGTGATTTATTAGATTGATCATGTTCTTGTAATAGGGAATCACGACTTGCATGTCGATGAGAATGACAACCGGCAGGAGCCATAGGAGTTGTCTTATTTATTGTATGACCTGCGTGTCACTGAATAACGCCATGTAATTACTTTACTTTATTGCTAAACGTTAGCCGTAGTAGTAGAAGTAATATTTGGCGAGACGACTTCATGAAGACACGATGATGGAGATCATGATGATGGAGATCATGGTGTCATGCCGGTGACAAGGATGATCATGGTGCCCCGAAGATAGAGATCAAAGGAGCAAAATGATATTGGCCATGTCATGTCACTTTATTTGATTGCATGTGATGTTTATCATGTTTATGCATCTTGTTTACTTCGAACGACGGTAGTAATAAGATGATCTCTCACTAAAATTTCAAGAATTGTGTTCCCCCTAACTGTGCACCGTTGCTAAGGATTGTTGTTCCGAAGCACCACGTGATGATCGGGTGCGATAGGCTCTAACGTTCGCATACAACGGGTGTAAGCCAGATTTACACACGCAATACACTTAGGGTTCACTTGACGAGCCTAGCATGTACAGACATGGCCTCGGAACACGGAAGACTGAAAGGTCGAACATGAGTCTTATAGAAGATACGATCAACATGAAGATGTTCACCGTTGATAACTAGTCCGTCTCACGTGATGATCGGACACGGGCTAGTCGATTCGGATCATGTATAACTTAGATGACTAGAGAGATGTCAATATGAGTGGGGGTTCATTATATTTGATTAGATGAACTTAATTATCATGAACTTAGTCTAAATTCTTTACAATATGTCTTGTAGATCAAATGGCCCACGCTCATGTCACCCTCAACTTCAACGCATTCCTAGAGAAATCCAAGCTGAAAGATGATGGTAGCAACTATACGGATTGGGTCCGTAATCTGAGGATCATCCTCATAGCTGCCAAGAAAACTTATGTCCTAGAAGCACCGCTAGGTGACGCTCCCGCCCCGGCAAACCAAGATGTTATGAACGCTTGGCAGTCGCGTTGTGATGATTACTCCCTGGTTCAGTGCGGCATGCTCTACAGCTTAGAATCGGGGCTCCAAAAGCGTTTTGAGCACCACGGAGCATATGAGATGTTCCAGGAGCTGAAAATGGTTTTCCAAGATCATGCCCAAGTTGAGAGATATGACATCTCCAACGCATTCTACAGCTGTAAGATGGAGGAAAATAGTTCTGTCAGCGAGCACATACTCAAGTTATCTGGGTTGCACAACCGCTTGTCTCAGTTGGGAATGAATCTCCCTGACGAAGCGGTCGTTGACAGAATCCTTCAGTCGCTCCCACCTAGCTACAAGAGCTTCATGTTGAACTTCAATATGCAAGGGATGGAGAAGTCCATTCCCGAAGTGTATTCAATGCTGAAATCAGCGGAGGTGGAGATCAAGAAAGAGCATCAAGTGTTGATGGTGAATAAAACCACTAAGTTCAAGAAGGGCAAGGGTAAGAAGAACTTCAAGAAGGACGGCAAAGGAGTTGCCGCGCCTGGTAAGACAGTTGCCGGGAAGAAGCCAAAGAATGGACCCAAGCCTGAGACTGAGTGCTTTTATTGCAAGGGAATGGGTCACTGGAAGCGGAATTGCCCCAAATACTTAGCAGACAAGAAGGTCGGCAACGTCAAAGGTATATGTGATATACATGTTATTGATGTGTACCTTACCAGCGCTCGTAGTAGCTCCTGGGTATTTGATACCGGTGCAGTTGCTCACATTTGTAACTCAAAGCAGGAGCTGTGGAATAAACGGAGACTGGCGAAGGACGAGGTGACGATGCGCGTCGGGAATGGTTCCAAGGTCGATGTGATCGCCATCGGCACGCTGCCTCTACATCTACCCTCGGGATTAGTTTTAAACCTTAATAATTGTTATTTAGTACCAGCTTTGAGCATGAACATTGTATCTTGATCTTGTTTGATGCGAGATGGCTACTCATTTAAATCCGAGAATAATGGTTGTTCTATTTATATGAGAGATATGTTTTATGGTCATGCCCCGCTGGTCAATGGTTTATTTTTGATGAATCTCGAATGTGATGATACACATATTCATAGTGTGAATGCCAAAAGATATAAAGTTGATAATGATAGTCCCACATACTTGTGGCATTGCCGCCTTGGTCATATTGGTGTCAAACGTATGAAGAAGCTCCATGCAGATGGACTTCTAGAGTCACTTGATTATGAATCATTTGACACGTACGAACCATGCCTCTTGGGCAAGATGACCAAGACTCCGTTCTCCGGAACAATGGAGCGAGCAACCAACTTATTGGAAATCATACATACCGATGTGTGCGGTCCAATGAGTGTTGAAGCTCGCGGAGGCTATCGTTATGTTCTCACCCTCACATATGACTTGAGTAGATATGGGTATGTCTACTTGATGAAACACAAGTCTGAGACCTTTGACAAGTTCAAGGAATTTCAGAATGAGGTTGAGAATCAACGTGACAGAAAAATAAAGTTCTTACGATCGGATCGTGGGGGTGAATATTTAAGTCACGAATTTGGCACGCACCTAAGGAACTATGGAATTGTTTCACAATTGACACCGCCCGGAACACCTCAGCGTAATGGTGTGTCCGAACATCGAAATCGTACTCTGTTGGACATGGTGCGATCTATGATGTCTCTCACCGACTTACCGCTATCTTTTTGGGGTTATGCTTTAGAGACTGTCGCATTTACTTTAAATAGGGCTCCGTCAAAATCCGTTGAGACGACACCGTATGAACTTTGGTTTGGAAAGAAACCTAAGCTGTCGTTTCTGAATGTTTGGGGTTGCGATGCTTATGTCAAGAAACTTCAACCTAAAAAGCTCGAACCCAAATCGGAAAAATGCGTCTTCATAGGATACCCAAAGGAAACGATTGGGTACACCTTCTACCTCAGATCCGAAGGCAAGGTTTTCGTTGCCAAGAATGGATCCTTTCTGGAGAAAGAGTTTCTCTCCAAAGAAGTGAGTGGGAGGAAAGTAGAACTTGATGAGGTGACAGTCACCCCTCCCGAACCGGAAAGTAGCGCAGCGCGGGAAATTGTTCCTGAGGTGCCCGCACCGACAAGGGAGGAAGTTAATGATGATCATCATGAAGATACAGATCAAGTTACTACTGAACTTCGAAGGTCCACAAGGACATGTTCCGTACCAGAGTGGTACGGCAACCCTGTCATGGAAATCATGTTGTTAGACAACGGTGAACCTTCGAACTATGAAGAAGCGATGGCGGGCCCGGATTCCAACAAATGGCTTGAAGCCATGAAATCCGAGATAGGATCCATGTATGAAAACAAATTATGGACTTTGGTGGACTTGCCCGATGATCGGCACGCCATAGAAAATAAATGGATATTTAAGAAGACAGACGCGGATGGTAATGTGACCATCTATAAGGCTCGGCTTGTCGCTAAAGGTTATCGACAAGTTCAAGGGATTGACTACAACGAGACTTTCTCTCCCGTAGCGATGCTGAAGTCCGTCCGAATCATGTTAGCAATTGCCGCAATCTATGATTATGAGATATGGCAAATGGACGTCAAAACGACATTCCTTAATGGCTTCCTTAAGGAAGAAATGTATATTATGCAGCCGGAAGGTTTTGTCGATCC
This sequence comes from Secale cereale, assembly GCA_902687465.1. Taxonomy (NCBI): domain Eukaryota; kingdom Viridiplantae; phylum Streptophyta; class Magnoliopsida; order Poales; family Poaceae; genus Secale; species Secale cereale. The sequence goes on from LR738713.1 coordinate 830,802,868, forward strand.
TGAAAATGCTAACAAGGTATGCAAGCTCCAGCGCTCGATCTACGGGCTGGTGCAAGCATCTCGGAGTTGGAATATTCGCTTTAATGATGTGATCAAAGCGTTTGGTTTTATACAGACTTGGGGAGAAGCCTGTATCTACAAGAAAGTGAGTGGGAGCTCTATAGCATTTCTCATATTATATGTGGATGACATACTGCTGATGGGAAATGATATAGAATTCTAGGAGAGCATAAAGGCCTACTTGGATAAGAGTTTTTCAAAGAAGGACCTTGGAGAAGCTGCTTATATATTAGGCATCAAAATCTATAGAGATAGATCAAGACGCCTCATTGGTCTTTCACAAAGCACATACCTTGACAAGATATTGAAGAAGTTCAATATGGATCAGTCCAAGAAAGGGTTCTTGCCTGTTTTGCAAGGTATGAGATTGAGCACGGCTCAGTCCCCGACCACGGCAGAAGATAGAGAAAAGATGAGTGTCATCCGCTATGCCTCAGCCATAGGTTCTATTATGTATGCCATGCTATGTACTAGACCTGATGTGAACCTTGCCATAAGTTTGGTAGGGAGGTACCAAAGTGATCCCGGTATGGAACACTAGACAGCGGTCAAGAACATCCTGAAGTACCTGAAAAGGACTAAGGATATGTTTCTCGTTTATGGAGGTGACGAAGAGCTCGTCGTAAAGGGTTATGTCGATGCTAGCTTCACACAGATCTGGATGACTCCAAGTCACAAACCGGATACGTGTATATTTTGAATGGTGGAGCAGTCAGCTGGTGCAGTTACAAGCAGAGCGTCGTGGCGCATTCTACATGTGAAGCGGAGTACATAGCTGCTTGCGAATCAGCGCAGGAAGGAGTCTGGATGAAGGAGTTCATCACCGACCAAGGAGTCATTCCAAGCGCGTCAAGCCCGATGACTCTCTTCTGTGACAACACTGGAGCTATTGCCATTGCCAAGGAGCCCAGGTTTCACAAGAAGACCAAGCACATCAAGCGCCGTTTCAACTCCATCTGGAATTATGTTCAAGATGGAGACATAGATATTTGTAAAGTGCATACGGATCTGAATGTCGCAGATCCGTTGACTAAACCTCTTCCACGAGCGAAACATGATCAACACCAGAACTCTATGGGTGTTCGATTCATCACAATGTAACTAGATTATTGACTCTAGTGCAAGTGGGAGACTGTTGGAAATATGCCCTAGAGGCAATAATAAAATGGTTATTATTATATTTCCTTGTTCATGATAATTGTCTTTTATTCATGCTCGAATTGTATTGTACGGAAACAGCGATACATGTGTGAATACATAGACCACAACGTGTCCCTGGTAATCCTCTAGTTACTAGCTCGTTGATCAACAGATGGTCACGGTTTCCTGACCATGGACATTGGATGTCGTTGATAACGGGATCACATCATTAGGAGAATGATGTGTTGGACAAGACCCAATCGTAAGCCTAGCACAAGATCGTGTAGTTCGTAATGCTTAAGCTTTTCCAATGTCAAGTATCTTTTCCTTAGACCATGAGGTTGTGCAACTCCCGGATACCGTAGGAATACTTTGGGTGTGCCAAACGTCACAACGTAACTGGGTGGCTATAAAGGTACGCAACGGGTATCTCCAAAAGTGTCTGTTGAGTTGGCACGAACCGAGACTGGGATTTGTCACTCCGTGTGACGGAGAGGTATCTCTGGGCCCACTCAGTAAGACATCATCATAATGAGCTCAATGTGACTAAGGAGTTAGTCACGGGATGATGGATTACAGAACGAGTAAAGAGACTTGCCATGACGAGATTGAACAAGGTACCGGTATACCGACGATCGAATCTCGGGCAAGTACCGTACCGATAGACAAAGGGAATAACATACGGGATTGAGTGAATCCTTGACATCGTGGTTCATCCGATGAGATCATCGAGGAACACGTGGGAACCAACATGGGTATCCAGATCCCGCTGTTGGTTATTGACCAGAGAGTCGTCTCGGTCATGTCCACGTGTCTCCCGAACCCGTAGGGTCTACACACTTAAGGTTCGGTGACGCTAGGGTTGTAGAGATATATGCACACGGTAACCCAAATGTTGTTCGGAGTCCCGGATGCGATCCCCGACATCACGAGGAGTTCCGGAATGGTCCGGAGGAAAAGAATGATATATAGGAAGTCAAGTTTCGGCCATCGGGAGAGTTCCGGGGGTCACCGGTAGTGTACCGGGACCACCGGAAGGGTCCCGGGGGTCCACCGGGTGGGGCCACCCATCCCGGAGGGCCCCATGGGCCGTAAGGGGAGGGGGACCAGGCCCTAGTGGGCTGGCGCACCCCCATTGGGCCTCCCCTGCGCCTAGGGTTGGGAACCCTAGGGGTGGGGGCGCCCCCCTAGGCTTGGGGGGCAAGCCACCCCCTTGGCCGCCGCACCCTAGGAGATCCAATCTCCTAGGGCCAACGCCCCCCCTGGCCCCTATATATAGTGGGGGGAGAGAGGGCAGCCGCACCTCAGCCCCTCGCGCCTCTCCCCCCCCTCCCGTTACACCTCTCCCTCCTCCCGCCGGGTCTTGGCGAAGCCCTGCAGCTTTTCCCATTGCATCCACCACCACGCCGTCGTGCTGCTGGATCTCCATCAGCCTCTCCTCCCCCCTTGCTGGATCAACAAGGAGGAGACGTCGCTGTACCGTACGTGTGTTGAACGCGGAGGTGCCGTCCGTTCGGCGCTGGGATCATCGGTGACAAGGATCACGACGAGTACGACTCCATCATCCACATTCCTTCGAACGCTTCTGCTCACGATCTACAAAGGGTATGTAGATGCATTCCTTTATGCTCGTTGCTAGATGCCTCCTTAGATTGATCTTGGTGAAGCGTAGGAAAATTTTGAATTCTTCTACGTTCCCCAACAAGACCATCTTCATCCTAAGCCTCCCACGGATTTATAAACCTTAGGTCATCCACTTGAGGGAAATTTGCTACTGTCCTACAAACCTCTGCACTTGGAGGCCCAACAATGTCTACAAGAAGAAGGTTGCGTAGTAGACATCAATGACATGCTCCAATTCCGCACGAAGACTCCATGCATTGTAAGAGCATCTACAACCGGGCACCCCGAACCGGCCGCAAACGCCGTGGCGGCCCGTCCGGTCACTGACCGGACATGATTTTTTGACCCAAACGAGCACCTCAATCTGGGCTCAAACACCCAGGCTGACCGACACCCCTCATATCTAGCCAAAATATGGGCTGGTTATGGGGGAGCACGGGCATGCTCGGGCACGCCTGCCACGTCAGCCCGGCCCACCCCGACCCCACACATATCTCCACATCCACAAAACCCTAGACATCAGTCAATCCGAAATCCACTTCACTCTCGTCTTCGCCCACTCCACTTCTGATCCCTTCCGTCCGATCCAATGGCCGGTGATGGAACCAGTGGTGGAACCAGCGGCGAATCCGACAGATCGAACATCGACATGTAGGAGGTGACCCTCTGCATCGCTTTGCGGAGGTCGCTGCACAAGCAAGGAGGCCCCGGCAGCGATGGATCTTCTTCCTCAGTGCTCGTCGCCCGTCGATGCAGCGGTGGTGGCGTCGTCGGCCCTTCCCTCACGCCGCGCAGCACCAGCAACTCTTTCCCGCTCCGCTACCACAGGTCCTCTTTGCTCCACCAGGTACGCCGCCCACCTCCACCATCCTCTGGTCCAGCAGTGGTACCTGGCCATCGTGGGTCCTCGTGCTCGCGCTGGGCTGACGCGCACGTGAATGCCCGAGTCCGAGGCACGTCCAGCCCGGCGCGAGCGGTCGCAGGCGAGGGAGAGGGGCACGTGATGTGCGTACCGTTGTTCGCCCTCGAACGCACCAGTGGATCCCAAGGCCACACTCCTCGTGTTGGTCCTCTACCGCTCTCGGACGACAGCGGAGAAGGATGCGCAGCGCCTCCGCCGAAAGAATGCCACGGTGCTTCGACTCACCATCGATATGTCGGAGCGCGAGGCAACCAAGGAGGCGGCGGCAAAGGTGGCCCGCCATGCGAAGGAGTAGGACCGCCTGCTCCGCAGGCTCTCGGGCATGAGTTGCAGCTCGGACTCGGACCTGACGGACAGCTCCACCTCCAGCTCCGACGACGACGCGCCTCCGCACGCCGATGCCTACACGGAGGAGGGGCACAGCCACGCCGACGACCGGTAGGGGAAGGGGCCAGCGAGGAAATGGTGATTTCCTCCGCCATTCCCTGTTATGTTTATATTTTAACTATGTTTTAAGTTCATAGTATGGATTTGCTGTTGAGCTCCAGTTAACTATGCTTCTTTTGTCTGATGATGAAAGTTGATGCGATGAACTACGTGTCATTGATTGTATTTACGTAGCGTTACATGGTTTGTATGGTTTGGCGGGCTCAGATATGAGGGACGTGGGTGTGGAAGCCATCAAATGAGGCATGCCCGGATGCATCCACGGGCGTTTGAGAGACTGGATTTGCAATCTGAGGCTGTAGATGCTCTAGGGAACGAGGTACAACCGCGAGCCACTTTTGTAAGTTGCGTGGAAATTATTTTCGTGTAAGAAACTTTTTTTTAACTTTTCTTTACCCTGTTTTTGTTCCGTTTTATTTGTATCGTTTTTTCTCATATGTGTGCAGTTGCCTACATATGTTGATGTGTGTAAACGATATGTGTATGACGCGTGTGTGCGAGCGCATGTGCGGATGCAGGTGTGTGTGCATATGCGAGTGGGGCTCCATGGGTGTGTGGATATGTGCGCGTGCGAAGAGATGGGTACGCGACACCACCAACTTGAGGTGTAGTTTATTTTTGTTGTGTCGAGAGACGATTAATCTCCAACACTGTTGTTTTACTATTTGAAATATTGAGTACAACATCATGCATAGAAGCAAATTCAATGCAATTAGTATGCAAATCATATTGTTGTCCAAAAGTTACACTACTATATCATTGTTCTTGCATATTACGGATTATTTGTGGATAGTGCAAATTGTATGCAATATGTTTGCAAGTTATGGTATCCTATGTTTTGAGTTTTTTCTTCTTCATTTTGTTTCATTCCACCTTAATTTTTTTTTTATTCTTTTGTGTGTGAATATGTGAACAATACTAAGAAGAAGGAAGATGTTTTTTTTTTGCGAGTAGAAGAAAGATGATTGTGATGCTTATAAATGAGTCAACTCAAAATATTTACGCAACGATGAGTGTGTTCTGTTTCCACTCAAGCCACATGGGTTCGAATCTCCCCACCTACCTAACAACGAAAGCTAAGGGAGGGAACTTCCCCCCTTAGTCACGTTTTCATGCAAATTCTATAGTTTAGATATACCCTTTTCTCTCCATTATTGAAAACTAAAATTGATTTGTTCACGGGATGCAGGTGCATGCGCACGTGCGTTAGCTAACACTAGTGGACATTGAACATCATATCCCTACTTAATTAGCCTTGTGAAAAGTTAGATATTGTACGTGGCATATTTGATACTGAAAAAACTGTGCACGCCTCATGTGTTTAAAATGAGAAGAAAAAAACATAATACACGGCTAAAAGAATGGCTTGCACAAGAACATGAGGGGCGCGTGCGTGCGTGCACATAGACATAGTAGTCGTACATCCTCGAGACGGCAAAATTTCGTGTTTTGATCATTTTCTGAAACCTATTCGAGATCTGACCCTAGTTTGAAACTTTTTCGAGATCTGACCATTTTGCTACCACCAGGGTCCATAGCGGTAGGGTGTAAGAGCATCTCCAGCCGCGCCCCCAACAGGCCCCCCAAGGCCGTTTTTTAGCGCCGGCGCCGAAAAATCGGCCCAGTCGCGCCCCCACGATCCTGTTTTTCGCCGGATTGGGCCGAAATTGGCGCCGGCGCATCCAACCCGAACCCGGCGCGCTGGGGGCACCCGGGGACGCCGGCGCGAATGTTTTGGCGCGAAAGAGTGGCGGGACCGGCGCGTCAGCGAGACGAAGGCTGATCGTCCTCATTGTCTCGGTTTTCCCGCGGGGAATCAATGCCAAGGCTACCGCCGGTCAGCCTGCCATTGATTCACGGGCGGCGCATTGCGGCGACGCCGCCCCGCCTTCCGCCACGCGTTCGTAGGCGTCCGCCCCCGAGCCCCTATAAAAGGCGCACCTGGCCGCGCCGGTGAGGAACCCATCCATCGGCAGTCCTCCTCCTCCTCGCCGCCGTACTTCCTCCCCTCTCTCCGTCGTTCGAGCCCCTCTCTCTTCCCCCGGCAACCATGAGCGCGAGGTACCCCGGTGACGCGGCGGCGGCCAACGGTTTCGGCCGCCGTTCGGTGCATGAGTGGGAGGCGTACCTCCTCCACGAGGCCAACTACCCCGCGCCGCCCGACGTACGCGCTCGGTCGCGGTGGAGACTCAGCGCCTGCGGGGTCCCTGTCCCCCCTCTACCCGTCCCCGAGACACCCGCCTATTTCCACGCCGAGATCGAGCGTGCGCGGGCATCCCTGACGGCCGCGTAGCGGGCGCTCCCGGAGTACGCCACCGGCAACCACGCGGCGTGGGCAGCGTACTTCGAACGCCGGCAGGAGGAGCGCTCGCCTCTACCAACAACGCGCCGACACCGCGGGGGCGCAACAACAGCGAGGGCCGTCGCCTGTGGTGGCGCGTCCCGAGCCGCACGCTCAGCGGTGTGCTCGCGCACCTCGAGGGCGGCAACGACCCGCCGTTCGAGTACCCGACCGCTCGGAGCGGCGGCGCGTGGCTGCCGAGGAGGATGATGGGTTGGTCATCCTCATCTTCCTCCTCCTCCTCCCGATCCTCCTCTCACTCCTCCGGCGCGCCGGCGTTGGTCAGCGTCAAGCCAGAGCCGGCCGAGACGCCGCTCGGTAGGCGCACCCGCGGCGCCGACCTCATCATCAACGACGGCGGTCGTGGCTCCTCTTCCTCGGCCCTCCTCGCCTCGTCAAGCCGAAGAGGGAGCCAGGGCTGGCGACGGTGAAGCCGGAGCCTGCTCTCGCCGAGGAGGTCGACGAAGAAGAGGCCGCCTTGAAGTGGGCCACGCGCGCATGGAGCTGGACCGCCAGTGCCGCGCCCTGGAGGAGATCGCCGAACGCCGCCGCCATGAAGCAGCGCGCCGGGGCGAGGGGTCGAGCAGCGGCGCCGACCGTGTCAAGGAGGAGAAGCAGGAGGACGACGCCGGCGACGACTACGCCCTGCTCGGCGCCTACTTCGGCCCGTAGTTTAGGGTTATTTTCGCCCCTTTTTCGTGTAAAAAGGCCTAAATTTAGCAGAAATATGCCGTGTTTGTTCAAATTTGATCGTGTTTGCTGAATTTTGGCCGATCTGTGGGGGCGGCTTTCCTCGGAGCGTGCTCGCCCCCATGCCTAAAATAGCGCCGGCTCGCCCCCAAGCGGCGGTTTTTCGGCGCGTCTTGGGGGCGCAACGGCTGGAGATGCTCTAAGAGCCTACCGCCAGGGACCTTGGCGGTAGGAAATATACCTTCCGCCAAACAGCCTGGCGGTAGGATGTACACCCCTACCGCCAAGGTGCTAGGAGGTAGGCACGAAAACGTAGTGTGTTCAATACTTAGAGGAAATTTGCAGTAGGGCACACAACACTGTCGCCGTGACCCTGGCGGTAGGGTATTATACCCTACCGTCATGGACCCTGACGGTAGCAAAAGGGTCAGATCCCGAAAATTTTCCAGACTAGGATTAAATCTCGAATAGGTTTCAGAAAATGGTGAAAACACGAAAATTTGCCCCTCCAGACGCGATTGCCGTTCATTTGAGAGAGAATTCCTTATTTGGCCCTTTTTTAAAATTTGCTTCCTTTTTTGACCCTAAAAATTATATTTTTCCCTTTTTGACACACAAATTTTATATTGTTCCCTACATGACATTTCCGTTAATTTTGGCACATAACAGTGTTTAGTCTAACATGAAAAGACCATTCTACCCCTGATATGTTATGTAACCAAAATTATTTACAAGTCAAAAACAGCCGTGATGTGATATGTTTTGTCTTTTGACTACATGACTAATGAAACCAAATCTACTACTCCACGTATTTCTGTACCACGTAACAAATTTGAGCTCAACAGGTTCCCGCCACATTAAGGCCATGGGTGCTGCAGGTCCGACGTTTGTGCCTCCATGGGCCCATGCAGCTTTGTTTTTTGGATTATAGGCACACACACATGCAGTTGTACGTGCATTTTCTCAAAAAAAATGCAGTTGTATATTTAAGGTTGTACGCTCTCACCCTCACGCTGCCGTCGCTATTTGCCTCGTATGGTTGTACCGCTACCGTCTTACATTTAGCGCTCGGGTGGACTCGAGAGAGAAGGTGTGTGTGTGTGTGTGTGTGTGTTTTTTTTTTGCCAGTGAGCTAAAGCAGGGGTAAAAGTGACTTTTCATGTTGCACTTCACGGCGCTAGTCACCGAAACTCACAGAAGTGCCATGAAGGGAATAAAATAAAAATTTGTGTGTCAAAAAAGGAAGAAAATATTTTACAGGGCCAAAAATGGAAACAATATTTAAGAAAAGGGGCAAATAAAGAATTCTCTCTTCATTGGATGCCCGGCCCTGACGGATGCCGCAGCCCGCAGGTGCTCGGGTTCATTCAACTCCTGACGCACGCACGTCTGCTTCCTTGCGTCGGGGAGCGTGCGCGGCTGGATGATAAGGGCATGTACAATGGTGGCATATGGATACAGATGCCTCATGACAAAAAGTAATTTGAGGCATATGTGTTGATTTTTTCTTCCCAATGCAAGCTACTACTAGTGGGCCTCATCAAAGAATAGAAAATGACTCACACTAGACATGCATCCCTCCTCTTCATTTTAACTTTTCCAACTTTATGGACCGGACCACACTTTTTCTCTCTAAGAACCCGCCTCCTGAAGAGGATCCCGCTTCCTCACCCGAACCTACTTTTTCTGTTATCCGATCCTACATGGCATGTGAAGCATCACCCTGAGGCTATGCATTGGCCATGCCCTAATTGCCCGGTTACTCCACGAAGATTCGGGCGCCAGCAAGCATCCAGATGCAGGGCCGCGGACGTGCACATGCATCATAGGGTCAGCAAATCTTGCAGCGTCGCTCTGAGCCAAGCTGCATGCGACGCCGTCTAGTTTGGCTGGCCCTCGTGTACGCGATCCCCATGGCCACGAGCATATACCCCATCGTTTGCGTGCGTGTGGGCATGCAACAGTACGTGGTGGGCACGCGATCTCATCGACAAACCTAGAGCAAATTTCGCATTTTGTATGCAATGCATGTGCACGATACGTGTAAACCATTAACCTGTTCCTGTTGCGCATGCACGTGCGCGCGCTGCAGGGTGGTGAACGCCGTACGTGCACTAAGATTAAATTTGGAAAGTTGATTTTTTTAGGGGGGACTCAACTTTATTTAATCAAGAAACGTCTGGGTTCTCCGCCGCTACTACATGCAAAATGCACTCCGGCAGAGATTGAAACCACACCTTACATACTCCCTCCTTAGCCATAATGTGGTGAGCATGCTCGCCACACCCTTAGAGCATCTTCAGCCGCGCCCCCAGCAAGTCCTCTCCAGGCGTTTTTGCCGCGCCGGCGCCGAAAAAACGGCCCAGTCGAGTCCTCAGAAGCCCGTTTTTCGCCGGCTCGCACCAAAACTGGTGCCGGCGGACCCAGGCCGAACCCGACGCCCTGGGGGGGCTCCTGGGGAGCCGGCACAAGTGAAAAGGGCGTGTGGGTCCGCCCTGTCGGCGACTCGAGGGTCTCTTCCCGTCGTTTTTGCCGCTTTTCCCCCGCTTCCCTCCTGCTCGCTCGCCTTCCTCCCGCCATTCCCTTCTTTCCTCCCGCAAACTCCCTCCCGCTCGCCTTCCAGTCGGCCGCCATGCCACCGAGGAAGTACGCCATGCCACGCGTGGCGGTAACCGCGACCGGCACCGGGCCCAGCCGAAGCAGAGGAAGCCGAGAGCGCCGCCGTTCAAGCCACCGGGCATGTCAAACGCCGAGTGGAGGGCGGAAGTTCAGCGACGCGATGCAGTCACCGCCGACCGGCGGAACAGGGCCATCGCCAAGAAGGCACGCGACAACGCGGCGCGCGCGGCTGCGGCTGCGGCTGCCTCCTCATCGGCGGACCACGCGGGGATGATGAATCCACCCGGCAGCCACGCCCAGTACGCGCCCTGGGACAACAAGGCGTCGGTTCTCCGCAGCCATGGGGATCGACACCGCCCAGCACCGAAGCAGCTCCGAGACCGCCGAGCCCGCGCACGCCGACTCTGCCGACGCCTGGAGCCGACCCGGCCGAGTAATTCGTTGCGCACGCGAACTTGCGGCGCTCTGTTTTTGTACGCCAGACTACATCCGATCGCCGAACTGTGACTTGTGATGGCCGGATTTGTGCCGTCTTTTGTGATGAGCAGGAACGACCAAGTTCGAATTTCCCACATACTGAGGCCGACGGCTTTTTTTAGGCGCCCTGGGGGGCGAACGACTGGAGATGCTCTTACTGTCCAGCTCAAGCTTCACCTTCTCCACACCCAGTTCTGCTGCAAGTTGCATCGCCCTTTGACATGCAAGCATCTCCGAGAGCTCCGGGTCAGACGCCGCATGATATGATCTTCTCCATTTACAATTCCCAGTACTTCTACTAATTACTCCTGTCATCTTTCAGGCAGGTACCCAGACAAGCTCGATGCCGTATGGATCGCCTGCGTCGAATCGAATTGAACGTCCTTCGCAAAAAAAAAAAAAAATCGAATTGAACGCACCTTTCTGGGACTTTGGAAATGATGGGCGTGTCGCCGGTCGAGTACGGGGAAAGACATGTACTCTCAAAAAATACAACACTACTGGAGGGAAAAAAAGATAAAGGTCAAAGGTGTAAACAAACAAACAAACAAACACTACTAGTAAGATTGGATTTGGAATGATGAATTAGCTCAAGCGCCGTACGATACTATGATCTTCTCCATTCACAATTCCCAGTAGTCCTACGAATTAGCCCTGCCATCTTCAGGCAGGTACCCAGACAAGCTCGATGCCGTATGGATCGCCTGCGTCGAATTGAATTGAACGCATCCTTTTGGGACTTTGGAAATAATGGGCGTGTCGCTGGTCGAGTATGGGGAAAGACATGTACTCTCAAAAACCAGTACTTTGATTATCTGAATTGAAATAATGGGCCCTGCCGGATGCACTTTGGAAATAACTGGCGCCGGAGGTAGGGGACGACGTCAATTCAACGAACTGTCTGTCCGATTTACTTCTCTTTGTATACCACTGAATACCACTGAATACTCATGAGAAAGATTCAGCTACAAACGGCGCCATTCAGACCACTGTCTGTCTGTATGTATTTACTTGTGTTTTTCCTACGGGTTCTGATTTGGAGTACGGCCTTCATGGAGGCAAATGGACTGTTGGAGCCATGGCGCCAAGTTTTTGGCGGGAAGGGGTGGGCTTTGCGCGGTTCGAGCCGAGGGGAGACCCGAATATGCACCGGAAGATTCTCTGCCTCGGGTTTCTCTCTGCCCGAGCAGTACAATTTTTGCAGTGCTTTTCACTCCTACTGCCCCGCCTTGTGTAACTTCTCACAAGCAGGAAGAAGCGTTCTTCGATTTCCCCGCACCGCACCGCACCAGCTTGAATAGCTCGTACGTAACGTACACATCGTGAACAAATGGACCAATCGTCATGCATGCATGCTGCGTGCCATGGTGCTGGTTGTACGCTGGCGCAACATATCCCAAGCTACGTGTACTGATAGTTTGATTTACTTGTTTGCATGAGCATGACGCTGCCAGTGCACTGCAGACCGCAGCAATCCATGGCCGAACCGACGAACCGTGCATCCGAACAGGGAGGGAACACATCCTATAGCATCCGTTTTACCCGAGCATGCATTCTGGAGATACATGTTATTCCTACTAATGATTTATTCCAGAAGACGACTATGCTTCTCGACGACTCGGTGCCATGTTCACTGTTCTATCTCAACTGCCATACCTATGTATGCAGATTTATCCTCGTGTTTCTACAGCGGCAATGCATGCAGATGCATAGGATTCCATGTACAAAGCCTGCAGATGCTCACACGTTTTCCCCAAGAGACCAACCACTGTATAACACAACCCATGCGGCCATGCATGCACCAACGGTGGAAGTCAAATGCTAACATCAAAGTAGGGCCGTGAATGGCAACTTTTCACGCGCACGGGGACCGGCTTAAGCGCCAAAGATTACCACTTTTAAACATGGAACGAACGGGAACTAACAAAAGATTGTTCAGAGAGAGTAGGGCCGGGCAGTAGACAATGCCAACAGCACTGCCAGGCGGGCTGCCAGCTGCTTGATGCAGGGCCAGGGCCATGGCCGCCACCCGTACCTGATCATGCACAGTGGTCAGTGGGCCGCTCTCCCATATCATGATATCAACGACACATGGGAGCTTTTTATTTGCATAGCCTTTCGGTTCAGCTTCTTCTTAACTCTTTTGAGAGTTGATGGCACCGGCTCACTATGGAGGGGTCATGGCTTGAGGAAGCATATAGCGCTCGCTATATTTTCTCTTGACAACAAGAAGCGTTCATTGTCTCGACATTGCAATTGACAGCTCCAAGTATACCCACACGATAACAACATAAGGCCAAGCTTGCCAGTGTGTTGGTAGGGCGTCCACGTTTTTAATGTTTTTGTTTGTTGTGGCACCGTAAGAAAACAAAATCAGAGGCGCATGTCGAGGCGCCATGGTGGTCACGACGACACCCAAGTGTAATTTCGACCGCCCAAGTTATTGTGTTTAAGAACATCTCCACTCGTTCGCCCCCCCC
>LR738713.1:830824920-830850244 GCA_902687465.1 Secale cereale
GTCAATTGCCCAGCTGTAATTTGTTTACCTCACATAGCTGTTTTATCGTCTTTTGGGAGAGAGACATCACTAGTGAACATCATGAGACTCCGGTCCATATTACCATCATTGATCACATACACTATTTACTTTTCGCTATTTTATTTACTATTGCAAAACACTATCTATCACTACTATCATATTGCTTTTAACCCTTTGTGAACTACAAGGCCGGAGAGATTGACAACCTCTCTGTACTCGTTGGGAGCAAAGTTATTTGTATCTGTGTGCAGGTCCACGTTGGTTGCTACTAATCTGGCGCCGTAGCAATTGACACCTACTTGTTGAACCTAGGAGTCTCTGGGGAATCGATCCTTGGCATCTTTGCTAGGGGAAAACACTTCTACTTACTGCATCTTACACCTTCCACTTGGGGTAACCAACGAGGGGTTCGAGGCCCATCAGGTTCTAACTTGTTATGAACAGCAAGCAAAGCTAAAGAAAACTAAAAAAAAGAAACTAAGAGCAAGACGCTCCAAGCATAGCACATAACGCATGAAGTGATAAGAATATAGTGGAACGAAAGACGAACTGATAATTGTTGATGGAGAAGGGGATGCATGGGGGCATCCCCAAGCTTAGACGCTTGAGTCTTCTTGAATATTTCTTGGGGGTGCACGGGGGCATCCCCAAGCTTGAGCGTTTGACCCTCCTGAATCTTATTTTATCATCTTCCCTCGCACACTTGAAAACTCCCTTCATACATAACTCATCATAATCTGATTAGCGAGGTTAGTACCCACAATAAAATAATTTTTCACAACTGGAAATAAAGATAATCTTGAAGAGCTACTGTTTCTCAAGATTGCCAAAAGGTTTTTGCAAAGAAAAAGCAAGCTCAAGGTTTGCAAAACGAAGAAAAGGCAAAACAGGACAGAATCTGTGAAAAACAGACCAGCAGGTAGTAAATAATTTTTTCGGGGCACTTCTGCAACTAAAATCAAAAAACTCAGAACAGACGCTCGAAAGCCAATTGTATAGAGCACACTGTCAAAAAAATTCAGATCAAAAAGATGAACTGGTGATTTTATTCGAATTTTTCTGTCCAAGGACAGAATCTGTTTTCTGGACAGCACGTCACAACTTTTGAACTTTCTTGCAATCGGAGGCTAAACTTGGCACAAACCTGAAAAGAAAAGATACAATGATGATGCTACTGTAGTAACAAACATCAAGACACAACAAAAGCAAAATAAAACCTAATTCGTTGTGGGCTGCCTCCCAAAAGCGCTTTCTTTTATGCCTTTAAGCTAGTCATGATGCAAAAAGAGAAGATCAAGTTCTATCAAGAGTAAGAGAATAGCTAGCCCGTGTAACGGACTCAAAAGGCAACTTAATCTTCTTTCTAGGGAAGTGTTCCATCCCTTTCTTGAGTGGGAATTGGAATTTTATATTCCCCTCTTTCATGTCAATGATAGCACCAACGGTGCGAAGAAAAGGACGTCCCAAAATAATTGGACATGAAGGTTCACATTCAATATCCATAATAGTAAAATCAACGGGAACATAATTGTCATTGACAATGATAAGAACATCGTCGATCTTCCCCAAAGGTTTCTTTACGGAAGAATCAACAAGACGAACACCAAAAGAACAAGGATCAAAAGGTTTTAATTCAAACATATCATACATTCTTTTGGGCATAACGGAGGTACTAACTCCAACATCACATAAAGCATAGCAAGAGAAGTTGTTCAATTTAATTTTGACTATGGGATCCCAACCATCTTCTAGCTTCCTAGGGATGGAAGTCTCAAGCTTGAGCTTTTCTTCCCTAGCTTTGGTAAGAGCATTGGTGATATGCTCTGTGAAGGCAAGGTTAAGTGTGCTAGTGTGGGGGTCTTTAGCCATTCTTTGTAAAAAGGTGACAACTTCTGAGAGACTACAATTATCAAAATCAATTTTATCATTATTGAGCAGAATTGTAGTGTCATCTTCTTTGTTTGAATTGCTCTCTATTATAAGAGTTTGGACGTCTTCCCAAGTTTGGGGAAGTGTGGGAGCAACTTTAAACAGAGGCTCATACTTTTTTCCTGGAAGACCATGTGATACGTCCAAAACGTATCTATAATTTCTGCTTGCTCCATGCCTCTTTTGTGTGATATTGCTATGATATTTATGCACTTCCATACACTTTTGATCATATTTGGACTAACCTATTAACTCAGTGCCAGTTTCTATTTTCTGCTGTTTTTGTATTTCAGGTTTTCCCATTACTTAAACTAGCAAAGTGGCCCGCTCGATGCGCGGGCTAGAACTTTGGAAACATTTTATCTATTTATTTATATTATATGTAAACATTTATTACAGGCATTTACACCCTTCATAATACGTACTATTATATCTTAGATATAGATATGTTTTTAAAGGTGTAATGTCGATCATTATGAATATATGCTTATCTTATTGATGAATAACAAAAAATAGTTATCCCTTATTGAAATGCCATAAGTTATTTATTGACGTTGTCTCATAACCCCTTTGTACAAACATCGAGTCGCGTATACATTAACGAAACTCTCCGGCTATTCATATGTCCGCTAGTGAAGTTGGTGTATGGTATCTCGTGATCTGTCATCTTCTGCAGCGCTACTCCCCTTTGTCATTTGCTACATTGCTAAACACGTAATCCATTTTATGCCTATCCAACCATCTCGCAGGGTTCTTGCTTGATGTTAGATACATCATTTATATAAGGAAAAATGAACTGCGCGCCTTGAGGTCTTCAATTTCAGTAGTGAATCCTCATTTCTGTAGTCCTCTACCGATCCACATGTTGGTGCTTAATTTCAGTAATAGACTGGTTGGCTCTATTCCCATGGGTTATACGAAACCTTGGTACCTTATATCTGATGTTTCAAAGCACTTGTCGATGTAAATATGTGCAATGAAATAATCAAATCAATATTGTTAGCTGTATCGA
This sequence comes from Secale cereale, assembly GCA_902687465.1. Taxonomy (NCBI): domain Eukaryota; kingdom Viridiplantae; phylum Streptophyta; class Magnoliopsida; order Poales; family Poaceae; genus Secale; species Secale cereale. The sequence goes on from LR738713.1 coordinate 830,827,883, forward strand.
AAACAAAATATTCACAAGATTAACACTACATGTTAGCGATGACAGTATGGCACGATAGTTGCATATCGAATAAGTTCTCTTAGTATTGTAAATGGGGAACCATGCCATTAGTGCATCATCCAAGCTAATGTTAATAAACCAAGCCGACCTAGTCGATGATTTATTGATTCGTTCTTCCATATTATTATGAAGTCCTAACGATATCCTCAATTGCTGACCGACAAAAACCATATGCTTAAATGATCGTGTGCGCACATGTATTGCTCATGTCATCCTTGCCTCCAAAAAATAGTACTAGACCATATGATTTTTGTAGGGTATAGGGTTTCCTTTTTTCGAAAAGGGGCGCTTTATATTACATAAAAGGTTTAAGTGTTAGGGTATAGGATTTCCTACATACAATCCTACATAGTTAGAGATCTCGGACCACATACAAAATTTGCTGTAGGAGACAGAAAACTGATTAGGAGGCTCTACAGCATGCATACATGTATGCATGACTTGCTTTCCTTCAAATCAGTACGTACATAACATCTCATATATGAGACTGTTTCATGTATACCTTTACAAACTTATATATTATTATATACATATTTTCCGCTATAACAATTATTATATATGAATTTCGAGCCTACGATCTGCAAGTACGACAATGTGAGTATTTGGTATAAGTAGTAATGTTACTGTAGCGCCGGATACCAAGTAAATACGAACCGTTTATATGCATTTGCATCTCAGTTGTGTCTCAATAATTATTCATGTCGCTTTTTCCCCATTAACAACTTTTTGAAATGTCGTATGTGGAAACTGATGGAGCATCACGTCCATTGAGAAAACTTGTGTAAAAGAAGATGATGGAACATCAAGAAACCCTTGCTTATATAGTCCAACATGAACGTTCGTGTGTTATCCTGACCTGGCTGTGCGGCACTTCGTGTGACATCTCTGATCAAGTGTACGACATGTCCCCACTTCATCACGCTCACTGCCGGATCAACATAGAAGCCACACGTTATGCAGGAAGGTCATCATCCATCGTACATGCTGCAGATTTTCCAAAAAGAAAAAGAAAAGATTAGTAGAACATAAAAATCTAGATATCTGCAGTTATTATGTAGAAAAATATATAATGCAGCTATATCTTGGTCAAGTGCATTGTCCGATCAAACAGTCAGCTACCTGTTGCACTGGAAGGTCATCGATCCTTTCATTCATCTAAATGGGTATATAAAGGGAAGGGAAGAATGTTGTGGGTGTGGGAGAAATCGAGGGAACCTAGGTCCGTCCGCCGACAAACCATACGCCATGTAACCAGTGTCTCGCACGTGTAATGCATAGAGATATGCCAATCGCCAGTGAATCGCCGGTCGTCTAGCTGAACATATAATTGCATACTGGAGGTCAGAGCCCTCATGTACAGTCTGCATCAGTACAAATGTATATGGGAGCATCATGCCATTATACTCACTTCGAAAACGACAATCTCATGGAGTTTCTAGTGAACTCTTACTATAAAACAACTCCAATTTTTCATGGTAGGATGGGAATAATAGAGTAGGGTAGAAGATGAGAGTTTTCTTATGTGGATGCATATGTACAAGGCGTAGGTCTAGATGTGTGCATGTGTGAGGGGGGATTGTTTCATTTTTTTTTCTGACTTCCATGGGTACGTGAGGGGTTAGAACTTTCTTCCCTGGATGGGTGCGTGAGGAGTGTTTTTCTTCCTCTTCCTTGTATTGGACGAATATACGTGAGGGTTTAGGTCTTTCTTTCCTGGATGGAAGCAAGAGGGGTCCACCAAGTTATGAACATCTGATGACTATTGTTTATTAACTAATACAAGATCTATATTAAATCAATGGTCAGATGTATATAATTATTGCGGAGATTTGTAGCATAATTCTCTATTTTTGGTTAGCCCAGTTTTAGCATGTTAGTTGTTTTTTTATCGAAGAGTCCAACTTTTTGAGAAGAGCCATTTATTTATGTACTATGAAAGCGACAGTTCATTTTTTCTCTTTCTTAACGTGACAGTTCTTAAACAAATATATATGTATGCGGGGATGTACGTTGGACGTGACTGTCCAAGTTTCTCTTTTTCCTAACGTTGTATGTTGATTCACTAACCAAATATTTTTCTTTCTTAAATAAACATATGCATATGTTTATGTGTACATGTGTCACGTATATTTTCTTAGGCCCACCATGTTATATATGTTACACAAATTGTACGGCCAGATAATCTGAATTTTAAGAGATCCACCAAATCAAAGGCTAGTATTTTCTGATTAATGTGGGATTTATATCCTAATTTCCTTAATCCTGGTTCACCGTATATTACTTTTTATATATAATAGATTGCCAGAAAAATTCCAGGAAAAATATATAAAAAATCAGCGCTCCAGAAGCTTCCATGCGGCAGAAGTAGGGCCAGAGGGGGGCCACAGGGGCTCCAGGCGCCCAGAGGGGGCGGCCCCCCTCCTGGCCGCCGCGCCAGGCCGCCTGGGCCCCCCTTACCTCCTCTGACGACCCCCTTTGGCATATATTTACACCGCGTCCCGAAACCCTCGAGGACGGAACCCTTTTTCGCGATCTCATCTCTGTTCCGCCGCTGCCGCGCTTCCAAGATCGGGAGCACCAGGAGAACTCTTCCCGGCACCCTGCCGGAGGGGAGAACCACCACCGGGAGCCTCTCCACCACCATGGAGGCCTCCCGGATGAGTTGTGAGTAGTCCCCCTTGGACCATGGGTCCATGACCAGTAGCTATGTGATGTTCTCCTCCCCTCTTTGTTCTTCACCGATTAGACCTCGTGAGCTGGCCTACATGATCAAGGTACATATGTAATCCTTATGCTGTTGCTATGCTGAGTTTGCTGGGATCCGATGGATTATGAGATTATGTTCAGATTGTGTGTGAGTAATATATTTGATTCACCACTTTTATATTTATGTTCTTGAGTAATTCTTGCATGTTCTCCGTTGCTGTTTATTGCTTTGGCCAAGTAGTAGGTAGTGACTCCAAGAGGGAACGTTATGTTTGATTGTGGGTTCATGCCCCTCGATGACTAGCTTGAGTGACAGAAACATGAGTCTAGGGGATGTGCTGTTGCCACAAGGGGGAAAACAACGGTGCTTGTACTTGCGGGTGCAAGGATTGTTTACTTTACGCAAAGTTCTTTTAATGCAGTTGTCTGTTGCTTTGATTTTACACTTTGGGTGGGACTCGCAACTTAATACCAGCGAGATGTTCTGGATAGATATATCAAGGTGGATGATTAGTAGTAGATGCAGATGGATTTCGGTCTACTTGCCTTGGCGTACCGCCCATGCTTTTGAGCCTCTACCTTTCTTTGTAGCATAGTTAGCATTGGTTTGCGCACATGATCCTGTCAATTGCCCAGCTGTAATTTGTTTACCTCACTTAGCTGTTTTATCGTCTTTTGGGAGAGAGACATCACTAGTGAACATCATGGGACCCCGGTCCATATTACCATCACTGATCACATCCGCTATTTACTTCATGTTCTTATTTACTAGTTGCAGTCATACCTATCACTATTATCTCTTGTGTTTGATCCTTTGTAAACGACAAGGCCGGAGGGATTGACAACCTCTCTGTACTCGTTGGGAGCAAAGTTATTTGTATCTGTGTGCAGGTCCTGTCAATCGCTAAGTATCTGGCGCCGTTAGCAGTTGACACCTTCTTGTCGATCCTCGGAGTCTCACGGGATTCGATCCTTCGTATCTTTGCCTAGGGAAAACTACCGCTACGCTACATCTCAAACCTTCCACTTGGGGTAACCAACGAGGGGCGAGAAGCCATCAAGCAAAGTTTTCTGGCGCCGTTGCCGGGGACTCCACTCTTCAAGATAGGGGAGTTGCACGCTATCTTTTATCTTTGCTTTTTAGTCTTGTTAGTTTACCTTTCAGTTTTGCTTTAGTTCCCTTTATCAAAAATCACAAAAATAGTTATCTTGCTTGCTGCTGCTATGGGTTCCACCGAGAACACCAAGTTGTGTGACTTCACTAGTCATAACAACGATGACTTTATTTGCACGCCCATTACTAGACCTGCCACTTCAGCACCTTCTTATGAAATTAAACCTGCTTTACTGAACCTAGTTATGAAAAATCAATTCTCCGGTGCTGGAGATGATGCTGCTTTGCATTTAAATAATTTTGTTGAACTCTGTGATATGCAAAAGTACCAAGAAATAGATGGTAATATTGTTAAGCTTAAGCTTTTTCCTTTCTCCTTGAGAGGAGGAGCTAAAATTTGGTTTCAATCTTTGCCTAGAAATAGCATAGATTCTTGGGACAAGTGCAAGGATGCCTTTATTGGGAAGTACTATCCACCTGCTAAAATTATCCAACTAAGGAGTAACATAATGAATTTTAAACAATTGGATAATGAACACGTTGCCCAAGCTTGGGAACGCATGAAATCTCTTGTCAAGAACTGCCCTACTCATGGTTTGACTACTTGGATGGTTATCCAAACTTTTTATGCAGGCTTGAACTTTACCTCGCGGAACTTGTTAGATTCGGCCGCGGGAGGAACCTTTATGTCAACTACACTTGGTGCTGCCGCGAAGCTTCTCGATGAGATGATGACCAATTATTCCCAATGGCACACCGAACGCGCTCCAACAGGTAGGAAGGTAAACTCTGTCGAGGAGATTTCCTCCCTAAATGAAAAAGTTGACTTGATCATGTCTCTACTTTCCAAGCAATCTCCTATTGATCCTCGTGATGTTCCTTTAAATTCTTTGATTGCTCAAGATCAAGTAGATGTGAACTTTATCTCTACAAACAATTTTAATAATAATGCTTATAGGAGTAATTTTGGTAGCAACCCTAGACCGTTCCCCTCTAATTCCTATGGGCAACAATGCTTATCCTAGCACCAAGAACTCCACTTCTGAACTAGAGATTATGCTTAAAGATTTCATCACTACCCAAAAAGCCTTCAATAAGAGTGTAGAAGAAAAATTAAACAAACTAGATAATCTCTCTTCGAAGGTAGACAATTTAGCCCATGAGGTAGAGTTGCTTAAAATTAGAACTTCCCCTCTTGAGGAGAGGAAGACCACTCCTATGAATGCTATTCAAGTGCAAATTAATGAAAACATTAGGATGTTGGCTAAACTTAAAGAGAGATGGGCTAGAGAAAAGGAGGAAGAAGATAGAATTAAGAGCCTTCCTACCCACCACACTGTTGCTACTATCCAAGTTGTTGAGGATGTCCAAACTCTTAGCACCCAATGCACTCCTGGTCCCATTGGACCTATTAATGGTGATGCTATGACCTCAACCGTAGAAACTCCTATGACCATAGAAGCTACCAAACAAGTAAGCCTAAAGGACACCACTACCACCTTACTTGATAATAGTGACCTTAATTTTGATAATTGCACCCTTTCTAAAGTAATTGATTTTCTTCACAAGATGTCTAGAGATCCCCACACTAGCACGCTTAATCTTGCCTTCACGGAGCATATCACTAATGCTCTCACCAAAGCTAGGGAGGAGAAACTTAGGGTAGAAGCCTCCATACCTAGAAAGCTAGAAGATGGTTGGGATCCTATGATTAAAATTAATTTGAACAACTTCTCTTGCTATGCTTTATGTGATGTTGGAGCTAGTACCTCCATTATGCCCAAAAGAATATATGATATGCTTAAATTGAAACCTTTTGATTCTTGTTCTTTTGGTGTTCGTCTTGTTGATTCTTCCATAAAGAAACCTTTGGGGAGGATCGACGATGTTCTTATCATTGTCAATGACAATTATGTTCCCGTTGATTTTACTATTATGGATATTGAATGTGAACCTTCTTGTCCAATTATTTTGGGACGTCCTTTTCTTCGCACCGTTGGTGCTATCATTGACATGAAAGAGGGGAATATAAAAGTCCAATTTCCTCTCAAGAAAGGGATGGAACACTTCCCTAGAAAGAAGATTAAGTTACCTTTTGAGTCCGTTATACGGGCTAGCTATTCTTTTACTCTTGATAAAACTTGATCTCTTTGCATTATGCCTAGCTCAAAGGCATAAAAGAAAGCGCTTTTGGGAGGCAGCCCACAATGAATAAAATTTTATTTTGCTTATGTAGTGTCTTGATGTTTGTTACTACAGTAGCATCATCATTGTATCTTTACTTTTCAGCTTTGTGCCAAGTTTAGCCTCTGATTGCAAGAAAGTTCAAAAGTTGTGACGTGCTGTCCAGGAAACAGATTCGGTCCTTGGACAGAAAAATTCGTATAAAATCACCAGATCATCTTTTTGGTCTGAATGTTTTCGACAGCGTGCTCTATACAATTGTCTCTCGGGCGTCTGTTCTGAGTTTTTTGATTTGAGTTGCAGAAGTGCCCCGAAAAAATTATTTACTACATGCTGGTCTGTTTTTCACAGATTATGTCCTGTTTTGCCTTTCCTTCGTTTTGCAAACCTTGAGCTTGCTTTTTCTTTGCAAAAACCTTTTGGCAATCTTGAGAAACAGTAGCCCTTCAAGATTATCCTTATTTCCAGCAAGGAAAAATTATTTTATTATGGGTACTAACCTCGCTAATCAGATTATGATGAGTTATGTATGAAGGGAGTTTTCAAGTGTGCGTGGGAAGATGATAAAAAGATTCAGGAGGGTAAAACGCTCAAGCTTGGGGATGCCCCCGTGCACCCCCAAGAAATATTCAAGATGACTCAAGCGTCTAAGCTTGGGGATGCCCCCGTGCATCCCCTTCTCCATCAACAATTATCAGTTCGTCTTTCGTTCCACTATATTTTAATCACTTCATGCGTTATGTGCTATGCTTGGAGCGTCTTGCTTTTAGTTTCCTTTTTAGTTTTCTTTAGCTTTGCTTGCTGCTCATAACGAGTTAGAACCTAGCTTTCTTTGTGTGGGAGAGAAACACGCTTCACTTCAACCTAGAACACAACATAGGATTTTCATGTTTATCTTTGCTGTGTATGTTCTTTGTCTTTCAATAGCTACTGTCATGTTTAGCTCTTAGTTTTCATGCTTTTCTTTTTAAAGAGCTTTTGTTTAGTTGGTTGCTGAACTCTCTTGAGTTATCATGGTTATCTTGTTGAGCGAGTTTGTCCGTGGCACTGGTTGATATGTCTATGATAAAAATGCTATGTGCATAATGGTGCATAGTAGTTCATGTTTTCTTATGGTTAGTCTCAAATAGCTGGGGGGGTTCTTAATGTGTTATTGAAGTACCAACATGATTTGTCTGCCTATGATGTGGTATGGTTTAGTGATATCTTCCTCCAAGAATTTATTTTGATTGACTTGGAATATGCTCACGCATATTTAAGACTGTAAAGAAAGTCTATCAAGCCTTGATGATCCTTAATTTCTGAGTAGTGATATAACTTCCATGCCCGATTCAATGTTGCTTTGTCGATCTACATGATTATAGCCGTCATTGCTCTCTTAGTTGGTCGCTCCCAGTCTTTCGCTAGCCTTCACCTGTACTAAGCGGACTGACTGCTTGTGCATCCAAAATCCTTGAAACCAGTTATGCCATATGAGTCCACCATACCTTCCTATACATGGTATTTACTTGTCATTCCTAACGAAGACTATCTTGTACCATCTCAAAATTATTCTAAAGCATTTCTATTTTGTGCCTCTGTTTTAGCTCATGAGGAAGTAGTAGTTAATTCATGATCTTTTTAAGTTGGACAAGTTTCACCCCGGGATTGCATGTCTAATCTGCAAACCCCTAATACGAGAAGGAACTGACAAAGAGTGCGCCCGGCTCATTAAAAAAATACAACAAACAAACCCTCCTTCATGCTTTGTTCATGAGAAATCAGAAAACGTTTGGCAGTGATAAACAAAGGAGATTAAGGGGATGTGATCGTCCCCGTGCGGGAGCCGTTCCTCGAAACTTGTCCAGCTCGAGAAGTAATTGAGTTATCTACTAGCATTCGTTGACGAAATATGCATCTCCCAAAAAATCATTTTTACCTTTAAAAAAAATCAAGAGCTCTGGTACATGTTTAGTCTTTGCTTCCAACCACGGGTTTTCAACCTTGCCATCAAAAGCCACGGTTCGAGAGTCTCCACCTTCTTTCTTCAAAGCACCAACTATTGAGAGCATGATTGTCATTCTGAGTGTAATGTGCATTGTCCCAAAGTACCATTGTCTTCTGCATGATTATGATATCGCTTATTCTGAAATCATTGTATCTAGTTGTCATTTAAACTTCGGAGGTGCTCCTGCATTTATGTTTTGCTTCACTAAACTGGGCAAGCGAGGTATCACTTTGTCATGTTTGCACACCATGCTCACTACAAATCTTATTGGGTGTTTTCAGTATCATATTGTAAAACTTTCAGTTCTTTGTGATATTCTCATGAGGCAACTTAATTACTACAGATTCATTATCTCAGTAAGCATTTGTCATGTGACTGTGAAAAGTTCTTATATGGTTAATAGCATGTCACCACAGAAATTATGCTTGTTATCATTTACCTACTCGAGGACGAGCAGGAATTAAGCTTGGGGATGTTGATACGTCCAAAACGTATCTATAATTTCTGCTTGCTCCATGCCTCTTTTGTGTGATATTGCTATGATATTTATGCACTTCCATACACTTTTGATCATATTTGGACTAACCTATTAACTCAGTGCACCCCAGTGCCAGTTTCTGTTTTCTGCTGTTGTCGTGGAATTAACACGTCAGATGTCCGGTTTAGCGGACTTAGTGGTGAGGCCGCGCATCTATGTAGTAGCTTGAAGGGGTTGAGCGGAATCGAGAGGCGTGATGCAAGACACGGATTTAGACAGCTTCGGGCCCCGGGAAACATCATCCGGTAATAACCCTACATGCTGTTTGAGGCTAGGTCTCACTATGATCCTCGTGGTGTCGCCGGTAAACCGGCTCTTTGTGTCTAACCCTAGAAACTTGTCTAAACCTCTCCTCTAAAACTTGTCTTCTGTCTAGCTTGTGAAAACTTGTCCTCTTTGGGGAGCCCTGCCCCTCCTTATATATGTTGAAGGGGCGGGTTACATGACTAGTCCTAGTAGGATTAGGATTACAAGTGGAGTCCTAGTCTTACTTCCTTTGTATGAGAATATTCCTTATGCTTTCTTCATAAACCGGCCCACTATTAATATGAACCGGCCTTCTGGGCCTTGGGCCTTGTCATCCATGATCCGCCTGCCAGGTCACTAGTAATTTGCCAAATATAAACCGTCTTAAGTAGAATGCGAAGTCCGGCCGGGTCATAATTCCGGCCGGTTCATACCGCGGGGGTATATCCCCGACATTAGCCCCCAAGTTTAGCTTGGATGTGTCCATGGTAAACTTATGCTGCAAAATAAACACAATAGCGAATCTGATAGGTTGTGCTCCGGGTTAAGAATTTCTTGTAATCCGGCATCTGACTATCCTTAAATCCTTGTCCTTTCCTTCTTCTAGAAAATCCGGGTCAACAGACCAGCTTCATAATTAACTTGTTTGTAGAAAAAAATATTGTAAATCCAGAATCCATTCGAATCAGCCTTTCAATGCTCTGACTTGACAAAAATGTTGATCTTCAAATATTCAATTGGTATCCAGCCAGCTTGAAGATGCATAACTTGCCGGTTTATAATTACCATCATTGCCGGGTTATAAAAACTGATAATTCCGGGTCATGACCGTTTATAGATGCCGGGTTATGATTGTTGCCAACGCCGGGTTATGATTGATCTTCCAGATTTACCCAAAACTGAAAATTTGAAGATGTTCCTTCTTTATATGCATATTACCTGTAGCCCCCAAGTTCCGGGTCATTATGTAATAATGAGCAGGGACTTTGTATATACTTCATTGAAAATAGCCTTGTATAATCTTGAAGAAATCCGGATCATTCATCCCAATCACTATGAAACTGAATATTCCATATTTATGTAGCCCCCAAGTGCCGGGTTATTATGCAATAATGAGCAGGGACTTTGTAGATATAATCATTGAAGACAACATTATATGATGTAACTTCCATTAGCCCCCAAGTGTCAAGTAGACAACTTGCTTGTGTGCTTGAGACTTGTATATTTGATGTAATCTCAATTTGAATAATGTAACCCCCAAGTGCCGGGTTGTAAGCCTGCAGCAACTCGAGACTATTTCTTTGTAGAATAAATCACTTCCATCGTTGAAATAATATCCATTGCGCTTTAAAGCGACTTTGAAGACCTCAATCATAATATTGATAACCATAATAGGAATCCAGCCATGTTTGGCTATTGAATAATATAATCCGGTTTGAAGACCGGTTCCAATGATGTTTGATCACAATCGGGCCGCGTTAATAAACACCGGTCATTATTTTGTCTCATACTGGCGACTTATAGTCAAAACCAGGCCGGTTTAATAAACACCGGTCATTATAACTGATCATGTACTGCCAATATGTATTTAAAAACAAGATACTTCATACCTGCGATCAAGTATGCTTGATATTCTTAATCCGGCGAAATTTGCAATTTCATGAGGAGCCTTTGATAGACCCAATAATAATCCCGGGTTTGATAAAAGACACCGGTTTATCTTGTTCTGAAAACTTTGTTCAGAAATTTGTAGCTTGTTGCCTGATAGATGATCCGGATTATAATGAACACCGGTTTATTCATGCTGGTATTCATGAGCCAGACTTTTCACTTTATAAATATGTGGTCAGCTTCTGTAGCTGTTCCACTCCGGTTTAAAGGGTTATAAAACACAAACACAAAAAGATGCAAATTTTGCAAATAAGACCATGTAGTCGAGGCTTTTTAAGAGCTGCCAGGCTCAAAGCAAGGTTCAGCCAATCAATGGGATGTGGATTATCCATCTTTCCCAGGGGGCCTAGCCAATCACTGAACGTGGATTTATCCAACTTTTCAGAGGGCCGATAGAACCGCAAATAAAAACTGAGCCAATCAATGGGACGTGGTTTGTCCAACTCTTCCGAGAGGGCCTAGCCAATCACTGAACGTGGCATTATCCAACTTTTCAGAGGGCCGATAGAATTATAAAAACTGAGCCAATCAATGGGAGTGGGCGTTACCACTCCCAGAGGGCCTCCATGGTTCCTCCTGAACCGGTGGGTAAATTTAAACCAATCACTGAACGTGGAATCATCCAACTTTTCAGAGGGTCTCCAGGGTTCCTCCTGAACCGGTGGGTAAATTTAAACCAATCACTGAACGTGGAATTATCCAACTTTTCAGAGGGTCTCCAGGGTTCCTCCTGAACCGGTGGGTAAATTTAAACCAATCACTGAACGTGGATTTATCCAACTTTTCAGGGGGTCTCCAGGGTTCCTCCTGAACCGATGGATACATCGTGAAGCGTCCTTTCTTCGAACCGGATATGATCTCATGTTCTTTAGAGAGTTTTTATTGCTTCTGAGTATATATTTTCTGCACAACCAGATAGTAGACTGATCAAAGCATCTTATTTTCTTAAAAAATAGTATATAATAAGAGAAATAATATTGTAGATGGATATCACCTGAGTAAATTTGAACCGGTATGTTGAATAGACCGGATCACAGGTTGGATAGTAAAACGACCGCAGCATCCGAGGTAGCACGGACACATGAACCGGCCGCGGTATTGTAATCCGGCAGAGATGAGCAAGCTGTCCTCCGTGTTATAAACCGGTGCGGATGCGTAAACCGGTCGTCCGTGGCGTCGTAAGGCGGCGCATGTTGGCCCTTTATTTGCTTCAATAAGGCGGTCTGGGGTCCTGCATTAGATAACTTCGCAGACCGGAGTAATTGCTCTTTTAAAGAAAGCGATATGTAATATAAAAACATAATAGATGGATTACACCTGATACGCCAGGCCATGGCGTGGTAAACCAGCGCGAACGAGCAAGTTGCCCTCCGTGTTTGTAAATACCGGCGCAGCCGCTTGAACCGGCCGCAAGAGCGGACGGGCCAGTTGTTGTAAATTAGGCCGTAAAGCGGCGATTTGCACATATGGCATGGTCATCGCTCTCGCAATGAACAGATGCCCTGTATAAACAATTTTGCAGACCAAGGCAAAGATAAACCGTTCTTCAACAAAAATAATATATGCCAATAAAATAAACTTGGATAGATATCACCTGGCATTTTATATGATCTCAGGCGCTCATACTTTCCCGCTGGCCGGCTTGTCCATACCAGAAAATTTCCATTGACGCTTCTAGTGTAATACTCGTTTAATAATTGTTTGACTGATTGAATCCGCGTCAGTTTATACTCATCCGTTGAACTGCTCGTACGGGCGGGCGCTGGCGTATTATGATGCAAACACATGCTCCATGTTCATGTTATAACGCCACTTTTGTCATGAACAATTGTTCTACGTAAAAATAATAGTACAGGCAGGGTAATTGTTCTTAAAAAAAATTTAAAATGCTGTAAAAATATATGAGGCAAATAGCACCTGGTATTTTTCGTCGGAGCCCGCTCCAGGGCAGCTTGCATACTGGCGGGAGGTGGATGCAGCGGCTCAACCACAACTGAGGCCAAGTCGAAGTTGCATAGAAACAAAGCGCGGCTGCGGCCCTGTGGTTGCAACAGTAGCTCGAGGCCAGCAACTGCGGAAGGTGAACGATGTCCACGGAAGCACTCGGGGGCGGGGCCAAATTGGGCCAGCTCAGAAGAAGGCCACGACAGAGGAGGACCCGGAGACCGAGGTAGAAGGTATCTCAGAAACAGGGCCACTTGGCGAAAGCGGCGACTTGAAGAACCGCACTGGTGGCGCAGCGGTAGTGCGCCCGATGGCAACGGGTGCCCAGCAGCGGCAACTCGATGGCAAGCCTGCCCGGAACGGCCTGGCCGGGCCACACGGATGCAGGGCAGACCTGCGGCGAGGCTTAATAACGCCGATTTTAGTGGAGGACCCACGGCGGCGCGCGGAACAGGGCGAGGCGGGCGGCGCGCAGCGGCTAATCGGGCGGCGCGCGGGAGCAAAGCCGGTGGCTTGCGACAGCAATCCAGCGAGGCCGGCGCGCGGCGACGAAGCGGGCGGCGGGCGCGCTTAGCGGGGGCGAGTGCGGGCGCAAGCCGGGTGGCGATGGGTCAGGAGCCGAAGGACATGCGGGTGATGCAGAGCGCGCGCGCCCTGTCGGGCTAGAAGCGGAGATAGCACGGGGCGGTGCAGGGGTTCAGCACGGCGGGTGCGGCTGAATCGTGGGCCGGCCAAAGCAAGTCACAGGCGAAGCAGGCCAACAAATCGCGCAGCTGAAGTTATCTGCAGAGGCGGCAACGACGGAGGCAAGGGCGGCTCAAACGGCGCCGACCCAAGACCGAACTAGCTGGGGCGGCAGCTCTGCGACTCACGGACCAAGGAAGCACGGCGGCGGCCCGCGGTACTAGTAGAACGGAGGTAACTCGGAAACGAGGCTGGGTCACTCAATCCGGCGTGGACGCAGCAGGTGGCTCGGAGTTTCGGCCGACTCAGAAACGGAGACGGAGTAAACGGCCGCGGCGGTGGCTCAGAGTTGGAATCGGCAGAGAGGCGGAGGCGCGAGGCCAAACGCGGCCAGAATCGGTGAGGCAAACGGGTTTAGTGACGAGGCAAGCCATCTTGCCGCCGACGAGGTGGAGACGGCTGTGCGGTGGCAGGCAGTTAACGAGGCACCGGCGGGTCAAGGCTGCGCCAAGGGCATAGCAAAACGCTGCGCCCAGGGACTTGATCAGGCAGCTAGCGTCTCTTTCTATATATATATTTTTTTTTCTTCTCAAAATCCGATTGGTTCTCCGCTTCTGGACTTCCTTTTGTGCCACTTGCACGGGTGCTTGATACAAGTTGTCTTGACCCGGTATCCGGCGGCTCGGGAGGTTTCTTGCTGGTCTCGATGACGCAGGAGTAATTAAATCAACTATACGACAGCGGTGGACAAAGCGCAACCCCGATCTCAGTAGAACTTTGAATCTCTCAGATCGTAAATCTGAATTGATGAACTCAAAAACTGATGCAGATCCTTCCGCACGAAGTCATCTTCAACTGGCCAATTACCAGCTTCCTGATCCCTAGAAGAAAATCCCTTCAAGAACTCATCACCACCGTGCACGATGCCCCACGGTGGGCGCCAACTGTCGTGGAATTAACACGTCAGATGTCCGGTTTAGCGGACTTAGTGGTGAGGTCGCGCATCTATGTAGTAGCTTGAAGGGGTTGAGCGGAATCGAGAGGCGTGATGCAAGACACGGATTTAGACAGCTTCGGGCCCCGGGAAACATCATCCGGTATTAACCCTACGTGCTGTTTGAGGCTAGGTATCACTATGATCCTCGTGGTGTCGCCGGTAAACCGGCTCTTTGTGTCTAACCCTAGAAACTTGTCTAAACCTCTCCTCTAAAACTTGTCTTCTGTCTAGCTTGTGAAAACTTGTCCTCTTTGGGGAGCCCTGCCCCTCCTTATATATGTTGAAGGGGCGGGTTACATGACTAGTCCTAGTAGGATTAGGATTACAAGTGGAGTCCTAGTCTTACTTCCTTTGTATGAGAATATTCCTTATGCTTTCTTCATGAACCGGCCTTCTGGGCCTTGGGCCTTGTCATCCATGATCCGCCTGCCAGGTCACTAGTAATTTGCCAAATATAAACCGTCTTAAGTAGAATGCGAAGTCCGGCCGGGTCATAATTCCGGCCGGTTCATACCGCGGGGGTATATCCCCGACAGCTGTTTTTGTATTTCAGGTTTTCCCATTACTTAAATTGCCAGAAAAATTCCGGGAAAAATATATAAAAAAATCAGCGCTCCAGAAGCTTCCATGCGGCAGAAGTAGGGCCAGAGGGGGGCCACAGGGGCTCCAGGCGCCCAGAGGGGGCGGCCCCCCTCCTGGCCGCCGCGCCAGGCCGCCTGGGCCCCCCTTACCTCCTCTGACGACCCCCTTTGGCATATATTTACACCGCTTCCCGAAACCCTCGAGGACGGAACCCTTTTTCGCGATCTCATCTTTGTTCCGCCGCCGCCGCGCTTCCAAGATCGGGAGCACCAGGAGAACTCTTCCCGGCACCCTGCCGGAGGGGAGAACCACCACCGGGAGCCTCTCCAACACCATGGACGCCTCCCGGATGAGTTGTGAGTAGTCCCCCTTGGACCATGGGTCCATGACCAGTAGCTATGTGATGTTCTCCTCCCCTCTTTGTTCTTCACCGATTAGACCTCGTGAGCTGCCCTACATGATCGAGTCACATATGTAATCCTTATGCTATTGCTATGCTGAGTTTGCTGGGATCCGATGGATTATGAGATTATGTTCAGATTGTCTGTGAGTAATATATTTGATTCACCTCTTTTATATTTATGTTCTTGAGTAATTCTTGCATGTTCTCCGTTGCTGTTTATTGCTTTGGCCAAGTAGTAGGTAGTGACTCCAAGAGGGAACGTTATGCTTGATTGTGGGTTCATGCCCCTCGATGACTAGCTTGAGTGACAGAAACATGAGTCTAGGGGATGTGTTGTTGCCACAAGGGGGAAAACAACGGTTCTTGTACTTGCGGGTGCAAGGATTGTTTACTTTACGCAAAGTTCTTTTAATGCAATTGTCTGTTGCTTTGAGTTTACACTTTGGGTGGGACTCGCAACTTAATACCAGCGAGATGTTCTGGATAGATATCTCAAGGTGGATGATTAGTAGTAGATGCAGATGGATTTCGGTCTACTTGCCTTGGCGTACCGCCCATGCTTTTGAGCCTCTACCTTTCTTTGTAGCATAGTTAGCATTGGTTTGCGCACATGATCCTGTCAATTGCCCAGCTGTAATTTGTTTACCTCGCTTAGCTGTTTTATCGTCTTTTGGGAGAGAGACATCACTAGTGAACATCATGGGACCCCGGTCCATATTACCATCACTGATCACATCCGCTATTTACTTCTTGTTCTTATTTACTAGTTGCAGTCATACCTATCACTATTATCTCTTGTGTTTGATCCTTTGTAAACGACAAGGCCGGAGGGATTGACAACCTCTCTGTACTCGTTGGGAGCAAAGTTATTTGTATCTGTGTGCAGGTCCTGTCAATCGCTAAGTATCTGGCGCCGTTAGCAGTTGACACCTTCTTGTCGATCCTCGGAGTCTCACGGGATTCGATCCTTGGTATCTTTGCCAAGGGAAAACTACCGCTACGCTACATCACAAACCTTCCACTTGGGGTAACCAACGAGGGGCGAGAAGCCATCACCATGCCATGGGCATAACTCTCCATTAAAACTAGCATAATCACAAGGTTTATTACTTTTGTAGATCCCGACAGTGGTGATTGGCATGATGGAAGAAGGGGTGTACTCCTCCCACTTAGTGTTTTTGGTGGAACCCATAGCAGCAGCAAGCAAGATAACTATTTTTGTGATTTTTGGTAAGGGACACTAAAGCAAAAACTTAAAGGTAAACTAACAAGACTAAAAAGCAAAGATAAAGATAGCGTGCAACTCCCCTATCTTGAAGAGTGGAGTCCCCGGCAACGGCGCCAGAAACTTGGTTGATGGCTTCTCGCCCCTCGTTGGTTACCCCAAGTGGAAGGTTGAGATGTAGCGTAGCGGCAAATTTTCCTTGGCAAAGATACCAAGGATCGAATCCCGTGAGACTCCGAGGGTCGACAAGTAGGTGTCAACGGCGCCAGAAACTTAGCGGTTGACGGGACCTGCACACAGATACAGATAACTTTGCTCCCAACGAGTACAGAGAGGTTGTCAATCCCTCCGGCCTTGTTGTTTACAAAGGATCAAACACAAGAGATAATAATGATAGCTATGACTGCAACTAGGAAATAAAAACAGGAAGTAAATAGAAGGTGTGATCAGCGGTGGTAATATGGACCGGGGTCCCATGATTTTCACTAGTGATGTCTCTCTCCCAAAAGACGATAAAACAGCAAAGCGAGGTAAACAAATTACAGCTGGGCAATTGACAGGATTATGTGCGCAAACCAATGCTAACTATGCTGCAAAGAAAGGTAGAGGCTCAAAAGCATGGGCGGTACGCCAAGGCAAGTAGACCGAAATCCATCTGCATCTACTACTAATCATCCACCTTGAGATATCTATCCAGAACATCTCGCTGGTATTAAGTTGCGAATCCCACCCAAAGTGTAAACTCAAAGCAACAGACAACTGCATTAAAAGAACTTTGCGTAAAGTAAACAATCCTTGCACCCGCAAGTACAAGCACCGTTGTTTTCTCCCTTGTGGCAACAGCACATCCCCTAGACTCATGTTTCTGTCACTCAAGCTAGTCATCAGGGGGCATGAACCCACAATCAAGCATAACGCTCCCTCTTGGAGTTACTACCTACTACTTGGCCAAAGCAATAAACAGCAACGGAGAACATGCAAGAATTACTCAAGAACAAAGATATAAAAGAGGTGAATCAAATATATTACTCAAACACAATCTGAACATAGTCTCATAATCCATCAGATCCTAGCAAACTTAGCAAAGGAACAGCAGAAAGATTACATATGTGCCTTGATCATGTAGGGCAGCTCACGAGGTCCAAACCATAAAGAGCAAAGAGGGGAGGAGAACATCACATAGCTACTGATCATGGACCCATGGTCCAAGGTGGACTACTCACGACTCATCCGGGAAGCGTCCATGGTGGTGGAGAATCTCCCGGTGGTGGTTCTCCCCTCCGGCAGGGTGCCGGGAAGAGTTCTCCTGATGCTCCCGATCTTGGAAGCGCTGCGGCGGCGGAACAGAGGCGAGATCGCGAAAAAGGGTTCTATCCTCGAGGGTTTCGGGACGAGAGGGATATATATGCGAAGGGGGGCAGCCAGAGGCGGAGCAGGAGCCCCAGGCGCCCCCCTGGCGTGGCCAGGGGTGGGGCCGCGCCAGGTGGCCGCCTGGGCCTCCCCTGGCTCCCCTCTGGCCCATCTTTGGTTCTTCGTGAAGCTTCCTGTACGCTGATTTTTCCTATATTTTTCCTGGAATTTTTGGAGCACTTTTAATATGGGGGAAACCTGAAATAGAAAAACAGCAGAAAACAGGAACTGGCACTGTGGTGCACTGAGTTAATAGGTTAGTCCTAATATGATCAAAAGTGTATGGAAGTGCATCAATATCATAGCAATATCACACAAAAGAAGCATGGAGCAAGCAGAAATTATAGATACGTTTTGGACGTATCAGCCGCCGTCTCGCCGGAGTTTACCCGCCGCGTGCGTCCGCCCCGCAGCCACCGGGTGCAGGAGCACCGACCACGAGGCGGAGCCGTCCATGGGACTTGCGGTGGGCGTCGGAGAGGGCGGAGCAGAGTCGCCAGCGACACGCCGGAGTTGGAGGGGACGCCACCCTCGAAACCCTAGCCATGGGGGGTCGTGGGTGAGCTCTCGGGGCCGCGAGAGGCGGATCTGGCCAGAGGGAAGGGAAGAGCAGCGGCAGGGGAGCACGGATCTGTGCTGCGCATCGGCGAGGGCCGCCGGAACACACCGGAATCGAGCGGCATAGGCAGCGGCGGCGAGGGTTTCGCGGGTGGGGAGATGGAGAGGGAGAGACGAGCGAGAGATGGAGAGGGAGAGGCGTGCGGTGGGTTTCTGTCCCCCTTGTTTTTCGTTTACTTTTTTTCCTCCTTTTCTTTAGATGGATGGATGTGGCATGTGGTGTGGAGAGATGGATGGATAGATGTGAGTCATGTCATCAATCCATGCCACAATTGGTTCCAACAATGAGATTTAAGCTATTGCAAATGTATTTTCTCCTCTTATTCCGAGTAAACACTTAACAATTTTGGAGAAGGGCATCGGTCTAAATGGGCAGAATGCCATATATGATGTATTCACGGTACGTGTAGGCCTGGTGCAGCCAAAGGACGGGCAGGACCCACCACCCGGGGGCGTATGTACCTCGGCGGCATGCCAGATCTGGCCGTTAAAATCCACAGAAAATCATATGATGCCGGAAATCCTCGGGACCTGGCACGGTGTCATCATATGGCCCTTGTAGGGTGTGGTAAAATTTTGAGCGCGTTTTATAGAAGCCTGGCTGGGGCCGCTTGTAAACTACACGATCTCCAAGGTAGTATATGGCTATCGAGAGAGAACTTGCCCGATTTGTGAAGGAAGTGTGTTGCCCGTTTCTCCATTGACCTCGAAACTTCTCGTGATCTCAAAGGGGGCCATCGCATGACACGTGGCTGGACATGGCATTTTTCGTTGCCGCCTGCAATATTTGAGACATTTATTGCATTCGTAGGGTTTCAATGCGGGAAGTTACAGATGTGCATGGCGACCACCTGAAATGATGTCCAGAAGTGGTTTGTCAAATCATATATGATGTCTTTGCGGTATGTGTGGCCCTAGTGCAATCAAAGGAGGGGCAGGCCCCACCAACGAAGGGTGAATGTGCCTCATCGACATGCCGGATCTAGTCGTTAAAATCCACGGAAAATCATACGATGTCGGAAATTCTCGAGACCTATCACAGTGGCGTCATGTGGCCCTTGTAGGTTGTGGTAAAAGTTTGAGCGCATTTCGCAGAAGCCTAACCGAAGGCCTCTTGTAAACTGCACCATTTCCGAGGTAGTATCTAGCTATCGAGAGAGAACATGCCCGGTTTTGTGAAGGAAGTGCGCTGCCCGTTGCTCCGTTGGCTATTTCAACCCTCCATCGCACTTGTATACATATATTAAGACACAATGCAAGTTTGGGGTACCATTGCTACCCCCAAGGCCCCCGACTAGCCTAATCCTAGCCCGGTTGACCCGAAGACCTAGGCCTTTGTTTTTTACCGGACGGCCTTTGACCAACATACTTTTCCACCTGGTTGTGACGGGTCAGCCCATAGGAACATTTCAGAACAAGGTCTGGGCCCAACCCACCAGCGGACCCCCCTCGTGTCGACCCGATGCGGCCATTTCCCCCCTCCATGTGCCGGCGGCAGCGACTTCCGTGGAGGGGGTTACACTCCGAAGCTGCATGTCATTTGTTTGCACCTGACAGCACACTTCCAGACATGTAAGAGGACCTAGTGCAAGATTTGGTGGCATAGCTAGCCCCCAAAGGCCCCCGACCACACTCGTAGACACGCGAAGAACAATCAGTGGTGGTTTTTTTCACATACTCCTGCATCTTACAAAAATATAAGAAATTGCCACGCATATTATATCATATGTGTCTGCACTATGTAAAAATCTCATGAATTGATTACGCTCCAAGTGTTCAGGAATATTCATGCAACGCCAAAACCGCAGAAGGATTACTTCGATTTTATCGCCGTTCATGAGGGCGAACCTCACACCAGAGCCGCGTATTGCCTCTTTAGACATGGCACCACACCTTTCAACATGTATGAAGACTTGGCGCGATGCTCTGGTGGCATTGCCCCCCCCCCCCCCCGAAGGCCCTCGATCGGTCTAACCCTGGACAAGTTGACCCGGAAATCTACGCCTTTGACTTTCACCGGACGAGCTTTGACCAATGGACGTTTTCACCTGGTTGTGATAGGTCGGCCCATAGGAACACTTGAGAACAAGGTCTGGGCCAAACCCACCATAAGATTCCCTTCGTGTCAAATTCTACCCTAAATCGATGTATATTTTGTGCGATCCAAAGGACTGTCATGGCCCGGACTGACCGTCTCTTCGAGCATGGGGGATACCCTTGGTCCAGTTCTTTGGACAAGGCAGAAGCGGCGTCTCAGCACCATTCCCTTCTTGAAGGCGTTGCTTGGGTCGCACTGGGAGTCCCCAATGCAGCAGCTGGAGATGGTGACCTCCCCGGTCTTCCGGGGAGGCTTGCTGGTAATGCGATGCTGTGATGAGGGCCGCAGCATAGAGCGTGGGCGTCCGGGGTGCTATGTACGCCGGCGCCGGCATGTCCAAAACGATGGCTTCACTAGTCCTGTTTAGGTCCTGCCATCCACATGTCGTCTCCTAGGCACTTATGGGTGGAAGGTATGTTGGCCTGGACAGCCCTGGAGATGCAGTCTTCTTTGGAGGCGCCTGGCAATGGCTGTGACGCGGCCTTGAGGCTCTGAGTCTAGTTACCTCGCCGATCATGGTTGGAGGCTGGACAGGGCTAGACCTTTCATCGTTGCAGTCCGTAGTTGGTAGCACCTCCTCGCCTCCTCGTTTGGTGAGGACGATGGTGTGTGTGTGCGTGTGTCCCTCCTCTTGGGAGGTTGTACCTGTACTGTTGCTCTCTTCCTGTTCAATGAAATGAAACGCAAACTCTTTTGCGTTTTCTCAAAAAAAAATGTGTATTTTAAGTTTAGATAAGTTAGATTTAAATTAAAGAAATTTTAACTTAAAAAAATAAAAAAAAATAAAAATAAAAACAAATAATATCTACGGCCTACAAAATGAACTCTAAAAATGTTGGAAGTTGGCATGGTATCATCATTTCACCCGCATAGCATGTGCAAAAGAGTAGAGAGGGTCACCGCGAAAACTGGACGCACTTCATGTACAAACTGGACAATCTCTTTCGGAGTATCAGGGTTTCGGACGAGAACTCATCTGTTACACAAGCGACGTCATCAATTTCCAGCATGTTCTGACATCATCCGGAGTATCAGGGTTTCGGACGAGAAAGCAAAAATATTCACAAAGAAACTAAATACAGCAAAAAAACTACTCAAAAATAAATAGAAGAAAATAAATAAAACAGAAAAGACAAAAACTATATAAAAAATTGTTGGGGCGCTGTCCAGTGGGCCTGCCAGACCTAGGGTGTGCATATTCAGACCCAGAAGGGCCAGCAGGCTCACAGGGCAGCGCGCCATAGTTAGGCCCTGAAGCTTGGTATATAGAGATGTTCGAAGCAGCAAATGCGGCTGGGTTTATGAACCAGTGCGGCTGCCCTTCGCTAGGCGAGGTGGGACTAAACATTGTGCACCGCCGGTGACAGCGCATAACCATTAGTACCGGTTGGTGGCTCCAACCGCTATTAATGTGTGGGCCTTTAGTACCGGTTGGTGGCTCCAACCGGTACTAAAGGGGGCTGTTTCCCGCTGCTTCACCTAGCGAAAATTGGCCTTTAGTACCGGTTGGAGCCACCAACCGGTACTAAAGGCCCCTCCTATATATATGGCACTTACAAAAAATTCATTTTCATCGACCACCACTTCTTCTTCAACTGCTTCGCACGACATCGCCGCTGCCGCCGCGCCGTCGCCCATCGCGCGCCGCCCTCGCCGCCCCCGCCGCGCACCGTTGCCCCCGCTGCCCGTCGTCGCCGTCTCGCGCCACCGCCCCCGTCATCGCCGTCCCCGTCGTCGTCGTCTCGCGTTGCCGTCCCCGTCGCCGCCATCCCCGCCGTCCCTATCGTCGCCCCGGCCCACCGCCCGTCGTCGCGCCGCCCCCGTCGCATCGCCGTCTCGCGCCGCCGCCCGTACGCCGCCGCCCCCCGCTCGTACACACACACACAGACACACAC
>LR738713.1:830850370-830910891 GCA_902687465.1 Secale cereale
ATGTTAGCGTTAGATGAATTATATGGAAAAGCTGTTAAATATTAATGTCAATTTTAGATGAATTAGCTAGATATTAATTAGGTATATATATGAGCTTTGAACTAGTTGAATTAATATAACTAGTTTATTTTAGTATGAAAATTAATAGAACAAGTTTATTTTTAGTATGAAAATTTAGGTATATGAGATTATTTGAACTAGTTGAATAAATATAACTAGTTTATTTTTAGTAAATGCGGAGTTGAACTAGTTGAATTAGTAGAACTAGTTTATTTTTAGGTATATGAAATTTGATGATCTAATTAAAATATTACTATATATAGCTACTTTATATATTTTAGTAAGAAATTTAATAGAACTAGTTTATTTTTAGTAAATTCTTAGTTGAATTAGTTGAATTAATAGAACTAGTTTATTTTTAGTAAGAAAATTAGATATCTGAGATTTGATGATCTAATTAATAGGAAATATCGTCTGACGACGAAAAAAATTTCATTAAGTGCGAATACTGTGAAGACCAGCGCAGCCTGTGCGACAGAAATTTCCTTGTTGATGATAGGCGCTTCAGCATCAAGCTGGATGAGACCTTCGAAGTGGATACAGTAAGTCACAACGACAAGTCTTTTTTCGTAATTAAGCATGACTTATATATGCTTCATTTGCTTCAACTTATAATTTTAAATTTTCACTATTCTACTAGCGCATCCCCTGTCATGCAAGATTTTTTGTCTTGGATAAGATAGGTTTCAGTGCTATGGAAACTATGGAGGTAAAGAGAGTTTACCTGAAGACCGAGCATGGTTATACTTTCAACGTCAAATTATACAATGCAGACACGTACACCTATTTTGAATGCAAAACTTGGCAAGCACTATGCAAGGCTTATGCATTTGAGCCTGATATGGTTATCACCTTTGATATTTGTCCGGACGATGATATTGAAGGTAATAGAGACATCTGGGTCGATGTGCAGACGCCTCCAGTTCTACCAGTATGTGAGTTTCTCAACCATATTTATGTCTTTGATATTGTTTATTCAAAAATAGTTGACAACTAATTTCTATTGACAGCTTATTTCCATTCAAGCAAACATGTCCGGTGCTTGGTAGACAGGACCTACTGCTGTCCCGGAGCTGAACTAAACTGCGAGGAGATAAGTCATTATGTTTCATGGCTTGAGGATCTTCATACTGTCAAGACAAATTTTCTTCCTGCACTTAGAAATGTTAGTACTCAAAACGTGCGACCAATAGTGATCGTATTGAACTACGGTCACATCTATTTACGAGTGATTGTAAGATTTTTACTATTTGTCCTCAGTGCATCTTTTGCATACATTATTTTTTCTTAAATTTCATTGCTAAGTATATTTATTACTATCGATGTTCTTCAACAGGGACTCCCGATGACAGTTGTGCCTTAGTGGATCGAGACTAAAGGTCACATGTCAATGGTTAGCTTACGGCCAAGATATTCTACATTGCACATGAGTGCATTCAGGATTTCTAAAAAGCGATGAATGCTTAATAGTGAAAGATTGGAGCAACATTGTTAACGATCCCAGAGAAGTACTAGGGGGCAGCAATGAGAAGCGTAGCCCACGATTAGGAGACAGGTTCATCTGCATGCTCCAGTATGATGAATCAGGAGAGCTATACATGTTCAATGCTATTTTACCTGAGAGAGAGCAGCAGGAGTGATTTAGCTAGTTCATGCTCTTAGTACTTGTCCTCTCATGTCCGTATTCTTCGTCCTGAACTTAATCTCAAAGGATGATTTGCTTTTGTGGTGTTATGAACGCTTGTAATATCATGACCATGTTGAACTCGATGATATCCTTGCTTCTGGTACAAGTGAATGATTTTTCTTTAAGCTAGTGTTGGTGGTTATTAGATAGCGGTAATGACTATGATGATTAAACAGTGGTAATGACGACTATGATGATTTTTAGCTAGCTAGTATAATGTGTTAATGATATGATGCAAGAGTTTTTATATTAATATGATGATGATGATGATGAGTTATTATATCATATGATGATGATGATGAAGAATTTGACCCAAGGTAAGTAATTAAGTAGTACTAGCTAGCTAGCTAGCTGCCATTATCTCTTTAATTATCATGCTTGATTAATTATTATCTGATCAAATTCCATTCTCGTAAAGGCCCTGAAGCAGGCGCAGGGGACTGATTTGTGTGCATACTGCGTTTGCGAGAACATTCGCATGATGGCGTCCGAAAGGAGCAGATCTCAAAGACAGGAATGGGTACGTTTGTCAGAACACTATTCACAATTTTTACACCATTATCGATATCTAGTCACACAACTAATAAACATGCATATTGATCTCCTTATTAACAGTTCAAAGACGTGCGGGACAAGCTCCTAGAAACGGAGCGCGTACAAGCACTTCAAGAGGAAATAGCGGGATTTTTGCTCGACCAGGTCATAGATCCGAAGGGAGAATATCATTACCCGCTACCGCCCCCATGAACCACTTCCAATTGTCATCGTGCTCCGAAGGCACCAATTAGGCTAATGCCACTGGCTCCGAAGGCAACATGTAGGAGAAATTGTATATAACTATACATGTGTGTATCTGTGAATTGGTGGGTTGTGAGACATTTGATGATATATATATGATTGGATCTACTAGAAATTCTATATATATATATATATACTAGCAAAATGGCCCGTGCGTTGCAACGGGAGAGAAACTTGACGTGTTGATCAAAGTATCCACATGCATGATATGATAGCATCGGACAACATACAATTTGTTGTAACACAGATTGACCTCGCAACGATATGCGTCTGACTTTACATCAATGTCGGTCGTCCTTGCCGTGTTCATGTGGTCGGCTTTGCGACGTCGTCCTTCTGACTTAAAATATCACCAACCGTCCTTGTAGGGTATGCATAGTCGGCTTTGCAACACGGCAATCCAACTTTTCCAGTAAAAAAGAATAGCGGCAAGCCGGCAACTGATGTTGCATTGGAGTGCTTCCGCTAGATGCATATATAGGTCGTTGGGCCTAGGAGCGCCGCGTCCGGCTTGCAGCAGCATCGACCAGGCTTGCAGTATCATGTATTATTCTGGTTGCAGCAATGACGTTCGATCAATCGGATAATCTTTCGAAGAAAAAAAATGTAAATTTGGTTGCAAAAAAAAACATTTTTGTATTTTCCGTTCTTTTATAATGCGCCAAATGCTATGCTGGCTCTCCTATGGTCATCCCAATGTGGGGCATGAGTCTCCCCACGCTTTCTTCTCTCGTTAGTAAATCTCTAATTACATAGAGCCATGCAAAGCACGAGCATCCCTCTTCTTCTCTCTTTGGACGTCCCTTTTTCACTGCCATAAACAAAATCAAGAATACCAATCTAATCCTCTTCCCGCCCATACGCGGCGAACCTCGCTTTGGGGAGGTCGGTCACGGGTCGCTGCTGGTCATGTACGTACATACGTGTCCTGGCAGCTGCGATCCTGTGGTAATGCTGTCATGGTAACACATCGGAGGAACAAATCCAGACGGCCGACTCTCACCAAATCAAATCCCTTTTACTTAGGGATCAATTCCTCTTAATTTCCCTTTCAAAAAAAATTCCCACATGGGAGGCCTAATTTTTGGCTGCTCCCCAATAAGGCCCAGGTTGGCCCATGCAGGACAGTCGGACGAAATTCAGCCCAATTACTAAAAAGCACATTAATAGCGGGGTTCAATTACTAAAAAGCACATGAATAGTACCACCTCGGATAATATGAGCGAAAAAACTGAAAGCGTAAATTCACGAGAAGAAGCGTATTGTGACGGCGAACCCGACGGACTCAATCCGTGCTTTATTATTAGGTATATATATATATATATATATATATATATATATATATATATATATATATATATATATATATATATATATATATATATATATATATATATATATATATATATATGCATAACGTGTACAATGTGTAGTATCGTAAAATACCAGCAAACGAAAAAGAATTAAATGGAAAACACAAAATTAAATGAAAAAAAATCATAAAACCAAAAACCTCCCAAACCTTGTAGTACCAGTTGGTTTTACCAACCAGTACAAAAGGGCTCCCGGCCCCCGGAGCTGGCTCGTGCCACGTGGTTGCCCTTTAGCACCGGTTCGTGCTGAACCGGTACTAAAGGGGGGGGGGGGCCTTTAGTGCCCACACTTTAGTGCCGGTTATGGAACCGGCACTAAAGGGCCTTACGAACCGGTGTTATTGTCCAGTTCTGCACTAGTGTAGCAACATGATATCAAATGAAATGATGACGAACTTCAATATGCTTGGTTCGAGAATGTTGCACGGGATTATGAGCAATCTTAATAGCACTTTCATTATCACAAAGTAATGGAACATGTTTCATATTTATCCCATAATCTTTAAGAGTTTGCGTCATCCAAAGTAATTGAGCACAACATGAACCAGCGGCAATGTATTCCGCTTCGGCAGTGGATAAGGATACCGAGTTTTGTTTCTTGGAGAACCAAGATACAAGAGATCTACCAAGAAATTGACAAGTACCCGAAGTGGACTTTCTATCAACCTTGTCTCCCACATAGGCCGAATCGGAGTAGCCAACAAGATCGAAAGAAGACCTCTTAGGATACTAAATGCCAAAGTTTGGTGTGTGAATTAAGTATCTCACTATCCTTTTCACAACCTTAAGATGACATTCTTTCGGGGCTGCTAGATATCTTGCACACATGCATACACTTAGCATAATGTCGTGACCGGAGGCACATAGATATAACAATGAACCAATCATAGAACGGTAAACCTTTTGGTCAACCGGTTTGCCATCCTTTGTCAAGTCAAGATGTCCACTAGTAGGCATGGGTGTAGTCATACATTTGCATTCTTGGATGTTGAAGTTCTTGAATAAGTCCTTGGTATACTTTGATTGAGAAACAAAGGTACCCTCCTTAGTTTGCTTGATTTGCAAACCAAGAAAGAACTTGAGTTCACTCATCATGGACATCTCGAACTTCTCCAACATTAGTCTTTCAAACTTTTCACTAAAATGAGGATTAGTCGAGCCAAATATGATATCATCAACATAAATTTGGCACACAAATAATTCACCATTAACTCTTTTAGTAAAAAGTTGAATCAATTTTCCCAATTTCAAAGCCTTTTTCAATAAGGAACTTGTTCAAGCATTTATACCACGCTCTAGGAGCTTGTTTAAGACCATAAAGAGCTTTGTGAAGTTTGTAAGCATGATTAGGTTTCTTGGGATTAACAAAGCCGGGAGGTTGTTCGACATAAACTTCCTCCTCAATTTCACCATTGAGAAAAGCACTTTTAATGCACATTTGATATAAAGTGATATCATGATGATTTGCATAAGCAAGTAAGATGCGTATGGACTCAAGTCTAGCAACTGGGGCATATGTCTCACCATAGTCCATACCTTCTACTTGAGTGTAGCCTTGGGCCACAAGACGGGCCTTGTTGCGAACAACTTGTCCATCTTCATCTTGCTTATTGCGAAACACCCATTTGGTACCGATGATGTTTTGGCTGTTGTCGGGCTTTTCAACCAATGTTCAAACTTGGTTGTTCTCGAAGTTATGTAGTTCTTCGTGCATAGCGTTCACCCAATCCGGATCATCAAGAGCATCTTCAACCTTCATAGGTTCAAGGTTAGATATGAAAAGTAATGTTCACAAAAGTTAGCTAAACGAGATTTAGAGCGAGTGATTCTCCCGGTTTGGATATCATCGTAGATTTTCTCTACGGGATGATCTCTAGCAATTCTTGCTCTAACTCGTGAGAGCTTTGGCTTGGGTCGGGGTGGAACATCCTCTTCATCATCATCTTCTTCTTGTCTTCTTCATTGTTGTTGCCGTTGTTGTCTTCTTGTGGACGTGGAGAAGGAGGTCGATGAGGTTCATTTTGATGCACTTCCTCGTTTCCTTCATCTTGGCATGTCCCACTTGTGGATGCCTCCAAGTCAACTTGTGGTTCACCTTGGCATGAAGTTGAGGCTTCCACTTGAATGGATGAAGTATTCTCCTTCACCTCCGTTGGCCGAATCTTGCCAATAGACAAGTCTTGTATTGCCTCCGAAGGGTCATTGTCTCCTGCATCTATTGGCAGTTGCTCTACTTGCGAGCCATTAGATTTATCAAGCTTCGCATCTACCGTCTCTTGAACCTTACGGGTGAAATTGTTGTAGACACGATAAGTGTGAGAGTTTGAGCCATAACCGAGTAGAAAACCTTCATGAGACTTAGGAGCAAATTTTGAACGACGATGCTTGTCAAAAATGTAACACTTTGAGCCAGATACTCGAAAGTATCCAACTTGGGGTTTGTTACCGGTGAGAAGCTCACATGCCGTCTTGCCGAGAAGTTTGTGAAGATATAGTCGATTTGTAGCATGACAAGCGGTCTCAACCGCTTCTGCCCAAAAGTGCCTTGGCATCTTGTACTCATCAAGCATCGTTCGCCATTTCGATGAGTGTCCGGTTCTTCCTCTCAACAAATCCATTTTATTGAGGTGTGTACGTAGCCGAGAACTCATGTGAAATCCCTTCTTCGTCAAAAAAGGTATCCACATTTGTGTTCTTGAACTCTGTTCTGTTGTCACTCCAAACCTTCTTGATCTTCATTTCAAATTGGTTTTGGGCCTTTCTAGCAAACTTTTTGAAGATCTTTTGGACCTGCGATTGATCATCAAGAAAGAACACCCACATAAATCTTGAAAAATCATCTACAATGACCATTCCAAAGGAGTTACCACCGAGACTCTTGTAAGCATTGGGACCACAAAGATCCATGTGAAGTAGCTCAAGCGGTCTTCTCGTAGTCATGATGTTCTTCACGGGATGACTTCCTCCAACTTCTTTTCCTGCTTGACAAGCACTACAAAGTCTATCCTTGTAAAATATAACATCTGTAACAACAAGGATATGATCACTTTTAATAAGATTAGCAAGATTTTTCATGCCGACATGACCTAACCTTCTATGCAACAACCAACCTTTAGAAGATTTAGCAATAAAACAAGTGCGAGGTTGGGCTTTCTTAGTAAAGTCAACAATGTATAGGTCACCTCTACGAATTCCAGTAAAGACCATATTATGATTATCTCTACGAAAGACTTGGCAATCAACATGAGTGAATAGCAGATTTATGCCGAAATCAGTTAATCTAGACACGGAAAGAAGATTATAGCCGAGAGAAAGTACAAGCATGACATTCTTGATAGAGCTATCGTTGGATATGTCCACCTTACCAAGGCCAGCAACTTTACCCTTAGAGTTGTCACCAAAGGTAACATACTTTCGTGGACCATCGTTTCTAGCAAACTCATCAAACATGTCCTTGTCTCCGGTCATATGATCCGTGCATCCACTATCAAGAACCCATTCCTTTTCTCCGGCTGCATAACCACGAAGATTAGCCATAAGACCAAAATGTCTCATTTGTCCATCAAGGTAAAATTCACTATCATTATCCTCATCATAATAACCATGTTCAACATCGTCTTGTGATTGATCAACACCTAGAGAGAGTGATTTATTAGTTATGTGATCATGACAATGAATGAAATATGCCCTAGAGGCAATAATAAAGTTGTTATTTATATTTCCTTATATCATGATAAATGTTTATTATTCATGCTAGAATTGTATTAACCGGAAACATAGTATATGTGTGAATACATAGACAAACAAAGTGTCACTAGTATGCCTCTACTTGACTAGCTCGTTGAATCAAAGATGGTTAAGTTTCCTAGCCATAGACATGAGTTGTCATTTGATAAACAGGATCACATCATTAGTGAATGACGTGATTGACTTGACCCATTCTGTTAGCTTAGCACTTGATTGTTCAATTTTACTGCTATTGCTTTCTTCATGACTTATACATGTTCCTATGACTATGAGATTATGCAACTCCCGAATGCCGGAGGAACACCTTGTGTCCTATCAAACGTCACAACGTAACTGGGTGATTATAAAGATGCTCTACAGGTGTCTCCGAAGGTGTTTGTGGTGTTGGCATAGATCGAGAATAGGATTTGTCACTCCGAGTGTCGAAGAGGTATCTCTGGGCCCTCTCGGTAATGCACATCACTATAAGCCTTGCAAGCAAATGACTAATATGTTAGTCACGAGATGATGCATTACAGAACGAGTAAAGAGACTTGCCGGTAACGAGATTGAACTAGGTATTGAGATACCGACGATTGAATCTCGGGCAAGTAACATACCGATGACAAAGGGAACAACGTATATTGTTATGCGGTTTGACCGATAAAGATCTTCGTAGAATATGTAGGAACCAATATGAGCATCCAGGTTCCGCTGTTGGTTATTGATCGGAGATGAGTCTCGGTCATGTCTACATAGTTCTCGAACCCGTAGGGTCCGCACGCTTAACGTTCGGTGACGATCGGTATATGAGTTTATGAGTTTTGATGTACCGAAGGTAGTTTGGAGTCCCAGATGTGATCATGGACATGACGAGGAGTCTCGAAATGGTCGAGACATAAAGATCGATATATTGGATGACTATGTTTGGACTTCGGAAGTGTTCCGAGTGAGTTTGGACAAATATCGGAGTACCGGGGGGTTACCGGAACCCCTCGGGGAGTGTAATGGGCCTCATGGGCCTTAGTGGAGAAGAGGAGGGGCAGCCAGGGCAGGCCGCGTGCCCCCTCCCCCTCTAGTCCTAATTGGACAAGGAAGGGGGGGCGGCTGATACGTCTCAAACGTATCTACTTTTCCAAACACTTTTGATATTGTTTTGACCTCGTTCTTGCATGATTTGAACTAAACTAACCCGGACTGACGCTGTTTTCAGCAGAGCTGCCTGTATGGTTTTATTGTGTGCAGGAAAACGGATTTTTAGGTATCTCAAAAAAATCCACGAAAAATCACAGAAAATCCACGCACCCGAAGGAACCAGGAGCCAGAAGGGGGGCCAGAGGGGGGCCAGAGGGGTGCCCAGGCGCCCTGGTGGCGCGGCCCAGCCCCTGGCCGCGCCGGGGGGTCGCCTGGGTGGGCCCCGCGCCCCCTGGTGCCCTACTTCGACTCGTATTTTTACTCGCGACACGGAAACCCCAGATCAGAAGTTCTTTTCGCAGTTTTCGTCGCGGAGCCGCCGCCACCCTCTGTTCTTCTTCGGGAGGGCTAATCTGGAGGCTGAATTGGCCTCCGGAGAGGGGAGATCGTCGCCATCGTCATCATCATCACCACTCCATCATCCCTCCATGACTTCTCCTTCCATGTGTGAGTAATTCCCCTGCTGTAGGCGAAGGGGATGGTAGGGATTGGATGAGTTAGATCATGTAATAGTTTGTCAGATCGTTGGGGGCATGTTGCCTATCATCTACTATGGTGTTTATCATCTTTGCTTCAACTTGTTATTCTTAATGCTTGACACTTAGGGCTCGAGTGCCATGATTTCAGATCTGAACCATATGTGTTTGCATGAATATATTTGTGTTCTTGATCCTACCTATGAGTTGTTTGCACCTGTTACGGTTCGGAACCGGCGATCCCAAAAGTGACAGCTTGGGACACCAAAGGGGATGGTCCGTAGTTTGAGGATTACATGTATCCATTGAGTTCATTGCTTTGTTCCGGTGCTCTTTGACAGGAGCACCTTAATCTCCATAAGTTCCTTTTGGCCCCGTTCGTAGCGGGATGGTAGGACAAAAGATGTTGTGCAAGTTCTTATTGCAAGCACGTACAACTACCTACGGGATACATGCCTAATGTTTGATATTTGCCTAGATGATCATTACTTTTCCGTGTGCCGTGCCCCAAGTTAGAATCATGATATATCTCATCCATGCAGCGCCCAACCATCCATCTCCCTAGCCTACAGTGTTTTAAATCCTGCTTGTCACTAGTTTCTACTTTTGCCATTTACCTTTACTATTTACT
Source organism: Secale cereale (assembly GCA_902687465.1). Lineage (NCBI taxonomy): Eukaryota > Viridiplantae > Streptophyta > Magnoliopsida > Poales > Poaceae > Secale > Secale cereale. The sequence goes on from LR738713.1 coordinate 830,860,316, forward strand.
TTCGCTGTTTACTTTTACTATCATCATCATCGCTATCATATCACTGTTACCATTTATCTTTTGTTGCAAGTAAGTATATTTCAGGTGCGGTTGAATTGACAACTCAACTGTCAAAGCTTATAAATACTCTTTGGCTCCCCGTGTGTCGAATCAATAAATTGGGTTATTCTTACCCGCGAAGACTATCTCGATCCCTTACGGTTGAGGGTTATCAAGTACCGTTTTCTAGCGCCGTTGCCGGGGAGCATAGCAATATTTACAAGTCTACTTGAAGTATCCTACCTGCTGCACTTCATCCACTATGGGTAAGAAAGGAGACCCCAAGGTTCCGATCTTACTATCTACTACAAGAAGAGGTACTGTTCTGAGCACTAGTGCTACACTTGATTCGCCTTCTGTTATGAGTAAGTTTGCCTCACCACCACCACATGATGCTCCTACTGAATCAGTTACTATGTCCGATACTCTTGATGATGCTTCTACTACTATTGATGATATTAGCTCACTTGGTTATGCTCTTGAAAAACAAATTGCTGTTGCTGCTAAAAAGTCTGGAATTGAAATTCCTGTTACTCGCTATCCTATTGGTGAAACTTATGATTATCCTGATTTGAGTAAACTCAAGGAGAGACTCCGTGATGATGATTACTATATGCTTGATGAAGATTTATGCAGGGAACTGACAGAGTTTTCTGGCTCTGACCCTGAAGTTATTAAGAAACTATTTGAAAAACACTCTTTGAAGAACAAAACAGTTCCTGATCCAGAATTTGCTACATCTCCTATATGCATTGATGATCCTGATTATGATTTCTCTCTTGATCTTTCACTTATACCTATGGTTGAAGCTGACCCCTTTTATGGCAGAGAAAATGATGATGCTATTGCACACCTGACTAAACTCGGTGAGTTGGGTGGCCTGTTTACCACAGATGAAAGATACGATACTTTTATATCACCAAGCTTCTTCCTTTCTCCTTGAAGGAAGGTGCTAAAGCATGGTATGATTCGCTTCCATGCGGTTCCATTAAGAGTCCTCAAGACTTAGCTCACTCTTTTGTTGATAAGTACTTTCCTACTCACATGCAACATGCTGCTTTACAAAGAATTTATAACTTTAAACAGTTGCAGGATGAGTCCCTCCCTAAAGCTTGGGGGAGGTACTGCGGTCTGATTCGGGCTAGACCAGGACATGAAGTCCCTAAGAACGAATTAATCGATATATTCTATGCTGGTTTAACTGATGAATCCAGGTCCTATTTGGACAGTTGTGCTGGTTGTGTTTTCAGGAAAAGGACGCCGGAAGATGCAGAAGATTTGATGGGCAGGATTGCCAAAAACCATGAAGATTGGTCCGTCCCTGAACCACCTCCACCACCAAAGAAAAGGGGCATGTTTGTTCTAAGCCCCGAAGATATGCGAGAAGCAAAGAAGTCTATTAAAGAGAAAGGTATTAAAGCTGAAGATGTGAAGAATCTACCCCCTATTGAGAAGCTGTGTGAGCCTACCACTCACCCTCCTATGGTAGAGGTACACTCTCTTTTAGATTCCAACGCAAGTGACATCCCTCATGGTAAGCCTCCTGATCAATGTTTAGATGAGTTTGATAATTTTATTATGAAAAAAATCATTTTAATGAGAGGATACAAAGTCAGTTGCATGATAATTCCCTTGCTATCAAAAGTTTGCTTGATGTTCTAGGTAGAACAGTTAATGATGTTCAATGTCTTGTGAAGCATTTTCATATGGTTAAAACTCAGCTTGACCAAATTTCTAATGTGCAAAAAGATTTGCTTGCTAACAATGCCAAACAAGATAATTTGCAGGCTTTTGGGATTAAGACCCGAGGAGGAACTAGCACTCAAGATCCTCTCTATCCAGAGGGGCATCCGAAGAGAATCGAGCAAGATTCTCAAATGCAGGAAGAAGGAATTGTTAGCTCTCCAAAGAAAAAGAAGAAACATAAGGAGGCTGACAATTCTAATGATCCTATTGCAGATGAAGAGCCAACTATTGATCCAAACAGTGTATCTATCTCCGATGCTGAGACTGAAGACGGTGCTGAACCTGAAGGTAAGGATAATGAGAAGAATGATCCGCCTGAAGTTCAAGAAGAAGAAGCACCTGACAAACGTAAGAGGTACACTAAAGAAGACTTCATCGCAAGAAAACATGGGAAGGAAAGAGAACCGTGGGTGTAGAAGCCCATGCCCTTTCCAGGTAAGTCCATCAAATCCGAAGAATAAGAGCATTACAATAAGTTTTGTGAGTGGATTAAACCTCTTTTTCTTCAAATTCCTTTGACTGAAGCTATTAAGTTACCTCCTTATTCAAAATATATGAAAGATATTGTCACTAATAAAAGAAAAGTTCCTAATGAAGCAATATCTACTATGCTTGCTAACTACTCTTTCAGTGGCAAGATTCCTGAGAAGCTCGGTGATCCAGGTATACCCACCATTCCTTGCTCCATAATGAATAATTATGTCAATACTGCTTTATGTGATCTTGGAGCAGGAGTGAGTGTTATGCCTCTCTCTCTTTACGAGAGGCTTTGTTTAGAGAAACTAATTCCTACAGATATCTCCCTTCAGATGGCTGACAAGTCAACCGCCGTCCCGATAGGTATTTGTGAGGATGTTCCCGTAGAAGTTGCTAATTGTTTGATTCTTACTGATTTTGTTGTGCTTGACATGCCTGAGGATGGGAGCATGTCCATTATTCTTGGTAGACCTTTTCTTAACACCGCAGGTGCTATTATTGATTGCAATAAAGGGAAGGTTACCTTCCATGTGAATGATAAAGAACACACGGTATATTTTCCAAAGAAGATCGACAGGAGGCATGGCCTCAACTCTATAGAAAATATTGAGACCGTGAAAATTGGAGAATGGGATTGTCCACTACATGTGCCTCACAAATACAAAACTATCATGGTAGGGACAATGTCCATCAAGGTAAAGGTTCAGTGATTACTTCGTAAGAGGTGAGACTTTTTGCTCTATATATCGCCTGTTTGGTGGTAAGACTTGATCAACCTTACTAGTAAACATGTTTTATATAGATAAAAAGTTGAGCTTGTTATGTTTTCATTTGTTTTTAGTTTTTTTCCTACTTGTTGTACCAAGTATTTATGTTTTGAAGCTTCACAATACTACTCACTACTTCAAGTTTTCAGAGAGTTTCGCAACTTTTTGAACTTAGAAAAATTTTCAACAGTGAAGTTTTCAGAAAAATTCTAGAAAAAATTAAATAAAAATTTCCACGACGGGAGAGACCCAGAGGGACCTGGGGCCAGCCAGGGGGACCCACCAGTGGCCCAGGCGGCCAGCTGGCGCGGCCCAGCCCCTGGTCGTGCCCACAGGGCGCCTGGGGCCCACATGGCCCCCCTCCAGGTATGTCTTCTTCCTCCCTCTCTCTTTTTCTCCAAAAATGCGAGTTCTGCACTTGTTCTTGTGTTCTTGCTGTTCTTGGAGGCGATTCTTCGATCTCTCTCTACAGCCCCTCATTTGAGCTGAGATTTTGAACAAATACTCCCTGGTATGTGACTCCTCCACCCCTCCAATTATATTTTTGATTGGTGGCTTCATTTGTGAGTATTTAGTAGTTCTTGGTGCTGTATAGATGAGCTTGCATGCATGTGTAGAAAGTTATTTTCCAAGTTTTGATGCAAGTTTATGCCTTGGGCAAGTGAGTTGAGTAGTTTGCCTTAACCCATCTTGTTTTAATCCTCGTTTTTGTAAATTGCCAAAAATTTCAGAAATGAGTTTGTTAGGAAGGGCAAAAGGGTGGCTTGAGAAGAGGAGGCCTGCACACTCCGATCGAGTTACTAGAGCCGCAGCTTCACCCTCGACTGCTAGGGTGAGCTATAATGAAGATCATGTGCCCCTGGAGTTGTTGGAAGACACAAGTCCAGCACGTGCAATGACGTTTCCATGTGATGAATTCCTTGAAGCTGCGGGAATTAAGAATGAGTTTTATAATCTTTGTGCTAATGCAGGTTTGACACGGCTCGTCACGTGCCGTGTTACTCAATATCAAAAACTCACCTCCAGTTTTATTAACAGTTTTAGATATAATCCTGATTCAGGTGCTATTGAGTTTAAAATTTACAATGATCTTATCACCATGACTTTGGGAAGGTTTTGTGAAATAATAGGTGTGCCAAACGTTGGGAGGACGGCTAGGATGGCCACTCAGCCCTCCGAGCTGAAAACCGTCATTAACTCTCTCTGCAGCATGGGTACGAGGGATATTCATCGGTCGAAGATCTCCAGCATCTTATTTCCTCACCTCAGGTATTTTGCATATTATGTTGCTAGAGGGGTGTTAGCTCGTGACAACACGAGCAGCATTTCTGCTCCGGATATTGCTATCCTGGCAGCAGCCCTCTCAGGGAGGTCTGATTATAATCTGGGTGCCTTAATTGCTCGACGCCTTGCTATGAACGGTAACAAGGGGGACTTATATGGTGGCTTTTATGCCACACTTATCTTAGAACATCTTGGAGGCACCCCACACCCTGATGATAATCCTTTTACTTATTTAAGCTTTGATCTTGCTGCTATGAAAAGGCATAAGTTTGTTACCATGGCTTCTGAGCTAGATAATCATGTTTATATCTTACGTTTCGGAACTACCGCGGAACGCGAGATCCGTCTACCTGCACCTCTTTTGTTTGATTTTTCTCGCAGGAACGGATGGTCCTTTGATGTTGTCCAGTTCGATGAGTTCATGGTCCAGTATCAGTTTCATAACCCCATGGAGGGGGTTGTGCCCGACGAGGAGGAGCACGGTGAGTTACCACCTTTCCAGGGAGATACCGCCACCGAGTTTGGTGAAGGGTCTTCCTCTGCTTGGCGTACGGACCCTTCCTCGTGGGAGACTCCGAGGAGTTCGGTATACGCGCCAGCATCCTTCTACGACCCGTGGTCTCACCACCATACCCCCGGAGCAGGAGGCTCCTGGGGGCAGTAGCTGCTACCAACTTAGGCCAAAAGCCTAAGCTTGGGGGAATACGTGCCCCTCTCACTTTTCCATTGTATTATCCGTTTTGTTCGCTTTGATCTTTTCAAAGTTTTTGCCCGCTCTTCTTTATTTCTCTCTTTGCAAAAACAACAAAAAGATTTTCTCTTTCTTTTGCTTTCGTTCAACCTTTGAAATAATCCAAAAAGATTTCCTTTTCTCTTTAGTTTGCTTTGTTTTCAGAGTTCAGCTCGAGTCCGTGATGGCATTTAATTATATTTCATACGTTCGGTCGTGCAAGTGACAAGCAGTAATGACGAAGATCGACTGAAGGGAAGCAACAAGGAAGACCGGTATGAACTCTTCTTGTTTCTACTTTTGTACATATGCCTGTACTTATGATCTAGAGACCAGCTTGTAGCGACATAGTGCTATGTTTACAATGCTCTTCCAGTGGTTCATGCTTTCCTTGTGGCTAGTCTCGAATAACTAGAGTATATAATGCGTTATTGAAATGATCTACATGCATTGCACTGTTCATAGTTCGGTATACTAAGGTGGTATTTCCCTTTAGAGAATTTTTGGATTGACTTGGCACATGCTTACACATGCTTAAGACTAAAAAGTCTGCTCTGCCTTGATGATCTTTGAGTTTTAGAATAGTTATATCACTTTCATGCCCGATTCAATGTTGCTTTGTCGCTCTGCATGATTATGGCCGTTATTGCTCTCTAGTTGGTCGCTTCCCAGTCTTTTGCTAAACCCCCACCTGTACTAAGCGGACTGACTGCTTGTGCATCCAAAATCCTTAAAACCTGTTATGCCATATGAGTCCACCATACCTTCCTATACATGGTATTTACCTGCCATTCCTAACGAAGACTTTCGTGTACCACCTCGAAATTAATCAAAAGCATTTCCCTTTTTGTGCCTATGTTTTAGCTCATGAGGAAGTAATAGTTAATTCATGATCTTTTTAAGTTGGACAAGTTTCACCCCTGGATTGCATGTCTAATGTGCAAACCCTTAATACGAGAAGGAACTGGCATAGAGTGCGCCCGGCTCAAAAAGATAATATAACAAACAAACCCTCCTTCACGCTTTGTTCATGAGAAATCAGAAAACTTTGGCAGTGATAAACAAAGGAGATTAAGAGGATGTGATCGTCCTCATGCGGGAGCCGTTCCTCGAGACTTGTCCAGCTCAAGAAGTGATTGAGTTATCTGCTAGCATTCGTTGACGAAATATGCATTTCTCAAAAACGTTTTTATCTCTGTTTTTAAAACCAAGAGCTCTGGTACATGTTTAGTTTTTGTTTCCGACCACGGGTTTTCAACCTTGCCAAACAAAAGCCACGGTTCGAGAGTCTCCACCCTCTTTCTTCAAAGCACTAACTAGGAGAGCATAATTGTCATTCTGAGTGTAATGTGCATTGTCCCAAAGTATTACATTGTCTTCTGCATGCTTGTGATATGATTTATTCTGAAATTCTTAGTTCTAGTCTCCTTTAAAACTCTGGAGGAGTTTCTGCATTTATGTTTTGCTTCACTCATGGAGACTAGCGAGATACCACCCTAGTATGCTCAAGCTATGTGCAATGTAATCTTGTCTTGATTTTCAGTAGTATATTATTTACTTTTAAGTATTTGTGACTGGTCACTTGAAAGAAGGATTGCTCCTTGCATTGTCCTCATAGTACTGTTTCAATACTTGCTAGACTCTTTTCGTAGTACATGCTTATATACATCTAATGAAGCAAAAGAGTTTGTCAAAGTTTTCTTTGTCGCGTCCAGTTCGTTGAACTGAATTGCTTGAGGACAAGCAATATGCTAAGCTTGGGGGAGTTGATACGTCTCAAACGTATCTACTTTTCCAAACACTTTTGATATTGTTTTGACCTCGTTCTTGCATGATTTGAACTAAACTAACCCGGACTGATGCTGTTTTCAGCAGAGCTGCCTGTATGGTTTTATTGTGTGCAGGAAAACGGATTTTTAGGTATCTCAGAAAAATCCACGAAAAATCACAGAAAATCCACGCACCCGAAGGAACCAGGAGCCAGAAGGGGGGCCACAGGGGGGGCCAGGGGGTGCCCAGGCGCCCTGGTGGCGCGGCCCAGCCCCTGGCCGCGCCGAGGGGTCGCCTGGGTGGGCCCCACACCCCCTGGTGCCCTACTTCGACTCGTATTTTTACTCGCGACACGGAAACCCCAGATCAGAAGTTCTTTTCGTAGTTTTCGTCGCGGAGCCGCCGCCACCCTCTGTTCTTCTTCGGGAGGGCTAATCTGGAGGCTGAATTGGCCTCCGGAGAGGGGAGATCGTCGCCATCGTCATCATCATCACCACTCCATCATCCCTCCATGACTTCTCCTTCCATGTGTGAGTAATTCCCCTGCTGTAGGCGAAGGGGATGGTAGGGATTGGATGAGTTAGATCATGTAATAGTTTGTCAGATCGTTGGGGGCATGTTGCCTATCATCTACTATGGTGTTTATCATCTTTGCTTCAACTTGTTATTCTTAATGCTTGACACTTAGGGCCCGAGTGCCATGATTTCAGATCTGAACCATATGTGTTTGCATGAATATATTTGTGTTCTTGATCCTACCTATGAGTTGTTTGCACCTGTTACGGTTCGAAACCGGCGATCCCAAAAGTGACAGCTTGGGACACCAAAGGGGATGGTCCGTAGTTTGAGGATTACATGTATCCATTGAGTTCATTGCTTTGTTCCGGTGCTCTTTGACAGGAGCACCTTAATCTCCATAAGTTCCTTTTGGCCCCGTTCGTAGCGGGATGGTAGGACAAAAGATGTTGTGCAAGTTCTTATTGCAAGCACGTACAACTACCTACGGGATACATGCCTAATGTTTGATATTTGCCTAGATGATCATTACTTTTCCGTGTGCCGTGCCCCAAGTTAGAATCATGATATATCTCATCCATGCAGCGCCCAACCATCCATCTCCCTAGCCTACAGTGTTTTAAATCCTGCTTGTCACTAGTTGCTACTTTTGCCATTTACCTTTACTATTTACTTTCGCTGTTTACTTTTACTATCACCATCATCGCTATCATATCACTGTTACCATTTATCTTTTGTTGCAAGTAAGTATATTTCAGGTGCATTTGGTTTGGTGCCCTTCGAGCACCAAGACAACTATGAGGGGTTTATGCGTCATGTTAGGGAAAATGTCATTGGTGATAGAGAAGTGTGCATTATATCAGACCGGCACCTGGGCATACTCAAAGCCATGGACATGGTTATTCCAAGACTTCCAAAGCTTCACCATCGATGGTGCATGAGGCATTTCGTGGCAACCTTTTACAGGGCATGTAAGAGCAAGGAGTTGAGCAAGGATCTAACCCATGTTTGTGTGGCCTTCAGCACCCGTGCGTTCACCATTCACTATGACACGCTGTACGAAGTTGCGAACGAAGGAGGGAAAGATTTCTTAACACGAAATTTTCCAGAGAAACACAAGTGGGCACACGCTCATGATGAAGGAGGTTGGAGATATGGCGACATGGCCAGTAACATGGTCGAATGTTTTAACAATGTGCTCAGAGGTGCCCGCCCATTGCCGGTGACTGCAATTGTGGAATATAATTTCTTCAAGCTTAATGAGTATTTTCTGATGCATTCAGAGGAAACCGTGAAGTGGATTGGTGAAAAAATAGAATATCCACCAAAGGTTGAAGAGTGGATGATGTTACAGCAAAGCAAGTCCTCGACACATAAAGTTAGGCTATTCAATACCTATGATATGACCTACCAAATCGACGAGCCTGGTGGGACAACAAGAGATGGTATGTCATATGGTGGTCGTGCATTCGAGGTGCAGCTTAAGAGACGGTGGTGTCAGTGCGAGAGGCCTACTAAGTATCATTGGTCGTGCTCTCATCTTTTGACGGCGGCGGCGTCAAGAAATATGCATGTGTTGGATGGGACAATCGTGAGGATGCATGAGTTTCATCTTGAAGCTACTAGGTTGATATGGGCCCCTCGATTCCAACCCTTCCTGGACCCACCACAGTGGCCTGACTATAATGGCCCGGAACTTAGGCCCGATCCTTTGCTCAAGGTTGAGCCGGTCCATTTGGGACATCCCAAGCACCTCCTCTTCGTCTTGATTGTACTCATCTTCCTCTTGCTCTTGCCCCTCTTCGTCTTGATTGTACGCCTCTTCCTCTTGCTCTTGCTCCTCTTCCTCTTGCTCATGCTCCTCTTGCAGTTGCTCCTCTTGCTCTTCCTGTTGCAAGACAAGACGATGACGCCGTCTATTGTCCCGACTAGTAGAAGCTCCAGCCGTGAGGACGGCTTTACTTCTGTGGCAAGAGAGCATAGCTGCCATTTTGTGGAACCAACTCACGAAACTCTACAACATAATGAAGATGCAATACTAGACTAAGTAATAGTGTGCAAAGATGGACGTTTTTGAATAGAGATAATGTATACCTTCATTGTTTTCCTAAGAGATTTCTCAGATAATCCACTTCCCTCATCTTCACCAAGTGCTACACCAGCCTCGTTAACACAATGCAATAACTCCATACCCTGCAAAATGAAGATCACGAAAATTATCTTTGAAGTACATGTAAATGCACAAGTAGGTTATAATTGTGTGGAGCATACGACTCGGTCGTGTAATTGTGCGTAGTCAAGTTGTGTCCCTTCGTTGTCTCTCATTTCTACATTGAAGTTCATATACCTGCACTCATGTTCCAACTCTTCCAATTGCAAACGGCTCCAACCGGGCTTTAGCTTCAACCGGTAACGTCCCGCAATCCACTTCAAATGCTCTTCGTACAATGAATCACTATGTTGTCTTATTTCCTTCTCCACTAGGGCCGCTCTTTGATTCCACAAATCTATCCACTTGGAGTATTTGATGGCCCAAGTCGAAGTTTCCGGGTTATTCTTTCGACTAATTCTGCAAATTATGTACAAGATGAAAGCATTAGCAAGAAATGTCTTTCATAATGCACTACTATATATCCAGAGCTACAACTATCTCACCGATGCAGAAATTGGTTTGTCTCGTAACTCTCATCCCTTGGTGTCCCTTGCCTTCTCCCAAATTGTCTTGCGACATGGTCTAGGTAGTGCCACTCGACAGCATAGAAGCATATCATTGGGGGTCTCGCCCGCCAAATATTCCTGTCACGCGTGCACATCTCGTTCAGCCTGAAATCATTCTCGGCATCATATGGCATCCAATCAACCTACAACACAACATGATACTAGTTAAGTACACGGTTCCATCACAATTGATGTGCTCTTACGTAAGTTATCATTACCTGCTTATGAGTCAACATATCCAGCTCGTTTATGTAGCATTTATATCGCGCAACCGAGCTGCCTGTGTACACATTCGCCATCTCCCAACAGTAGGCGATTGTCGGAAACCGCCAAGGATTAACTCCATGCCTCCCGTCATGTGGGAGCCATCCTTCAGGAGGTCTCTTAGTTCTCTCGGGACGTCCAACGGGCAGCCGCTCCCACATCCAAACCTGAAGGCACCAAACAAAGCCACCCATATCAGATGTGGCCTTCTTCCTACGGCATGCCTCGTCAAGCTGCAAATTCAGAAATTGTTCATAAGGTCGGCGAAATTGCAAATGCAAACAAATTGACAATTTGGTTACTAATTACCTAACGATATAAGTATGCTAGTGCTCCTGAACCCCAACTGTACTTACGGTCCCAATCACTTAGTAGGTCCAAGAATATCCACTGGGCTTTATTACCGGTAGAATCTGGGAACACTACCCTCGTTAATAGATACCACACATAAGCTCGGGCATGCTGTTGCACAACAACCACATTGGCGTTTGAAGGGCATACAACTCCTCTCTCCTCTCGCAGCCAATGATGCAACACTTTCTCACTGTCATGCTCGCCTTCTTCAGGAGGCACGGGAAAACACCTGTCAATTGGCCAACACGATCTCGCCAATTAGCAGTTACGGTGGTGCAGGTCAAAGCTTCTCCATTGATTGGAAGGCCACTGATCATCGTCATGTCCTCCAAGGTCATGGTCATCTCTCCAGATGACAAATGGAACGAGTGTGTCTCTAGCCTCCAACGGTCAATAAGTGCGGTCATCGCCCCGTGGTTGATCGACGGAGCGTGTCGCTTGAACTGAAGCACAAACGGGAGAAGTCCCATTCTCTCGAAGTACGGCTCATACCGCTCGTCGCACGACCAGTCGTGGGCACTATGACCCCTCATGCGCATAGGTTCTTAGTTCCTGCAAAATAGCATTGCATTATGGTTAGTGACTAGCAAAAATGAAAAGTAATAACCAAGTTTTCAAATGGATTCAGTCATACCCGCTGATTCTCAATGTCCCGCGCACGATGCTCTTTGTCATACCCTTTATGAAGACCGTCGTACCAACGTTCACCCGCTATCCTAAAAATCAAGCATGAACAAATAAAACATACATAACACTATATAACATCCTACATATCATATATTTGGCATAACAACATCAACATAAATGCATATCTCAATGTCAAGATAACAAGACCAATTCTCTATATATGACAAAATCTCAATGGCAACACAACATAACAAAATGTCAATATAACATCCTAATTATATGACCGTGTCTCAATGAGAATCAAGCATACAAAACACACAAATTAATTCGATTATCTGTCAAGCAATCATCTATCTAAATCCATATACATGTCAAACCCTACCACAAATGCCTTGTCTTCTCAATCCAACCATATAAATACATGCCTTCTCTTCTAAAGTACACATCATACCCACATGACCAAGCCATGGGCTCCCCTTTCTCAAAAATGTGCAAACAAAACAAATCCTAGGGTTCCAACAAGTATGAATTATTGCCGCAAAAATAAAAGTTTCCAACCAAAAATAATTGGAGGAACCGGTGGAGAATACCTCAAGGAAGATGGGGGGGGGGGCTCTGATCCGCACTTTTGATGAAGAAAATAGCCGCGAGGAGGAAGACGCCTCGGGCGTCTTGGTGTGGGTTGGGCTGCACCCGAGCCGGCTCGGGCCGGTTTACTGCTATCCAGGGGTAAACGCCAAGGATCATGGCGTTTAGGGTCGGGGTCGACAGTTGCCACGTCAGACGGTCAAGCTGTCTGATCACAAAGGTGGGCCAAGCCCAGGCGTCGGGGTTCGCAGTGTTTTCAGTGCAAGCAGGACGGCACGGATGTTGGCGTCTTGGTTTGGGTCAGATACGAATTTTTTTTCAAACACGGATCAAATCGTGTTAAACTTAGACATAAGGGTCAAAACAGTGAAAAACCCCGAGAATAGGGGACATGGGGTTAAGTATTTTCAAAATCAGAAGTGAGCATTTTTTAGAGCGGAGGCCCTTAGATTTGACAACAACTAGTACACGACGTAGAAATATACTCACTCTGTCCGGAATTATAGTTCAGATGAATGAATATGTCTAAACGTGTTTTCTTTTTGAAGAGCCAGCTGGAGCTCTATCTTTTTGCATAGAAGAAGAAGAATTGACCCGTTAATAATAAAAAATTGGCCGAAAACTGATACAACCGGTGATCTGAAGAAGAAGGGTAGAGTAGAAAGCTTCAACATGCGGGAGGACGAGATGATGTGTGACACAAGGTTGACCACTAGCCTCGATCATGTCCACGACACGGAGCAAAATGGCACAACCTTTTCTAGGAACATTCACATATGGTTCCATGATCAGAAGCATTTTGAGCCCTAATCCGGCGCGTTGATCCGCCACCGTGAGTGAAAGTCCCTCAACTATCGATGGTACACCATCCAAGAGGCCGCTCCAAGTAATGAGGGCACTTGAAGCATCTCATCGTATGGTCGCCTAGCGGTGCACAAATCACCGAGCAAGTAAGTTAGCCACTAGCCGGATAAGCTTTAGTTTTGTTGATCACTAGTCGGATATGCTCTTGTTTTTTATCACTATCCGGATATGCTCTAGCTTTGTTGATCACTAGTCGGGTATGCTTTAGTTTTGAAGATCAGTAGCCGGATATGCTCTAGTTTTGTTAATCACTAGTCGTGTATGCTCTAGTTTTGTTGACCAGTAGCCGGATATGCTCTAGTTTTGTTGATCAGTAGCGGAAGGTGTGATCCGGCGCATTGTGTGAATCAGCGTAGATTTTAATTTAAATTTGCTAGCGGACAGAATGCGGCTAGCGTTTGATTGGATGGATGCGTATTGCAACTGTGTCCGCGGACTAGGGGTCTGTTTGGTTCTGTCTCATGCAGCGATCTCAGGCGTGAGATTTAGGAGGCCTGAGGCTGAGATTTCTGCCTGAGCAGCTCGCTGCCTGGAAGGGCACCAAGCAAACACCCCTAATACCCTGTCCGTGGATGGATGAGGTTTCTTTACGAGTTGCGTTGAACATGCCCTCGGGCCAATTCCACCGCGCGATCCCATCATGTCCGCGTGCGTCCGTTTGGGGTAAAACAGACGAACCAGACGGCCGAGCGCGCGAGTGCAAGCGGACTTTTGTCCGTTCTCTGTCCGCTTTCGACCCATCCCCGGCTCAAGTTTGCGCCGCTTTTGTGGTGAAACGGACAGCACGCGGACGCGCGGGCCATCTGCGCGTGTCCTCTCGTGGCCCGCCCGTCGGTGGCACAGGGGCGCCTTTTTCTATCGGCCCCCCTCCCTCCCTCCGGCCGCACACCCTCCACTCATCTCCACTCTTCCCCACTCTTCCCCTCGCCGCCGCCGCCGCTACCATTTGCAGCTGTGGAGCTCAGACGCGCGCTCGCCCAGCCCCTCCACTCTGCGCCCCCGAGCTACCCAACCACGGCCACCTTGCTCACTCGCCCAGCCGGATTTGGGGCGGATCCGGTCGGTCTTGAGCTCGCTCGGCTGCGGGAGGCCGCGCTTCGCCATGGACTGGCCGGGCACCGGGCTGGAAGGCCCTGGCAAGGCCGCAAAGCCGCATGCAGGCAATGGCTCCTCCTCTAGCCGCTCGGATCTACACCGTCGGTGGTCCACCGGCAGATACACGATTGGCGGTGGGCCGGGCTCGGTGCTAGCCCAAAAGCTCGTCGACGCACCGTTGCCACTCATTAAGTGCGACGACTGCCCAAAGAAGGTCGTGTGCCGCGCGTCTACAACGCCGGAACATCCCGGATGGGTGTTCATCAAGTGCTTAAACGATGGGATATGTGCTATTGTTAGCTTTGGTTGTGCTCTCGGATTTGACTAACTGTGCTAACTTGAAATTTTATTTTGTAGTATGGATGCAAGTTTTGGTATTGGGAAGAAGAGTACATTGATATATTGATAGCGCGTAATTTAATAGATGTTCGTACACTTTTTAGCTAGAATATATGCTAGAGATGAGACTAGTGCAGTTATTGCTAGAATAGATGCTAGACATGAGACTGGATGCGAGGAAGCAACCTGTACTTCTTTAGACTCGAAGAAAAAAGAAGCACGCAAGATCGAGCCTCCTCCGCAGATCAACAATGAGTGCATCGAGAAGGCCCTAACTCAACTCAAGGGATGAGTTATGGAAGTTTTATATCTTCTGAAATGTATTCTTGTGGTTCTTGTTTTCTTTGGTCTTGTTTTTCTAGTCAAAATTTGGTGATGTATTTCCATGTACCAGAAATGAATGATGAAAAAACGTTAAGGACTCGCAAAGAAATATGCACGCGGACAGGATACGGCCGGGATGCGTCCGTGCGTTGGGCGCACGGTCACCGCATCGTAGAAACTGCCCGGACACGACCCATTGCCCTATCTAAACGGACAGAATCCAAGCAAAACGGACGTCCGTTTGAAGTCGCGCGGTGGAGTTGGCCTTACTTGCATGAGCATGCATGACATTGCCGTGAAGAGCGCATCAACTTCGCTCCATGTACAGCCGCGGGGAGGCTGCTAGCTGGTTGGTTGCTGCACATGCGTTGGGATTCCATGCACAAAGCCTGCAGGAGTAGAACACATGCAACCTATGGATGGTCCTGATGTCCTATGCATGCATGCATCAACGGTGGAAGTCGAATGCTAGCACCAAAATAGGACCGAGAATGGCATCTTTTTATGCGCACGGGGACCGGCTTGAACAAGAGAGATTGCTACTTTTATAAACATGGAACGAACGGAAACTAACAAAAGATTGTTCAGGGAGGGTAGGGACGGGCGGTAGACAATGTCAACAGCGCTGGCAGGCAGCAGCGCCAGCTGCTCGATCCGGGGCCATGGCCGCCACCCATACCTGATCATGCAACCGTGGGCCGCTCTGTGTTTTGTTTCGCCCACCCTCCCATAACACACAGGGGCTTTCATTTGCTCATCCTTTCGGGTCACCTTTTCCTTGGTAACTCTTTTGAGAGCTGAAACCACAGGCTCACTGTCAAGCGGTCATGGCTATGTTTCCTTAGATTAGGCGGACGATTCTCCTGTGCTTAAGCAAAGGCACACGTTGTCGCGTTACTCAACCACAAAAAATGCAAAATGGGAAGCTTAAGCTACGAGACAGGTTTGGACCGTATATAAAGAGTGGTGGACGTGTACGTGGCATCAGTGAGAAGGTCGACTTGATCGAGTTGCCTGGCCGTTGAATCCTCATATCGCTTGCTGCTTGGCCTGTCAGAGTCAGACTGGTGTGAAGAAACCGATGTGGGTAGGTGTAGTTGGAGCAAACGGCCGAGCGAGAGAAATCGTGCAGGCGGGCCAGCGGTGGCGTGATCCCGTTCCGCAAGAAACCTCTGCGCCCTGCGGGGTGCCAGGAACGAGGTACGCCGCGCGCCGGAAATGGGAGCGGTCGCCATCGCCATCGCCATGGCCGCGCAGGAGCACGGGCGCTGAAAATGGCAGTACTGGCACTGGTGGTACTACGTAGGCGGTGACGAGTCCGGCGCCATTGGATGCCACTGACGGTCGGGGACCCGACGCCGCACGTGGTGACTACGCAGATGGATGGGATGGACGGGCGGGACAGGTTCATTCAACTTGGCCCCTGACGCAGAGACACGCACGTCTCCTTCGTATCCTTGCGTCGGCAAGCGCGTCCGATAATTGCACCGGCGACTCCACGGAGGTTCGGGCGCGCGCCAGGGTCGCCACAATAGGCAAGGCTGGGGACGCGGGTGCTTGTGTATTCTACTCCAAGTTTCTTTCTACCTTGGGTAAATCCTGCAGCTTCGCGGGCCGAGCTGCGACGCCTACGTCGGTTTATTTGGCCCTCGAGTGAACCCCACGGGCATACCGCATACGCCGATATGCGTTGCATATTTACTGTACGTGGTGGGCACACGACAAACTTGGAGTAACTTTCGCGTATACTGTAGTATCTCTATATATTACTCGTATTATAGTGTAGGAGTATCCATGATGGTACGTGGACACTGTTATCTGCATGCACACGCGAACGCGCTGCAGGCATCAGTACGTGCACGCCATTAGTTTACTCTCCTCCATTAGAGGTTAATTAAGCCATGTCCGTATCTGCCAAATGCTAAACAAGTGCTTGTTTCCATCGGCAACTTGTATTGTTTGACCCGCCGATTCGCAGCTCATCGCTCTAGTTTAATTAGCCAGGTGCACGGTTACCTAGGCTAGGCGTGGCTCGCTTCTTCCATTGCATTGCTGCACTAATGTTCCCGTAAAAAAAACTATCTTGTTCGGTATATAGTACTCCCTCCGTCCAGAAATACTTGTCATTAAAATAAATAAAAATGGATGTATCCAGATGTATTTTAGTTCTAAATATATCATTTTTTGTTCATTTTGATGATAAGTATTTTCGAACGGAGGGAGTAGTAGTTAGTAACATGTACAGTACTCCTGCGGCCGCTCTCTCTCCTTCTGCTGTCTCACTGATTTTCACTGTGTGCACTAAATGTATACTGTAGTAGCCTAGGACTTGGAGAAAATACAAAGGTGGTAGATAAACACGTATGCCACTGTAGGACCATAGGAATTATGGAAAGCAGGAGTTAGCTCGACCCCGCCCGTATCTTGGCCGATTAATCACTCACGCCTTCCTCTGGCACGTACTGCATGCCACCCAGGCGCCAGGCCGTGCGCTGACATGCACGGCCGAGCCCGTAATTTCCTGCGTCCGACGAGCTGATCAATGCATGCATGCATTTTCGGGGTGACCAGCGTCCTCTGCAAATAATGGGCGTGTACGTTGGGGAAACATATGGAGTGCCGTATGCCTGCATTTGAATTCGACTTTACAGGCTCAGAGCATCTATAGTCATACTTGCTAAATCCGGCCCCTGAACGTCCGCGGACATTGATCGGACACTCCCTAAATCCGCGCCTTTGCACCCGCGCATCTCATATTCCGAACCCTATATCCATACAGCTTCATGCAACTCGTATGTAGATCACCAAACGATCAAAATCAACAGAAAATGGACATATAAACTGGTACCGAACGAGCATAATTTGTTGAAATCTGAGATGGGCCTAGAGCCCATATGACAATTTCAGATTTGATCTCTAAGGGCCCATGTAGGTGGCATGACAAAGTGGTGGGAAGTTTAGTCCCACCATGCTAGTGGAAGGAGAGTTGGAGTGGTTTATAAGGGATTCTCTCCCTCATGCTATTGGAGCTTGAGAAGAGATGAGGCCCTCGCGCACTCCTCCTCCTCCGCACGCCACGCCTCGTCGCGTCGCGTCGCGTCGCGTCGCCGCGTCGCGGCGCGGCGCGGCGCGGGTTGCGGGTTGCGGGATTGAGCCGAGCCGAGTCTGAGACGTCGGATTGTGGGCTACCGACTTGGACGTGGGTTCGGCCCACGTTTCTCCACGCGCGGCCGCACATATATATGTGGGGCGCTCACATATATATGTGGGGCGCTGCCAACCCTAGCGGCCGCAACACAGAACGCATCTGCCTCCACGCCCGCCGTCGTCCCTTTGCTGCTGCTGCCGCCGGTGACTCCATCCCGTCCGCCGCGTACACGGTCGACGGGAGAGCAGGTCTCCGAAGCCTCGCCTCTCTGGATCCTGTACGGGAGAGGGGCGAATAGGTTTTTGGGAAGCGACTACGCGACTGCTCGCCGTTCATCTACTTCCTCTACGTCCGCGTCGCCCTCGTCATCACCATGGCCACCGACGCCGAACGTGCCGCCGCCCAGAAGATCGAAGCCGACAAGAAGGCAGCCGAGGACGCTGCTGCCGTCACCGCCGCCGCGGCCTCTGCATGGCCCACTGGAGGGTATAACTCGTTTATCCCGCTCCTTATGTTTTCTATTTTAGGCATGCTAGCGTTATACGTAGATCTGTCTACAATTAGCGTAGTATGTGCTCACATGATTGAATATCAGTATGCTATTATTTGTGTCAATGCCATGCTAGTAATTAATTCGTGGATTAAATTAATCGGAAAATTGCCTATTTACTCAACAATCCAAAAACCTATTATGTGTAGGAATTTTTCGACAAGTGGCTTTGCCGCTGCACTGAAACCGGATAAGTTTACCGGTACATATTTTAAGCGTTGGCAGACTAAGACCACTTTATGGCTCACGGCTATGAACGTGTTCTGGGTCGCCGGTGTGCCCACGGGAACGATTGCTCCTGAACAGGAGAAGGCGTTCAGGGAGGCCACCGTCGTATTTCTCGGAGCACTTCTTAGCGTGATCGGAGATAAACTGGTCGACGCATATTTACATGTGCATGTCGCCAAGGACTTGTGGGAGGCGCTCGAATCTAAATTCGGGGCCACCGATGCTGTGAGTGAGATGTATATTATAGAGCAGTTCCACGATTACAAGATGGTTGAAAACCGTCCTGTGTTGGAGCAGGCTCATGAGATAATATGCATTGTTAAGTAGCTTGAGCTTCTGAAGTGCGAGTTACCGGGCAAGTTTGTCGCGGGCTGCATAATTGCTAAGCTCCCTAATTCCTGGAGGAACTTTGCCACTACTCTGAAACATCAGAGGCGTGAATTCTCAGTGGAGGATGTCATTGGCCATCTGAGTGTTGAGCAGAACTCAAGGGCAAAGGACTCGAACGGGAAAGCGGTTGAGGGGACTTCTGTCGCCAACATGGTGAACCAGAGGAACTCCAACTCCCACAAGCCCAAGGGAAAGAACGGTGTCCAACACAATGCCGACTTTAAGAAGAAGGGTAAGAAGACCTTCAAGAAGAACAAGAAGGATGAGGGCTGCTTTACTTGTGGTTCGGCTGAACATTGGGCCAACAAGTGCCCAAACAAGTACAAGAAGCCAGGACAGGACTCCAAGTCTGTCAACATGATTGTGGGCAACAATGACAATGGTGCATCTGGGTACGGTAATTTATTTACTGTTTTTTCAGTGTTTCAGCCCAACGATTGGTGGGTGGACACAGGTGCAGGAGTTCATGTGTGTGCTGACATTTCATTGTTCACTTCTTACCAGGTCACAGGCCACGGGTCCGTATTGATGGGGAATGGCGCGAGTGCTTCTGTTCATGGTGTTGGCATGGTCGATCTGAAGTTTACTTCGGGAAGGATCGTGCAGCTGAAGAACGTGCAGCATGTCCCCGCCATCAAGAAGAACCTCGTTAGTGGCTCCCTTCTATGTAGAGAAGGGTTTAAGTTGGTTTTCGAGTCTAATAAATTAGTTGTTACGAAATATGGACTCTTTGTTGGAAAAGGTTATGAAAGCGGAGGAATGTTCCGCCTTTCCCTCGCAGATTTTTGTAATAAAGTCGTGAACCATATTCATTCGAATGTTAATGAATCAGAAGTTTGGCATTCACGTCTTTGTCACATTAGTTTCGGTGTTATGACGCGGCTAGCTAAGTTGGATTTAATCCCGAGTTTCACTTTAGCCAAAGGTTCTAAGTGCCTTTCATGTGTGCAAGCTAAGCAACCTCGCAAGCCTCACAAGGCCGCGGAGGAGAGACACTTGGCACCATTAGAACTCATACATTCTGATCTTTGTGAGATGAATGGTGTGTTGACTAAAGGTGGAAAGAAATACTTCATGACATTGATAGATGATTCCACTAGATATTGCTATGTTTATCTATTAAATACTACAGATGAGGCTCTACACTACTTTAAAATCTATAAGGCAGAAGTTGAGAAACAACTTGAAAAACAAATTAAACGAGTTCGGTCAGATCGTGGTGGAGAGTACTTCTCGAGTGAGTTTGACTCCTTTTGTGCGGAACACGGCATTATTCATGAGAGGACGCCTCCCTATTCACCCCAGTCAAACGGGGTTGCCGAGCGGAAAAACCGTACTCTAACTGATTTGGTTAACGCCATGTTAGATACGTCGGGTTTATCCAAGGCATGGTGGGGGGAGGCTATATTGACGGCATGTCATGTCCTGAATAAAGTTCCGACAAAGGACAATGAGATCACTCCCTATGAGAAATGGGCGAAGAGAAGGACAACACTCTCGTACTTGCGTACTTGGGGCTGTTTGGCGAAAGTCAATGTGCCGATCCCCAAAAAGCGCAAGCTTGGACCGAAGACCGTGGACTGCGTTAATTTGGGCTACGCTAAGAATAGCGTTGGCTATGGATTTCTAGTAGTGAAATCTGAGGTACCTGACCAAAAGGTTGGTACAATTATGGAGTCTAAGGATGCTACATTCTTCGAGGATATATTTCCTATGAGAGATAGGCAAAGCACTTCTAGACAGGAATCTGAGGAGACTCCTGAGCCTGCCATTCCTATGGAATACTATGAACGAACACATGATGAAAATCCTGAGGAGGATGACGAGGAAACCCTTGGTAGGGGAAAGAGACAAAGGACTGCAAAGACCTTTGGTGATGATTTCTTCGTGTACCTCGTGGATGATGCTCCCACTTCTATTTCAGAAGCGTATGCCTCTCCAGAATCTGACTACTGGAAGGAAGCGGTCCGTAGCGAGATGGATTCCATCATGGCTAACGGGACATGGGAGATTACTGAGCGTCCCTATGGTTGCAAACCATTGGGATGTAAGTGGGTGTTCAAAAAGAAGCTTAGGCCCGATGGTACGATTGAAAAGTACAAGGCTAGGCTTGTGGCCAAGGGCTATGACCAAAAGGAAGAGGAAGATTTCTTTGACACTTATTCACCTGTGGCCAGACTGACCACCATTCGAGTATTACTCTCGTTGGCGGCCTCGCATGGTCTTCTCGTCCACCAAATGGATGTTAAGACAGCTTTCCTGAATGGAGAGCTAAACGAGGAAATCTACATGCAACAGCCAGATGGCTTTGTGTTAGATGGTCAGGAAGGAAAAGTGTGTAGGTTGATAAAATCTTTATATGGCCTGAAACAAGCACCTAAGCAATGGCATGATAAGTTTAATACAACACTGACATCTGTTGGCTTCGTCGTTAATGAAGCTGACAAATGTGTATACTATCGCCATGGTGGGGGCGAAGGAGTTATACTGTGCCTGTATGTTGATGACATACTGATATTTGGAACCAACCTCAAAGTAATTGAGGAGGTCAAGTCGTTTCTATCTCAGAACTTTGAGATGAAAGACCTTGGTGTGGCTGATGTTATCTTGAACATCAAGCTACTGAGAGATAATGAGGGTGGGATTACACTTTTGCAATCCCATTATGTTGAGAAGGTGTTGAGTCGTTTTGGATACTCGGACTGCACACCATCTCAAACACCATATGATCCTAGCGTGTTGATTCGAAAATCCAAAGGCACGGCTATAGATCAATTGAGATACTCTCAAATCATTGGTTCACTGATGTACCTAGCTAGCGCTACGAGGCCTGACATCGCTTTTGCTGTGAGCAAACTGAGTCGGTTTGTATCAAAACCGGGTGATGTACATTGGCATGCTGTTGAAAGAGTTATGCGTTATCTGAAGGGTACTATGAACTATGGACTTCACTATACCGAATACCCGTCGGTACTTGAAGGGTATAGTGATGCGAATTGGATCTCTGATGCTGATGAGATGAAGGCCACAACTGGGTATATGTTTACTCTTGGAGGTGGCGCTGTTTCCTGGAAGTCTTGCAAGCAAACGATCTTAACGAGATCGACAATGAAAGCATAATTAACAGCATTAGACACATCTGGTGTCGAAGCGGGATGGCTTCGAGATCTCTTGATGGACTTGCCATTGGTTGATAAACCGGTTCCGGCTATCCTTATGAACTGTGACAATCAGACCGTCATCACCAAGGTGAAGAGTTCAAAGGACAACATGAAGTCCAACAAACACATAAGAATGAGATTAAAAGCTGTCAGAAAATTGAGAAACTCCGGAGTGATAGCGTTGGAATATGTCCATACGGCTAAGAATCTGGCAGATCCCTTTACAAAAGGGCTATCACGTGTTGTGATAGATAATGCATCGAGGGAGATGGGCATGAGACCCACATGAGTTGCCGTGGTGGTAACCCAACCTATGTGATCGGAGATCCCGTGAAGTAGGACCTGGGAAAACAAGCCAGTGGTGAACTGAGGAGAGTAACTATACTAACCCACTCCGCTGGAGATGCAATACTCTCAATACTGTATGGGAGGATGACTACTGTCTTAATGTGTTCCAAGGCTTATATGTATAAGCAAGATGCTATCCTACAGAGCGATCTTTGGAGGAACACACCTATATGAGCCCGACTGCTGGTCACAGTCTATGAGATTGGGGTGATCTCTAGTAAGCTCATGAACAGGCCAGGAGTGTGACTTATATGCTCCACCCGAGGGGTCAGCCTTCGGCAGCCTAGTATCAGTAAGACATGTGGTGAAACTTCTTTACGCCAAACTGACAATTCAAGGTTTAGTCCATTGTTCAGTTGTGAAGGAGTGTAGCTACTTGCTCTAGGTGAAGCTCAACCTTAACAGGTCTTCGCTGAAACACTGGTATATCGAAACAGTAATTGGAACAGAGGACACAATGGGCCCTCGAGATCTGGTGGGGGATTGTTGAAATCTGAGATGGGCCTAGAGCCCATATGACAATTTCAGATTTGATCTCTAAGGGCCCATGTAGGTGGCATGACAAAGTGGTGGGAAGTTTAGTCCCACCATGCTAGTGGAAGGAGAGTTGGAGTGGTTTATAAGGGATTCTCTCCCTCATGCTATTGGAGCTTGAGAAGAGATGAGGCCCTCGCGCACTCCTCCTCCTCCGCTCGCCACGCCACGCCACGCCACGCCACGCCTCGTCACGACGCGCCGCGCCGCGGGTTGCGGGATTGAGCCGAGCCGAGCTCACTCCTATGCGCTTCTTTTTGCCGGTCAGGAACGGAGAGTCTTTGACAGGTAGGGCCACGATCTGAGACGTCGGATCGTGGGCTACCGACTTGGACGTGGGTTCGGCCCACGTTTCTCCACGCGCGGCCGCACATATATATGTGGGGCGCTGCCAATCCTAGCGGCCGCAACACAGAACGCATCTGCCTCCACGCCCGCCGTCGTCCCTTTGCTGCTGCTGCCGCCGGTGACTCCATCCCGTCCGCCGCGTACACGGTCGACAGGAGAGCAGGTCTCCGAAGCCTCGCCTCTCTGGATCCTGTACGGGAGAGGGGCGAATAGGTTTTTGGGAAGCGACTACGCGACTGCTCGCCGTTCATCTACTTCCTCTACGTCCGCGTCGCCCTCGTCATCACCATGGCCACCGACGCCGAACGTGCCGCCGCCCAGAAGATCGAAGCCGACAAGAAGGCAGCCGAGGACGCTGCTGCCGTCACCGCCGCCGCGGCCTCTGCATGGCCCACTGGAGTGTATAACTCGTTTATCCCGCTCCTTCTGTTTTCTATTTTAGGCATGCTAGCGTTATACGTAGATCTGTCTACAATTAGCGTAGTATGTGCTCACATGATTGAATATCAGTATGCTATTATTTGTGTCAATGCCATGCTAGTAATTAATTCGTGGATTAAATTAATCGGAAAATTGCCTATTTACTCAACATAATTCACATAAACATCACCAAAAAAATCACCAAACGGGAATAAATTCAATGATCCGGCACATTGTAACTAGATTATAAACAGGAGAGGGCGTGCTTCACCTCTTTTTCTTGCCGTCTCTTTGCTCTTCCGGTCGCCGGCGCAGTTGTAGGAGTCCGCGGCAGGAGGTGGGTCCACGTCGAAGCCGTCAGACCAATCGTTCGAGGAGGAATCGGAGATAACGATGTAGCCTTGTAAGCGCCGGACAATGCAATCATGCTTTGCGCTTGAGCGTGGCCACCCTCGCCGCCTCTATTGCTGCCTCCCGCTCGGATTGCTCAATGCCGAGCCGGAGCTTCTTGGCGTTCATCCTCCGGAACTGTCGGGCATTCGTCTCCGCCTCAGTGAGTGACCGGCTGCACACCCACTCGAGGAGACGGTCCTCATCGTCGGGCACAGGCATCACGCGGCGGCGGCAGGTGGATTATGCGGCCGCATCGGATGCGCCCCCGGTCTCCCTTGCCCTCTGCCTCTCGTGGCGGGCGGCACGTGCCTCCAACTCTGGAGTCCGCAACCGCGGAGTCGGCGGAGTGGGCACTAGAACCCACCGCTGCCCGCGTGGAGTAGCGGTCGGAGGTGGAGTATGCCATCGGGTGGGAGGAGCAGATCGGGCATACCTCGCAGATGTGAGCGCGGGGGCTGGAAGAGTCAACGCTGCGTCGACGAGCAACAGGTGGCATCGCACCGGACCCGGAGCTGCCGCCCGTATCGACCCGAGAGCGCTCGAACGCGATACGGAGCGCCAACTCCTCCTCGGCCCCGGAGCTGCCGTCGGAGTGGTTGCCGGTGCTAGACATGCTCGTTGGCGCTAGGGATTAAACGGATTGCGAAAATGAGAGCGACGGGGAACGGAGCGGAGTGGAGGGAGCTATGGTTTCTTCCGGATGGAGGATTTTATGGGGCCAACTTCACGAAGATCGGCGACGCGGCATCCTACACGCCTGCGCCTAACGCCATCATCGAAGAGAAATAGAATGCATGCATCATGCATCAATGTGTGCGGGCTGGACCCTTATCCACAGACGAATGCCGACCCTTATCCACGTACGAATGCGGGAGCAAATTTGCGAGTCGGCCGTTGAAGATGCCCTTATTACTTGTCAAAATCGAATCATGGTATAACTACGACTAGATTTTACTCCTTGTCTTGAGGAGCCATGTCAGTCATTCAAACACACAAGTACCGGAGAGCACGTGTCTCAGAGAAAGTTGCCCGCCCCGCGTCCGCGTGCAACTCCACTTTGAGGCAACGCAGCATTGCACGATCTCTCGCAAGCTAGCTACCTGCTTCTCCCAGTTGAGCTTGTACGATCAAACGGCTTTAAACCATGGCCGGAAAAAGGCCCGGCCGGGGAACGCGCGCGTCGCCTCGCACGCACGCACGCACGCGCGCGCGCAGTACCCCCTCCGGGGCTTTCACTGCCGAGCGATGAAGCTGCCGGCACGGCGGCACCGTCGCTCCGTGCAAACTGGAGGATGCCCGGATCCACGGCCCTGCGCCGTGTCTGTCTGCAGGGAGGGGACGTAGTACGTGTTTCAGCGTTAATAACTCGTAGTTGTACCGGCGGCGCGATGAATGACACGCCTGCGCCTGCGTGCAGAGTGCTGTCTTATAGCTGCTGCGGGAGTTATGCTCATCAACATCATGCTAGCCAGAGGTTCTATTACTACACGGTCCATTCACATCACTGTTTCGAGCATAGTAGTAAGTGAAAAATCACAGTACTAGTTATAAATTGATCATTCGTTCATGATTGTAGTCTCCACTCAGCTGACAGTTGGTCCTCTCACTCTCAGTCTCAGTTGATGAGAACTGAGCCATCTTTTCACATCGGTTCGCCCGTGCTGGAGTTGGGGGAGAGGTATTAGAGCATCCCTTGCTAACCCCCGTCCGGCAAAACCGTTCGAAGGAGATTATGTTCCGCGTCGGAGCCCTCGTGGTACCGCAAACCATTTTGAAGACGAATATTGACATCAACTAGAAATTCATATCGACGCATGAAATTAACTAAAAAATAGCCGTGCTGCAATAGTTCACATCCAAAATCATGCGCTATATACGACATAGCAAGTTTGTCCAAACGAATGTGCAATCAAACAAAATAAAACATGATCGAACCACCAGGTCTTGATCAAATCAAGCAACATGGTTGTGGGCGTTTGAGCCAAACTCGAACCAAAGATCACCGGTGCAAAGGGACTTATTTTACCTCTCGGACGTTTGATTGAACATGTTATGGACGTTCGGGTGTGTGTCCTGATGGAAGTACGCTTCCATCAGAAACTCTCTTGTACATTGTTTGTTTCTGTTTCCTTCCTTCTATTAAAGTATGGTACGCCTTTGGCGTACTCTCAAAAAAAAATACGTTATGGACGCCGGTGGAGTCCACTAGGTCGGGGATGGGGGCATGGTTCGCCGGAGGACCTGGAGGAGGCACCCGACCTTGAACCACTACCAACTTCTTCATCAAGCCCTTCAATTGCGACTTCGCCCGCCCGACGAAGGAGGTGGAGGAGACGCCTAGTTGTTGGGGAACGTTGCATGGGAAACAAAATTTTTTTCCTACCGTTCACCAAGATCAATCTAGTAGATGCAACTACGAGGGGAGAGTAGGATCCACATACCCTTGTAGATCGCTAAGCGGAAGCGTTATGAACGCGGATGATGGAGTCGTACTCGCCGCGATTCAGATCGCCGAAGATCCTAGCACCGAAGCAACGGTGCCTCCGCGTTCTTCACACGTACGGCTCGGGGACGTCTCCTCCTTCTTGATCCAGCAAGGGGTGGAGGAGAGGTTGATGGAGAACCGGCAGCACGACGGCGTGGTGGTGATGGTGGAGAGGAACTCCAGCAGGGCTTCGCCTAAGCACCGCAGGAGAAGAAGATATTGCGGGAGAGGGAGGGCAGCACCGAGGCACGAACTTGTGTTGGCTGCCCTCCCTTTGCCTCACTATATATAGGGGGGGGGGTGGAGAGGTGAGGGCGCCCTAGGGTTTCCCCCTAGGGGCCGGCGGCCAGGGCAAGGAGGGGTGGCGGCCAAGGCAGGGGGGGCGGCCAGGCCCTAGGGTTTCCCCCCTAGGTGCCTTGCCCCCCAAGGCCAAGGGGTGCGGCCAGCCCTAGGGGGTCCCACCCCCTTAGCCGCATGAGGAGAGGGCCCAGGGGGGGCGCACAGCCCCCTGAGGGCTGTGGTGTTCCCCCTTGTGGCCCACTAGGCCCAGAACTTCTTCCGGACCCCCCGAAAACCTTTCCGGTACTCCGCCGATTTCCCGATGCTCCCCGGAACACTTCCGGTACTCCGAAACCTTTCATCCTATATATATCAATCTTCGTCTCCGGACCATTCCGGAGACCCTCGTCATGTCCGGGATCTCATCCGGGACTCCGAACAACCTTCGGTAACCATACACTTTTCTCACTAACAACCCTAGCGTCACCGAACGTTAAGTGTGTAGACCCTGCGGGTTCGGAAACCATGTAGACATGACCGAGACACTCCCAGGTCAATAACCAATAGCGGGATCTGGATACCCATATTGGTTCCCACATGTTTCTCGATGATCTCATCGGATGAACCACGATGTCGAGGATTCAGGCAATCCCGTATACAGTTCCCTTTGTCTCGTCGGTATGTTACTTGCCCGAGATTCGATCGTCGGTATCTCTATACCTAGTTCAATCTCGTTACCGGCAAGTCTCTTTACTCGTTACCGTAATACATAATCCCGTGACCAACTACTTAGTCACTTTGAGCTCATTGAGATGACGTATTACCGAGTGGGCCCGGAGATACCTCTCCGTCACACGGAGTGACAAATCCCAGTCTCGATGCATGTCAACTCAACAGACACCCTCGGAGATACCTGTAGAGTACCTTTATAGTCACCCAGTTACGTTGCGACGTTTGGCACACACAAAGCACTCCTACGGTGTCAGTGAGTTACATGATCTCATGGTTATAGGAACTTATACTTGACATGCAGAAAACTATAGCGATAACTGACACGATCAAAAAGCTATGTTAATGTTTGGGTCTCGTCCATCACATCATTCTCCTAATGATGTGATCCCGTTATCAAATGACAACTCATGTCTATGACCTGGAAACCGCGGTCATCTTTGATCAACGAGCTAGTCCTGCAGAGGCTCACTAGGGACACAAAGTCTGTCTATTCATCCACACGTGTATTTGAGTTTCCAATCAATACAGTTATAGCATGGATAATAAACGATTATCATGAACAAGGAAATATAATAATAACTCTTTTATTATTGCCTCTAGGGCATATTTCCAACAGTCTCCCACTTGCACTAGAGTCAATAATCTAGCATTACAAGGTAATGAATCTAACACCCATAGAGTCTTGGTGTTGATCGTGCTTAGCCCGTGGAAGAGGCTTAGTCAACGGATCTGCAACATTCAAATCCGTGTGTACTTTGCAAATGTTTATGTCCTCCTCCTTGACCGAATCGCGGATGGAATTGAAGCGTCGCTTTATGTGTCTGGTCCTCTTGTGAAACCTTGGTTCCTTGGCTAGAGCAATGGCACCAGTGTTGTCACAGAACAGAGTCATTGGGTTCAGTGCACTAGGCACAACTCCAAGATCTGTCATGATCTCCTTCATCCAGACACCTTCCTTTGCCGCCTCCGAGGCAGCTATATACTCCGCTTCACATGTAGAATCAGCTACCACGCTCTGCTTGGAACTGCACCAGCTTACCGCTCCCCCGTTGAGAATATATACGTATCCGGTTTGAGACTTAGAGTCATCCGGATCAGTGTCAAAGCTTGCATCGACGTAACCCTTTACGACGAGCTCTTGATCACCTCCATAAACGAGAAACATATCCTTAGTCCTTTTCAGGTACTTTAGGATATTCTTGACCGCTGTCCAGTGATCCATACCAGGATTACTTTGAAACCTTCCGGCCATACTTATGGCAAGGCTGACATCTGGTCTTGTGCACAGCATTGCATACATGATAGAGCCTATGGCTGAAGCATAGGGGACGACACTCATCTTTTCTCTATCATCCGCAGTCACTGGGCATTGAGTCTTACTCAACTTCGTACCTTGCAATACCGGCAAGAACCCCTTCTTGGATTGATCCATTTTGAACTTCTTCAAAACTTTATCAAGGTATGTGCTTTGTGAAAGTCCTATCAAGCGTCTTGATCTATCTCTATAGATCTTGATGCCCAATATGAAAGCAGCTTCACCGAGATCTTTCATCGAAAAACTCTTGTTCAAATACCCCTTCACTCTATCCAAAAATTCTATATTGTTTCCAATCAGCAATATGTCATCCACATATAATATTAGAAACGCTATAGAGCTCCCACTCACTTTCTTGTAAATACAAGCTTCATTGTAAACTTGTATAAACCCAAACGCTTTGATCACCTCATCAAAGCGAAGATTCCAACTCCGAGATGCTTGCACCAGCCCATAAATGGAACGCTGGAGCTTGCATACTTTGTCAGCATTCTCTGGATCGACAAAACCCTCCGGTTGCATCATATACAACTCTTCCTTAAGAAAACCGTTAAGGAACGCTGTTTTGACATCCATCTGCCAAATTTCATAATCGAAATATGCAGCTATTGCTAACATGATTCGGACGGATTTAAGCATCGCTACGGGTGAGAAAGTCTCATCGTAGTCAATCCCTTGAACTTGTGAAAAACCCTTTGCCACAAGTCGAGCTTTATACACGGTGACATTACCGTCAGCGTCCGTCTTCCTCTTAAAGATCCATTTATTCTGAATGGCCTTCCGCCCTTCAGGTAATATTTCCAAAGTCCATACTTTGTTTTCATACATGGATCCCATCTCGGATTTCATGGCCTCTAACCATTTATCGGAATCTGGGCCCACCATCGCTTCTCCATAGCTCGTAGGTTCACCGTTGTCTAACAACATGACCTCCAAGACAGGGTTACCATACCACTCAGGTGCAATGCGTACCCTTGTCGACCTACGAGGCTCGGTAGTAACTTGATCAGAAGCTTCTTGATCATCATCATTGGCTTCCTCTTCAACCTCTGCAGGCTCCACAAAAACATCTTTCTGTGCTGCGCTACTTTCTGGTTGAAGCAGAGGTTCAATAACCTCATCAAGTTCTACCTTCCTCCCACTCAATTCTTTCGAGAGAAACTCTTTCTCGAGAAAGGACCCGTTCTTAGCGACAAACACTTTGCCCTCGGATCTGAGATAGAAGGTGTACCCAACTGTTTCTTTTGGGTATCCTATGAAGACACATTTGTCCGCTTTGGGTTCGAGCTTTTCTGGCTGAAGCCTTTTGACATAAGCATCGCAACCCCAAACCTTGAGAAAAGACAACTTAGGTTTCTTACCAAACCATAGTTCATACGGTGTTGTCTCAACGGACTTAGATGGAGCCCTATTTAAAGTGAATGCAGCTGTCTCTAACGCATATCCCCAAAACGATAGTGGCAAGTCGGCAAGAGACATCATAGAACGTACCATATCTAATAGGGTTCGATTACGACGTTCGGACACACCATTACGCTGTGGTGTTCCAGGTGGTGTCAACTGTGAAACAATTCCACATTTTCTTAAGTGATCACCAAACTCATAACTCAGATATTCTCCCCCTCGATCAGATCGTAGGAACTTGATCTTCTTGTTACGATGATTTTCAACTTCACTCTGAAATTGTTTGAACTTTTCAAAAGTTTCAGACTTATGCTTCATTAAGTAAACATACCCATATCTACTTAAGTCGTCAGTGAAGGTGAGAAAATAACGATATCCACCGCGCGCCGTTACACTCATCGGACCGCACACATCAGTATGTATGATTTCCAATAAGTCACTTGCCCGTTCCATTGTCCCTGAAAACGGGGTCCTTGTCATCTTGCCCATGAGGCACGGCTCGCACGTGTCAAGTGATTCAAAATCAAGAGACTCCAAAAGTCCATCAGCATGGAGCTTCCTCATGCGTTTCACGCCGATATGACCGAGACGGCAGTGCCACAAGAAAGTGGTATTATCATTATCTACTCTACATCTTTTGGCATCAATGTTATGAACATGTGTATCATCACTATCGAGATTCAATAAGAATAAACCCCTAACTTCGGGTGCATGACCATAAAAGATATTACTCATATAAATAGAACAACCATTATTCTCTGACTTACATGAGTAACCGTCTCGCAATAAACAAGATCCAGATATAATGTTCATGCTTAACGCAGGCACTAAATAACAATTATTCAGGTTCATAACTAATCCCGATGGTAATCGAAGAGCGAGCGTGCCGACGGCGATCACATCAACCTTGGAACCATTTCCCACGCGCATCGTCACTTCGTCCTTCGCCAGCCTCCGTTTATTCCGCAGTTCCTGTTTAGAGTTGCAAATGTGAGCAACCGAACCGGTATCAAATACCCAGGCACTACAACGAGAGTTGGTAAGGTACACATCAATAACATGTATATCATATATTCCTTTGTTGTTGTTGGCCCCCTTCTTGTCCGCCAGATACTTGGGGCAGTTCCGCTTCCAGTGGCCATTCCCCTTGCAATAGAAACACTCAGTCTCTGGCTTGGGCCCAGCCTTGGGTTTCTTCACTGGATTAGCAACTGCTTTGCCACCCTTCTTAGAGTTACCCTTCTTGCCCTTGCCATTCTTCTTGAAACTGGTGGTCTTATTGACCATCAACACTTGATACTCCTTCTGGATGTCTGCCTCAGCGACTTTCAGCATCGAAAATAGCTCGGCGATGGTCTTGTTCATCCCTTGCATGTTATACTGCTGCACGAAGCTCTTGTAGCTTGGAGGGAGTGACTGGAGAATTCTGTCAATGATAGCCTCATCCGGGAACACAAGTCCCAGATCAGCTATGCGGGTATAGTACCCAGACATCTTCAGTAAGTGCTCACTGACAGACGAATTCTCCTCCATCTTGCAAGCGAAGAATTTATCGGTGGTCTCATACCTCTCGATCTTAGCATTCTTCTCAAAGATGAACTTCAACTCCGTGTACATCTCATATGCACCATGACGTTCAAAACGTCTTTGAAGTCCTCCTTCCAAGCCGTACAACATGGCACACTGCACTATCGAATAGTCATCCGAACGCGTCTGCCAAACGTTCATAACGTCCGCAGAGGCTCCAGGAGCGGGGGGGTCACCTAGCGGTGCATTTAGGACATAAACCTTTTGGGCAGCTGTGAGGATGATCCTCAGATTGCGGAGCCAGTCCACAAAGTTGCTCCCGTCATCTTTCAGTTTAGCTTTCTCTAGGAACGCATTAAAATTCAGGGGAGCTACTGCGCGAGCCATCTACAACCAAAATTTGCAAAGACATTTTAGACTATTGTTCATGATAAGTTAGTTATTACCTAATCAAATTAATTATAACTCCCACTCAAATTGACATCCCTCCGGTCATTCGAGCGTGACATGATCCAAATTCACCAACCCAAGTCCGATCATCACGTGAGATGAGGTGGTGTCAATGGTGAACATCAACATGTTGATCATATCTACTATATGACTCATGCTCGACCTTTCGGTCCTCCGTGTTCCGAGGCCATGTCTGTACATGCTAGGCTCGTCAAGTCTAACCCGAGTGTTCTGCATGTGCAAAACTGGCTTGCACCCGTTGTATGCGAACGTAGAGTCTATCACACCCGATCATCACGTGGTGCTTCGAAACGACGAACCTTCGCAACGGCGCACACTCGGGGGGAACACAATTTTATCTTGAAATTTTAGTGAAGGATCATCTTATAATGCTACCGTCGTCCTAAGCAAAATAAGATGCATAAAAGGATTAACATCACATGCAAATCATAAGTGACATGATATGGCCATCAACTCGTGCTTTTGATCTCCATCTCCAAAGCACCGGCATGATCTCCATCGTCACCGGCGCCACACCATGATCTCCATCATCATGATCTCCATCATCGTGTCGCCATCGGGGTTGTCGGCGCCCACCATGCTCTTACTACTATTGCTACCGTTTAGCGATAAAGCAAAGCATTACAAAGCGCTTAATGATTGACACGCAGGTCATACAAAAATTAAAGACAACCCTATGGCTCCTGCCGGTTGCCGTATGCATCGACATGCAAGTCGATATTAACTATTACAACATGATCATCTCATACATCAAATATATTTCATCATGTCATTGGCCATATCATATCACATACATACCCTGCAAAAACAAGTTAGACGTCCTCTAATTTGTTGTTGCATGTTTTACGTGGCTGCTATGGGTATCTAGCAAGAACGCTTCTTACCTACGCAAAACCACAACGGTGATATTCAAGTTGCTATTTAACCTTCTACAAGGACCGCCTTGTTCTATTCCGATTCAACTAAGATAGGAGAGACAGACACCCGCCAGCCATCTTATGCAACAAAAGTCACATGTCTGTCGATGGAACCGGTCTCATGTACGTGGACATGTAAAGTTGGTCCGGGCCGCTTCATCCTATAATACCGTTGAATCAAGAAAGACTAAGGAGGGCAGCAATTTAAACATCAACGCCACAAACCCTTTTGTGTTCTACTCGAGAAAGCATCTACGCAAGATCCTAGCTCATGATGCCACTGTTGGGGAACGTTGCATGGGAAACAAAATTTTTTTCCTACCGTTCACCAAGATCAATCTAGTAGATGCAACTACGAGGGGAGAGTAGGATCCACATACCCTTGTAGATCGCTAAGCGGAAGCGTTATGAACGCGGATGATGGAGTCGTACTCGCCGCGATTCAGATCACCGAAGATCCTAGCACCGAAGCAACGGTGCCTCCGCGTTCTTCACACGTACGGCTCGGGGACGTCTCCTCCTTCTTGATCCAGCAAGGGGTGGAGGAGAGGTTGATGGAGAACCGGCAGCACGACGGCGTGGTGGTGATGGTGGAGAGGAACTCCAGCAGGGCTTCGCCTAAGCACCGCAGGAGAAGAAGATATTGCGGGAGAGGGAGGGCAGCACCGAGGCACGAACTTGTGTTGGCTGCCCTCCCTTTGCCTCACTATATATAGGGGGGGTGGAGAGGTGAGGGCGCCCTAGGGTTTCCCCCTAGGGGCCGGCGGCCAGGGCAAGGAGGGGTGGCGGCCAAGGCAGGGGGGGGCGGCCAGGCCCTAGGGTTTCCCCCCTAGGTGCCTTGCCCCCCAAGGCCAAGGGGTGCGGCCAGCCCTAGGGGGTCCCACCCCCTTAGCCGCATGAGGAGAGGGCCCAGGGGGGGCGCACAGCCCCCTGAGGGCTGTGGTGTTCCCCCTTGTGGCCCACTAGGCCCAGAACTTCTTCCGGACCCCCCGAAAACCTTTCCGGTACTCCGCCGATTTCCCGATGCTCCCCGGAACACTTCCGGTACTCCGAAACCTTTCATCCTATATATATCAATCTTCGTCTCCGGACCATTCCGGAGACCCTCGTCATGTCCGGGATCTCATCCGGGACTCCGAACAACCTTCGGTAACCATACACTTTTCTCACTAACAACCCTAGCGTCACCGAACGTTAAGTGTGTAGACCCTGCGGGTTCGGAAACCATGTAGACATGACCGAGACACTCCCAGGTCAATAACCAATAGCGGGATCTGGATACCCATATTGGTTCCCACATGTTTCTCGATGATCTCATCGGATGAACCACGATGTCGAGGATTCAGGCAATCCCGTATACAGTTCCCTTTGTCTCGTCGGTATGTTACTTGCCCGAGATTCGATCGTCGGTATCTCTATACCTAGTTCAATCTCGTTACCGGCAAGTCTCTTTACTCGTTACCGTAATACATAATCCCGTGACCAACTACTTAGTCACTTTGAGCTCATTGAGATGACGTATTACCGAGTGGGCCCGGAGATACCTCTCCGTCACACGGAGTGACAAATCCCAGTCTCGATCCATGTCAACTCAACAGACACCCTCGGAGATACCTGTAGAGTACCTTTATAGTCACCCAGTTACGTTGCGACGTTTGGCACACACAAAGCACTCCTACGGTGTCAGTGAGTTACATGATCTCATGGTTATAGGAACTTATACTTGACATGCAGAAAACTATAGCGATAACTGACACGATCAAAAAGCTATGTTAACGTTTGGGTCTCGTCCATCACATCATTCTCCTAATGATGTGATCCCGTTATCAAATGACAACTCATGTCTATGACCTGGAAACCGCGGTCATCTTTGATCAACGAGCTAGTCCTGCAGAGGCTCACTAGGGACACAAAGTCTGTCTATTCATCCACACGTGTATTTGAGTTTCCAATCAATACAGTTATAGCATGGATAATAAACGATTATCATGAACAAGGAAATATAATAATAACTCTTTTATTATTGCCTCTAGGGCATATTTCCAACACTAGTCTCGTGTCGGCGACCGCTACAGGAGGGAGCATGGTGGCGGCGAAAGAAGACGATGCAGCGGCGGGCACGGTTCCATGGATGGCGTGATTCCCTTGTCGCTTCCGCTTCACGCCGGTGGCAGAAGGAGTTGGCGTGGTGGGGAACACGACTGCGGGAGGCTCAGAAAGACGAGGTGGCACGGAGGGCGGCAACGCACGAAATGCACCACCCGGTGGCTGTTGGTACTCTATGCCAGCGGTTGGTGGCGCGACGAGGCGAGACGGTGAGGGGCAAGAGAGATCGGCGGCGGCGGCATGGGGGCGGCAATGAAGGGGTGGAAGTTTCCTTCCCGGCACCTCACACGTGGGATAGAGGGAATAGCAAAACTGACGTGGGAGGGGGGCTGGAGATAAATATGTCAGGTGCAACCCAAAATATGCAGCTCCCTGTAAAAAAATACGGAATAGATAAATCCCGAACGTTCGATTTTTAAGAATGCTAATTCGAAATCTTTTGATGGCAACTTTAGTTAAAGCGATGTCGACAAACATTGTAATTTTCTGACAAAAAATTGAACCGGAACAAAGTTGCCACGTGTTAACAACTAAAGTTGTCACCTCGCAGCAACTAAAGTTGCCATCAAAAAACGTTCGGCATGACATGCTTAAATTCCGAATGTTCGGAACTTATTGAGGTCTAAAAAATATGGGACAGGCCGTTTTACGTGATTTGGTCGGGACCATTTCTCATCTCAGTCCCTTTAAACGACGGTGCAAAAGAACGTCAATTACAATATATACATTGAAGATAAGTACTAAAAACACAATTCCATAACGGTGCTAGCTGACTTGTATTATTCTTGTAGCATGATACTGCTACTGCTTGCTTGTTTGATTAACTACAGGGCCAGTATTTCGATTTCACTTGAGAAAATAAGTGAATCTTTTTCTGATGCATGATACCATCTTTTGTGTTCATCATGCACTGTGAATTTTACCAGTTGTGTATAAACTAAACTGAAGCTATCAGTTAAATGTGAGATCGATCAAAATGGCTAACAAAATGATGCCAATTTTTGCATTTGCAAGCATCTAGCGTGTTGCAACTAATTTTCTCGGCTCTCTTTTTCTGAGCTGCACGTTGACTCCCAAACAAAGCAAAGGATAAAAGAAATAAAAACAAAAAAAAATGTAAGAACCAAGGATCAAACCGAGACCTCCCCCTTACGGCCATGAAACACAAGCAATTGTGACACACGGATGCTTTTGGCATACAAGGGACTTTCACATGTAATAAACTAAAGCCAGCGACGACTTGAGAAGGGAAAAACGAATCGTTTTTTTTTTCACTTACCGGTGGCAGGGGGTAATTATTAGCAACTACGGGGTAATTATTATGACGAACGACCAGAAACATAATTCTCTTTATTATTAGGTAAAGATAGGAGTCGGAAGTAGACCAGGTATTTGAATGTTTTGGTTGTGGGAAGGGAGAGCTGATTTTCAGCTAAAAGTCACAGGATCTCTTTTCTTTTGGGACAAGCACGTGGAGGTCAGGTCCTCCGATGGTCTACTTTGCACGCGTGTACGTGCGTGTATGCTACAGAAGATCCTATGTCAGGCTAGAATATTTGGCACAAGAAATCATTTTGTGGGGCGAAGATCGGGCGCGGGCTGCGTGCGGATGGCATGCTAGCGCGCTGACGCAACGTGTGTACAGTACCCATTCGGAACGGCGAGCTGTATCTAGTGCAGCTGCGGTGCCGATGCCATCTACTCTGGCTCCGTCCCCGACAGGATTCATCACAACTAGTTTGGGCCAGATCGCACGGCCTAACGCATGTCCGTATCCGTATTTTCTTGTCCGGCCCGTCCCATTGCCGGCTCAAACTTGCGTTCGTTTTGCATCCACGCGGACGTCAAATGGGGTCCGTATCCGTGTCGGACGCGCGTGGCAGTCGCCCGCTTACCATCCACCACCCACATTTACGGCGCACGCGTGGGCGGCCCCGCCTTGCAGCCACCCCGGCCGAGCGATCGCCGACCCTTTTAATATGGAAGTCGTGGACTAGTGGGAGTCCACACTTTCACTTCCCCACTCCCTGCGACGTGTGTCTCCTCGAAGCCCGACCTGCTCGTCTTCTCCAAACCCTAGCTCCACCTCATCTCCGGCCACCATGGGATGGCACTGGATCTCCGGCCATAAGGGCATGAACGGCCACGAGGCCGGCTCTTCCTCCGGCCGTCGTCGTCGCCGCTCCACCTCCACCTCCACCACCTGCACCTCCGGCACCTGCATTTAGCATCGCGTCGCCGGCGGCCGGACCTCTCATGAGGCCGTACGTCAAGGCAGAGATTTGCAAACGTTACTGCGAGACGGGCACGCCGCTGCCATGGCCCGACGTGCACCTCCCCAATAACTGGCATCTCTCCGTCCATCAGGTTCCTATCCCACCGATCCCAGTGAGCGACCGTGCCCAACGCGGCGAGATCGCCCGCCCGCCGCTGGACCTCGTCAACGACTGGAGGTACGCACCGGAGTCCCCTCTGTGGGACACCTAGCTGCGCAACGAGCACGATCTGTGCCGGCAATCGTTCTTTGTCGGTCGTGCTCAGAGCCGCCACACGGACGTAAGCTGGTCTGCGGCCTGACGCAACCACCATCCCCGCCCCCGCCTGCTTCGATGACGGTCAAGGAGGATGAGTTGGTGAGTCGGGTCATGGAGGAGTCCCTCCACACCCATGACGAGGCCCGATGGCAGGGCCTCGAACACATGATCGCCCTCTCCGCGGCCGGCGACGTCGCCACCCCGAAGTTCGACGCCATGGTGAAGGATGAGGCCATGGAGAACATGCATGAGCAGGAGGAAGAGTAGCTCGCGCCGTGAAACCCGATGTTGGTTGGCCAGAAGTAGTCCTGGACGGAGACGGTCCCGTGCACGCCGGAGCCAGAGCACGCCGAGGCCTGGTCACCGTCCCCGCCACGGGAAGAGGTAGTGCAGGCGCCAATGCAGCTGCCTCTGGCCACGCCTCATGTCGGTGTCAAAACCAGCAGATCTCGGGTAGGGGGTCCCGAACTATGCGTCTGAGGATCGATGGTAACATGAGATAGGGGACATGATGTTTACCCAGGTTCAGGCCAATCTCGATCGAGGTAATATCCTACTTCATGCTTGATTGATCTTGATGAATATGTGTTACAAGAGTTGATCTACCTCGAGATCGTAATGGCTAAACCCTAAAAGTCTAGCCTATGTGATTGCTATGATTTTGTTGTCGTCCCTACGGACTAAACCCTCTAGTTTATATATGCACCGGAGGGACCTAGGGTTGTACATGATCACCTTGGAGAGGAAGGAAAGTATTGCACCCGGACTCTAAACTTGCTATTTTACACACGGGGAGTCCTATCCGGATACGGGAGATGGTCTTCATTGATAATCTTCACGACCCACCAGTCCGGCCCATAATGAATGATCCGGTCACGTGAGGACCCCTTAATCCAGGACTCCCTTAGTAGCCCCTGAACCAGTCTTGGATGACGACGAGTTCGGCTGACGCACTGTCTTCAGCATTGCAAGGCGGGTTCCTCCTTCCGACATATTGAAGAAATATTCCCTACAAAAGGTGTTGTGTCCGGCTCTGCATGGTTAGTACAACCCTTAGCCTCGAAGGCAAGGTATCAAAAATGGATATTGTGGCTTTACTGACAATCTTTCAGCGAAGCATGACATCTGTCCCTTTTAATACATATTGAACCGTTTTCTTGGCCCTGGTTTCGCGTTTCGAGGTATAGCCTCATTGGAACTTCTTGATTGAACAAGATAGCCTCTATAAGAGGTCGACCAACATCTACTCCGTAATGAGCAAAGATTTCTCTGGCCTCTTTCATGATATATCTAAATTCATGAGCCAAAAAGATAGTAGCTGCACGCTTAACAGAAGAATGTTCAATATTAGAGAACTCCAAAAATACTCTCTGAATACATGGATGCATATGGATAAATTGCCTTTCAATT
Source organism: Secale cereale (assembly GCA_902687465.1). NCBI lineage: Eukaryota > Viridiplantae > Streptophyta > Magnoliopsida > Poales > Poaceae > Secale > Secale cereale. The sequence goes on from LR738713.1 coordinate 830,899,518, forward strand.
TCTACTATGAGCATAGATACATCATCCGCAAGGCTACTAGTTCTGTGAAGAATAGAGCCGCCCATAGTGGGCAAAGAACCGGCACAAGTAAAGAAGTCTTGAAGAACCCCTTTTCCAATAATATTGCCACTACCAACCCAGAACTTTTTAACATGTAAAGTGGTAGCTTCATCCGGGGGGTCAACATGAACGTTGCCCTCGGCATTGCTACCCTTCTCGATAAAATCGTCCCCCATCTCAGACATGAGGGCAAACAAGCAACACACACGCAAACAAGAAGCAAGCAAATGAAAAACACACGGCGGAAGAAGGGCAAATAAAACGGCAAAGGTGAAGTGGGGGAGAGGAAAACGAGAGGAAAATAAATGTAATGTGAAGGATAAGGGTTTGTGATAGGTACTTGGTATATGACTTTTGCGTAAGCCACCCCGGCAGCGGCGCCAGAAATTCTTCATGCTACCTCTTGAGCTAGCGTTGTATTCCCTCGAAGAGGAAAGGGAGATGCAGCACAGTAGCGTAAGTATTTCCCTCAGTTTTTGAGAACCAAGGTATCAATCCAGTAGGAGACCACGCGCCAGTCCCTCGCACCTGCACAAACAAATAAGAACTTCGCAGCCAACGCGATAAGGGGTTGTCAATCCCTTTACGGTCACTTACGAGAGTGAGATCTGATAGAGATGATAGTAATATTTTTGGTATTTTAGGTTAAAAATAACAGGAAATAAAAGCAAGAAAAGTAAAGTAGATGTAGATTGATATGTTGAGAATAGACCTGGGGGCCATAGTTTTCTCTAGCGGCTTCTCTCATGATAGCGATATTCTACGGCGGGTAAACAAATTACTGTCGAGCAATTGATAGAAAAGCGAATAATTATGAGACTATCTAGGCATGATCATTGTATATAGGCATCACGTCCGAGACAAGTAGACCACTATTACTCCACACATCGACCGCTATCCAGCATGCATCTAGTGTATTGAGTTCATACGAACAGAGTAACGCCTTAAGCAAGATGACATGATGTAGAGGGATAAAGTCAAGCAATATGATGAAAACCCCATCTTTTTATCCTCGATGGCAACAATACAATACGTGCCTTGCTGCCCCTACTGTCACTGGGAAAGGACACCGCAAGATTGAACCCAAAGCCAAGCACTTCTCCCATTGCAAGAACTATAGATCTAGTAGGCCAAACCAAACCAATAATTCCAAGAGACTTGCAAGGATATTATGAGCACACATAAAAAGTTCAGAGAAGAACCAAATATCTTTCATGGATAACCTTGATCATAAACTCACAATTCATCGGATCTCGACAAACACACCGCAAAAAGAGATTACATCGAATAGATCTCCACGAAGACCGAGGAGAACTTTGTATTGAGATCCGGAGAGAGAGAAGAAGCCATCTAGATACTAGCTATGGACCCGAAGGTCTGTGGTAAACTACTCACAACTCATGGTGAGGGTGATTATGATGATGATGAAGGCCTCTGTGATGGCTCCCCCTCCCGGAATAGGCTCCAAGATGGGATCTCCACGGGAATAGCAGCTACGGCGGTGGAATTATGGTTTTCTCTCTGCGTATGGAATTTCTGGGGTACGTACATATATATAGGAAGAAGGGGGGCACCAGGGGCCGTGTGGGCCAGCCTCGAGGCAGGGGAGCACGCCCCCCACCCTCGAGGGCTGGTCCCACGTCCCCTGACTTGGCCCCGAAGACTCCCGAGCGTGATTTCCTCCAAAAATATCTCTCGCGAAGGTTTCATTCCGTTTGGACTCCGTTTGATATTCCTTTTCTGCAAAACCCTGAAATAGGCAAAAAAACAACAATCTGGACTGGGCCTTTGGGTTTGTAGGTTAGTCCCAAAAATGATATAAACGTGAATGATAAAGCCCATTAAACATCCAGGACTTCATAAATAATAGCATGGAACAATAAATAATTATAGATACGTTGGAGACGTATCAATCTCCTCGAAGACCGAGGAGAACTTGGTATTGAGATCCAAAGAGAGAGAGAAGAAGCCATCTAGATACTAGCTATGGACCGGAAGCTGTGTGGTAAACTTCTCACAACTCATGGTAAGGCGATGATGATGATGATGTAGAAGCACTCCATGGTAGATCCCCCCTCCGGCGGAGCTCCGGAACAGGCCCCAAGATGGGATCTCACGGGAACAGAAGGTTGCGGCGGTGGAACTAGGGTTTTCTCTGTTGTTCTGATGGTTTCGGGGTACATAGATATATATAGGAAGAAGGAGGGCACCGGGGGCCAGATGGGGTGCCCACGAGGCAGGGGGCGTGCCCTATAGGGGGGGGGGCGCCCCCCACCCTCGTGGACGCCACGTCAGCCCTACTCCGTGGTTCTCGAGTCTCCCGTGCGTATTTTGCTCCAAAAATATCTCTCCCGAAGGTTTGATTCCGTTTAGACTCCGTTTGATATTCATTTTCTGTAAAACCCTGAAATAGGCCAAAAAAACAACAATCTGGACTGGGCCTTTGGGTTAATAGGTTAGTCCCAAAAATATTATAAAAGTGTATAAAAAATCCCATTAAACATCCAAAACATCATAAATAATAGCATGGAACAATAAAAAATTATAGATACGTTGGAGACGTATCAAGCATCCCCAAGCTTAATTCCTGCTCGTCCTCGAGTAGGTAAATGATAAAAACAGAATTTTTGATGTGGAATGCTAACCAACATAGTTTTTCAATGTAATTCTCTTAATTGTGGCATGAATGTTCATATCTGAAAGATTCAAGACAAAAGTCTATATTGACATAAGAAATAATACTTCAAGCATACTAACAAAGCAATCATGTCTTCTAAAAATACTATGGCTAAAGAAAGTTATCCCTACAAAATCATATAGCCTGGCTATGCTCCCTCTTCATCACACAAAATATTCATATCATGCACAACCCCGGTTTCAGCCAAGTACTTGTTTTCATACTCTATTCTTTCAAACCTTTCAACTTTCACGCAATACATGAGCGTGAGCCATGGACATAGCACTATGGGTGGAATAGAGAGGTGGTTGTGGAGAAGACAAAAAGGAGGGAGATAGTCTCACATCGACTAGGCGTATCAACAGGCTATGGAGATGCCCATCAATAGAAATCAATGTGAGTGAGTAGGGATTGCCATGCAACGGATGCACTAGAGCTAAAAATGTATGAAAGATCACCAGAAGAAACTAAGTGGGTGTGCATCCAACTTGCTTGCTCACGAAGACCTAGGGCATTTGAGGAAGCCCATCGTTGGAATATACAAGCCAAGTTCTATAATGTAAATTCCCACTAGTATATGAAAGTGACTAAGCATGAGACTCTCTATCAACAAGAACATGGTGCTACTTTGAAGCACAAGTGTGTAAAAAGATAGTAGCAATTGTCCCTTCTTTTTGGGGGGTGGGGGGCTTTCTTTTTTCTTTGGCATTTCTGCTTTTTTTCTCTTTTTTTGGGGAGGGGCTTTCTTTATTTAGCCTTTCCTCGCATGGGATAATGCTCTAATAATGATGATGATCACACTTTCATCGAATTACTCATGCTCTAACTTCGTCACATAGCGGTTCACCATACGTGCATGCTACGGGAATCACTAACTTTAACACAAATATTTCTCAATTTCATAATAACTCCACTAGCATGACTCTAATATCACTATCCTCATATTTCAAAAAAGTTATCAAGCATCCAACTTCTCATCATATTGAATGCACTTAGTGTGAAAGTTTTTACTACATTGATCTTGGATGTCTATCATGTGAAGGCTAGTTTTATAGCCAAAACACATTACCATGCCATTTTAATAGACTCTCAAAAGGATTTAAGTGAAGCATGAGAGATCAACAATTTCTACAAAATATAATCACCACCGTGCTCTAAAAGATATAAGTGAAGCACTAGAGCAAAAACTATTCAACTCAAAAGATATAAGTGAAGCACATAGAGTGTTCTAACAATTCCTAGGCCATATTTAACTCTCTCAAAAAGGTGTGTCCAGCAATGATGATTGTGGCAAACTAACAAGCAACGACTCAAGTTATACATGACGCTCCAAGTAAAACACATATCATGTGGTGAATAAAAATATAGCTCCGAGTATAGTTACCGATAGATGAAGACGAAAGAGGGGATGCCTTCCCGGGGCATCCCCAAGCTTAGGCTCTTGCCACTCTTTGTTCCATAGTCCATCGAAGCAATACTCAAAACTTGAAAAGTTCACAACACAAAACTTAGACAAAAATCTCGTGAGCTCCGTTAGTATAAGAAAACAAACCACTACTCAAAGGTACTGCAATGAATTCATTCTTTGTTTATATTGGTGTTAAACCTACTGTATTTCAACTTCTCTATAATTCATACTTCCCAATACTACTCATAGATGCATTGAAATAAGCAAACAACACACAAAAAACAAAATCTATCAAAAACAGAACAGTCTGTAGTAATCTGTAACTTTCACATGCTTCTGTAACTCCAAAAAAATTGAAATAAATTGGTAAACGCGAGGAATTTGTCTACTAATAATCTGCAAAAAGAATCAACTAAATAGCATGTTCCAGTAAAATCTGGTGACCATTCTAGTGAGCGTTAACGATTATGTTTTTCACAGCAAGATCATATAAACTTCACACAAGTCTTCCCAAAGGTTCTACTTGGCACAAACACTAATTAAAACACAAAACCACATCTAAACAGAAGCTGGATGCAATATTTAGTCCTAAGCAGAAGCAAAAACGAAAAATATAAAATTGGATTGCCTCCCAACAAGCACTATCGTTTTACGCCCCTAGCTAGGCACGATACATGGATAGATCTAGGTATTGCCATCTTTGGAAGGCAATCCATAATTGGCTCTCATAATAGATTCATATGGTAATTTAATTTTCTTCCCAGGAAAGTGTTCCATGCCTTTCCTTAACGGAAATTGGAATATAATATTTCCTTCCTTCATATCAATAATTGCACCAATCGTTCTAAGGAAAGGTCTACCAAGAATAATAGGACATGAAGGATTGCAATCTATATCAAGAACAATGAAATCTACGGGCACATAATTCCTATTGGCAATAATAAGAACATCATTAATCCTTCCCATAGGTTTCTTAATAGTGGAATCCGCAAGATGCAAATTTAAAGAACAATCATCAAGCTCATGGAACCCTAGCAAATCACACAAAGTTTTTGGGATAGTGGAGACACTTGCACCCAATTCACACAAAGCAAAGCATTCATGATCCTTAATTTTTATTTTAATAGTAGGTTCCCACTCATCATAAAGCTTTCTAGGGATAGAAACTTCTAATTCAAGTTTTTCTTCATAAGATTGCATCAAAGCATCAACTATGTGTTTGGTAAAGGCTTTATTTTGACTATAAGCACGCGGAGAGTGTAGTACGGATTGCAACAAGGAAATACAATCAATCAAAGAGCAATTATCATAATTGAATCCCTTGAAATCCAAAGTAGTGGGTTCATCACTATGCAAAGTTTTAATCTCTTCACTCCCACCTTTAACAATTTTAGCATCAAGATCTAAAAACTCCGAATCATTGGGACACCTTAAAGTAGACTCATCTCCAATCCTATCTTTATCAAGATTCATACTAGAAAACAAGGATCTAATAGGAGACACATCAATAACTTTCAGATCTTCATCTTTATTTTCATGATAACTAGAAGAACATGCTTTTATATAATTCCCTCTTTTAGCACGCATCCTAGCGGTTATTTCCTTGCATTCATCAATGGAAATTCTCATGGCTTTGAGAGACTCATTGATATCATGCTTAGGTGGGATAGATCTAAGTTTCAAATAATCAACATCAAGAGTAATACTATCCACACTTCTAGCCAATTCATCAATCTTAAGCAATTTTTCTTCAGGCATAGCTTTGAAATTCTTTTGCGAATTCATAAACTCCTTAACACTAGTTTCTAATTCAGAAGGCATCTTTCCATAAGAGTTGTTGTAGAAATTTCCATAATTATTAGAGGAATTACTAGGAAAAGGCGTAGGATTAAAGTTTCCTCTATAAGCATTGTTACCAAAATTATTCCTACCAACAAAATTCACATCCAAAGATTCATTATTATTTTGAATCAAAGTGGACAAAGGAATATCATTAGGATCAGAAGAAGCACTCTTAGCAGCAAATAATTTCATAAGTTCATCCATCTTTCCACTCAAAACACTAATCTCTTCAATAGCATGCACATTTTTACTAGTAGATCTTTCGGTGTGCCATTGAGAATAATTAACCATAATATTATCTAGGAGTTTGGTAACTTCTCCTAAGGTAGTTTCCATGAAAGTGCCTCCTGTGGCCGAATCTAAAAGATTTCTAGAAGCAAAATTCAAGCCAGCATAAAAGTTTTGAATAATCATCCATAAGTTCAAACCATGTGTAGGGCAATTACGTATCATTAATTTCATTCTCTCCCAAGCTTGTGCAACATGCTCATGATCTAGTTGCTTAAAATTCATAATATCGTTTCTAAGAGAGATGATCTTAGCAGGAGGGAAATACTTAGAGATAAAAGCATCTTTGCACTTATTCCATGAATCAATACTATTTCTAGGCAAAGAGGAAAACCAAGTTTTAGCATGATCTCTAAGTGAAATCAGAAATAACTTCAATTTAACAATATCGTTATCTGTATCCCTTTTCTTTTGCATATCACACAAATCAACAAAGTTGTCTAGATGAGTAGTGGCATCTTCACTAGGAAGGTCGGAGAATTGATATTTCATGACAAGATTCAACAGAGCAGCATTGATCTCACAAGATTCAGCATCGGTAATAGGAGCAATCGGAGTGCTAATAAAATCATTATTGTTGGTATTGGAGAAGTCACACAATTTGGTATTGTTCTGAGCCATAGTGACAAGCAAGCAATCTAACACACAAGCAAACAAGAAGCAAGCGAACGATAAACACACGGCAGAAGAAGGGCAAATAAAACGGCAAGGGTGAACTTGGGGAGAGGAAAACAAGAGGCAAATAAATGTAATGCGAAGGATAAGGGTTTGTGATAGGTACTTGGTATATGAATTTTGCGTAAGCCTCCCTGGCAACGGCGCCAGAAATTCTTCTTGCTACTTCTCGAGCTGGCGTTGTATTCCCTTGAAGAAGAAAGGGTGATGCAGCACAATAGCGTAAGTATTTCCCTCGTTTGTTTAGAACCAAGGTACCAATCCAGTAGGAGACCACGCGTGAGTCCCTCGCACCTGCACAAACAAATAAGAACTTCGCAGCCAACGTGATAAGGAGTTGTTAATCCCTTTACGGTCACTTACGAAAGTGAGATCTGATAGAGATGATAGTTTGATATTTTTGGTATTTTTGGATATAAGAATAGAAAGTAAAAGCGGAAAAGTAAAGTAGATTGTACATTGATATGTTAAGAATAGACCCGAGGGGGCATAGTGTTCTCTAGTGGCTTCTCTCATGATAGCGATATTCTACGGCGAGTAAACAAATTACTGTCTAACAATTGATAGAAAAGTGAATAATTATGAGACTATCTAGGCATGATCATTATATATAGGCATCACGTCCGAGACAAGTAGACCGAAACGATTCTGCATCTACTACTATTACTCCACACATCGACCGCTATCCAGCATGCATCTAGAGTATTAAGTTCATAAGAAAAGAGTAACACCTTAAGCAAGATGACATGATGTAGAGGGATAAACTCAAACATAGTGATATAAACCCCATCTTTTTATCCTCGATGGCAATAATACAATAAGTGCCTTGCTGCCCCTACTGTCACTTGGAAAGGACACCGCAAGATTGAACCCAAAGCCAAGCACTTCTCCCATTGCAAGAACTATAAATCTAGTGGGCCAAACCAATCCAATAATTCGAAGAGACTTGCAAGGATATTATAATCATACATAAAGAGTTCAGAAAAGAACCAAATATTTATCATAGATAATCTTGATCATAAACCCACAATTCATCGGATCTCGACAAACACACCGCAAAAAGAGGTTACATCGAATAGATCTCCCCGAAGACCGAGGAGAACTTGGTATTGAGATCTAAAGAGAGAGAGAATAAGCCATCTAGATACTAGCAATGGACCCGAAGGTCTGTGGTAAACTACTCACAACTCATGGTGAGGCGATGATGGTGATGTAGAAGCACTCCGTGGTAGATCCCCCCCTCCGGCGGAGCTCCCGAACAGGCCCCAAGATGGGATCTCACGGGAACAGAAGGTTGCGGTGGTGGAACTAGGGTTTTCTCTGTTGTTCTAATGGTTTTGGGGTACGTAGATATATATAGGAAGAAGGAGGGCACCGGGGGCCAGACGGGGTGCCCACGAGGCAGGGGGCGCGCCCTACAGGGGGGGCGTGCCCCCACCCTCGTGGACGCCACGTCAGCCCTACTATGTGGTTCTCAAGTCTCCCATGCGTATTTTGCTCCAAAAATATCTCTCCTGAAGGTTTCATTCCCTTTGGACTCCGTTTGATATTCCTTTTCTGTAAAACCCCGAAATAGGCAAAAAACAGCAATCTGGACTTGGCCTTTGGGTTAATAGGTTAGTCCCAAAAATAATATAGAAGTGTATAACAAAGCCCATTAAACATCCAAAACATCATAAATAATACTAGCATGGAACAATAAAAAATTATAGATACGTTGGATACGTATCAGGTGGGTATACCTCCTTACCCTAAGACACGGATAGGTCGTCGGAGTTGAGCCGGAGACATCGGGGTCGAGCTCTGAACCACGGCGCTTGGTCTCGACCGAGGAAGAGGAAGCAAAGGCGGGGCATTGCGAGGCTCCTGGCGCGATCCTTTGGCGTCGCAGAGGCGCGGACAACGACGAACACGTCGAGGAAGCAGAAGATGGCGGTTGGAGGTGACCGGAGGGAGGGCACGCGCCGGCATGCTTCCACTTGCGCTTAGGAAGATCGAAGGAGATCGATGGCAGGGGAGATCCCCTCTTATGTGGCGGCGGAGAAGAAGAAAGGAGGGAGGAGGAGGAACCCTAGGCATGACTCGGGTTTTAAAAGGGGCGGACGACTTGGCCTCGACGTCCGTGAACTCATGGCGCGACGGCGAGGCGCGCTCTGTCTCTGGACCGCGGGAGACGGAGGAAGATGGAGCAGGTGGCTGTTCGGGGCGAGTCACTGACAAGCGGGCCCGATGATAGAGAGGGAACAGAGCCGGCTATGTTGGCGGGCTGCCGGAGAACTTGCTGGGCCGCGGGCGTTGGCTGGCCCCAGGTGGCTGCGGCCGCGGCTGGCTGCTGGGCTGCACTGCTGGGCTGCTGGGCAGGGTGCTGCTGTGGCTTCTTTTCTTTTTTTTTTCTTTTTTCTTTAGACAGAATACAAAAAGAAAAGCACAGACGAAAAGGAAAGGAATTAGGAGAGAAATAAAATATTCCCTAACTCCTGGATTTATGCCCTATTTAAAAAAATGACTTGGGCAATTTTAGGGGTAGAAAAATAAAATAAGTTTGAATATGGTTCAAACTTCTGTCATTTTTGAACCTGACCAAATCATTTTGAAATGGGGCAAGGCTTTGCACAGAGGCTTAGGACAAGGTTCCAAAGAGGTTGCGAGGAGATGAACATTTTAAAAGAAGAGGTTAAGCCACTTGCAAAATTTAAAGAATGGAAAGGAAGGGGAGGAAATGGAGCTAGATGAAAGGGTTTTAGAATGGGCATGCTTGCATCCACCACAACAACTTGAGCAAAAGGAACTCACTTAACATACTAGGAATGAGACAACACAATGACAAGTGAAAATGCCATGGTGATCATGAAGCAATGATGATAATGATGAAGTAATGCATGAATACATAAAGAAAAGAAAATATGACAATGCAATGACAATGAGAAGGCATAATTGAAAAAGAACCCCCAAGGAAAAGTACAAGGATCAACTGGTAAATGTTTTATTGCCATATAAGGAAGGTATCACATATGGGGTGTTACAAACTCTCCTTCACTACAAAAAGATCTCGTCCCGAGATCTAGGACTAAAAGAAGGTGGGATATTCGGAACAGAGATGATCTTCTCGTTCCCATGTAGCTTCTCGGTCGGTATGGTGTGACCATTTCACATTCAAGAATTTGATGGACTTGTTGCGGATCTTGCGCTCAGTTTCTTCAAGGATAGCAACGGGGTGCTCACGATAAGACAAGTCTTGCTGAAGATCAAACTCTTCGAAAGGAATGGTGCGTTCTGATGACCCACAAGTGTAGGGGATCTATCGTAGTCCCAACGAGGAGCAGAAGGAAATGATAGGTAGTTTTCAGTAAGGTATTTTCTGCAAGCACTGAAATTATAGGTAAAAGATAGTTTTGTGATAAGGTAATTGGTAGCAAGTGACAAAAGGTAAAAGTAAATAAGGTGCAGCAAGGTGGACCAATCCTTTTTGTAGCAAAGGACAAGCCTGGACAAACTCTTATATAAAGGAAAGCGCTCCTGAGGACACATGGGAATTATCGTGATGCTAGTTTTCATCACGATCATCTGATTCGTGTTCGGTACTTTGATAATATGGTATGTGGGTGGACCGGTGCTTGGGTGTTGTCCTTACTTGGACAAACCTCCCACTTATGATTAACCTCTAATGCAAGCATCCGCAACTACAAAAGAAGTATTAAGGTAAACCTAACCATAGCATGAAACATATGGATCCAAGTCAGCCCCTTACGAAGCAACGCATAAACTAGGGTTTAAGCTTCTGTCACTCTAGCAACCCATCATCTACTTATTACTTCCCAATGCCTTCCTCTAGGCACAAATAATGATGAACTATCATGTAGTCGACGTTCACATGACACCACTAGAGGAGAGACAACATACATCTCATCAAAATATCGAACGAAGACCAAACTAACATGACTACTAATAGCAAGACTTCTCCCATGTCCTCAGGAACAAAAGTAACTACTCACAAGACATAATATGGTTCATGATTAGAGGGGTATTAATATGCATAATGGATCTGAACATATGATCTTCCACCAAATAAACCAACTAGCATCAACTACTAGGAGTAATCAACACTACTAGCAACCCACAGGTACCAATCTGAGGTTTGGGTACATAGATTGGATACAAGAGATGAACTAGGGTTTGAGAGGAGATGGTGCTGCTAAAGATGTTGATGAAGATAACCCTCCCCAAGATGGGAGAGTTGTTGGTGATGACGATTTCCCCCTCCCGGAGGGAAATATCCCCGGAAGAACGGCTCTGCCGGAGCCATAGATTGGTTTCTGCCTCGATTCCGCCTCGAGACGGCGGCGTCTGATCCCGAAAGCGTCCTTATGATTTTTTCCAGGTCAAAACACCTCATATAGGAGAAGATGGGCATCGGGGGGCCTTCG
>LR738713.1:830910959-830934207 GCA_902687465.1 Secale cereale
CCCCCCACCCTCGTGGACAGCCGGTGGCCCCCCTCATGAACTGCTTTCGCCAGATATTTTTTATATTTTCTGAAATGGAGTTCTGTTGAGTTTCAGGGCTTTTGGAGTTGTGCAGAATAGGTTTCGAGAGTTTGCTCCTTTTCCAGCCCAGAATTCCAGCTGCCGGCATTCTCCCCCTTCATGTAAACCTTGTAAAATAAGAGAGAAAAGGCATAAGTATTGTGACAAAACAAGTAATAACAGCCCATAATGCAATAAATATCAACATATAAGCATGATACAAAATGGACGTATCAACTCCCCCAAGCTTAGACCTCGCTTGTCCTAAAGCAAAAGCCGATAACGAAAAATATGTCCACGTGTTTAGAGATAGAGGTGTCGATAAAAACAAAATACGGACATGAGGGCATCATAATCATTTTTATAACATCAACATATATATATATATATATATATATATATATATATATATATATATATATTGTCATATGATTCTTATGCTAAAATAACAATTCATTCACAATATCAAGCATGAATCATAAACTTCATTGGAAACTAACAAACTTTGATCTCGGTCATTGAAGCAACTGCAATTTATCGTAATATCGGAAAGAGTCAATATAAGAGCTTTTCAGCAAGCCTACATACTCAACTATCATATAGTCTTTCACAATTGCTCACACTCACGCAATACTTATGTTTATGGAGTTTTAATCGGACAGAGAGAAAGATAGGGGCTTATGGTGTTGCCTTCCAACCTTTTACCTCAAGGGTAATGTCAACAGTAATAGATCATGAAAACTTACATCCAAGTGGGTATATATATGTCAGGATCTTTCCAACACAATGTGCTTGCCAAAGGATAAAATGTAAAAAGGAAAGGTGGATTTCACCTTGACTCTTATAAGGCAAGAATAATAGATAGGCCCTTTGCAGAGGGAAGCAGAGGTTGTCATGTGTTTTTATGATTGGATGCACAAAGTCTTAGCATAGAAGAACTTCACTTTATATTGCCACTTGTGATAAGGACCTTTATTATGCAGTCTGTCGCTTTTATTACTTCCATATCACAAGATCATATAAAGCTAATTTCCTCCACACTAATAAATCATACATATTTTAGCGAGTTTGCAACATGACAACTTACTTGGAAGGATCTTTCTCAATCCATAGGTAGGTATGGTGGACTCTCATGGCAAAACTGGGTTTAAGGATGTATGGAAGCACAAGTAGTATCTCTACTTAGTGCGAGGAGTTTTGGCTAGCATGAGGGGGTAAGGCCACTAGTGCAGAACCGGGCTTTAGCACCGGTTCGTAGGGGCCTTTAGTGCCGGTTCTGTAACCGGCACTATAAGGGTGGGGACTAAAGGTCCCCCCGTTTAGTACCGGTTCAACACGAATGCCACTAAAGGGCCACCACGTGGCACGAGCCAGCGGTGGGGTAGAGGATACCTTTAGTACCGGTTGGTAGCACCAACCGGTACTAAATGTTATAGGTGGTTTTGTTTTTTTTTTCTTTAATTTTGTGTTATCAATTTAATTTAGATATTGTTCTTACATTATAATGAGTTGTTAAATCACTATGTGAAAGTACCGGGGATTAGCCAGTTTGAAGTGGATATGGATCGTCCTAAGTGATCAAGTTATATACTTGATCACTTAGGACGATCCATATCGTCCACTTCAAAGTAGCTAATCCGCGATACTCCTAGTGATTTAACAACTCATTATAATATGCGGTTTCTTTCATAAATGATATACGAACTCATCATCATCATCATCATCATATTAATATAAAAACTCCTGCATCATATCATCACCGACAACAGTACTATATCTAGGTAATGATCATCATCATAGTCATTACTACTATCTAATCATCATAGTCATTACCACTATCTAATCACCGCCAATTCTAGCTTAAATAAAAAACATTCACTTGTACCAGAAGCAAAGATATCATCGAGTTCAACATGGTCATGAGATTATAATTAAGCGTTCATATATAAGACCCCAAAGGAAATCATTTTGAGATTATAAGTTCAGGACGAAGAACACGACATGAGATGCAAGTACTAAGAGCATGAACTAGCTATATAATCACTCCTGTTGATCTCTATCAGGTAAAAGAGCATAGAACATGTGTAGCTCTCCTGATTCATCATATTGGAGCATGCGGATGAACATGTCTCCTAATTGTCGGTTGCGCTTCTGATTGCTGCCCCCTAGTACTTCTCTGCGATCGTTCACAATTTTGCTCCAGTCTTTCACTATTAAGCATTGTTCGGTGCCAGAAATCTTGAATGCACTCATGTGCAATGTAGGATGTCTTGGCCGTAAGCTAACAATTGACATGCGACCTTTATTACCGATCAACTGAGGCACAACTGTCAACGGGAGTCTCTGTTAAAGAACATCATATAGTAACATACTTAGCAATGAAGTTTAGCTTAAAAAATAATGTATGCAAAAGATGCATTGAGGACAAATAGTAAAAATATTACCATCTTGCGTAAATAGATGTGACCGTAGTTCAATACGAGCACTATTGGTCGCACATTTTAAGTACTAAGATTTTCAATTCAGTAAAATAATTTCTCTTGACAGCATCAAGATCTTTAAGCCATGAAACATAATGACTTATCTCCTCGCAGTTTAGTTCAGCCCCGGGACAGTGGATGGTCGTGTCTACCAAGCGCTGGACATGTTTGCTTGAATGGAAATAAGTTGTCAATATAAATTAGTTGTCAGTTATTTATGAATACAATATCGAAGACATAAATATGGTTGAGAAACTCACATAATGGTAGCACTGGAGACGTCTGCACATCGACCCAAATGTCTCTATTACCTTCAATATCATCTTCCGGACAAATATCAAAGGTGGTAAGCATATCAAGCTCAAATGCATAAGCCTTGCATAGTGCTTGCCAAGTTTTGCATTCAAAATAGGTGACCGTGTCTGCATTGTATAATTTGACGTCGAAGGTATAACCATGCTCAGTCTTCAATTAAACTCTCTTTACCTCCATACTTTTGTTAGGACTGAAACCTATCTTGTCCAAGACAAAAATTCTTGCATGGCAGGGGATACGCTAGTAGAGAATAGTGAAAATTTAAAATTATAAGTTGAAGCAAATAGTGAAAATTTAAAATTACGAAACAAGAGACTTGTCCTTGTGACTTACTGTATCCACGTCGAAGGTCTCGTCCAGCTTGATGCTGAAGCGCCTATCATCAACTAGGAAATTTCTGTTGCACAGACCGCGCTGGTCTTCGTAGTGTTCGCACATAACGAAATCGTTTTCGTCGTCAGAGGACATTTCCTATGTTCATAGGTGAAACATAGGTTGATAAACACTTACTAGTTCAATTAATTCAATCAACTAGTTCAATTAATTAATACAGCTATAACCACTAATAGGCAAAACTAATTAAATAATCTATTGCGTCCGTACATCATTGAAATATTATCACTAATACATCTCGAATATAGTATCATACATATAACATCACTAATTAATACAGCTAAAACCCTAGCAAACGACGGGTATCGGCGCAGGCGGTGGAAACCCAAAGAGAAGGAACCATCACAGGATCATAGCTCCAGTGAGATCCTTGATGAACCTGCCATGTATTGTCAAACATGCTCTCCAACGCAACCATGTAGCGACGGACGTGCTCGTCCTCCTCGCTGACACGGTGACGTACAAACTTCGCGGGGTCCTCAAGCCTCCGCACCGTCACTGGCCCACGCGCCCGCCACCAGAGAAGGTTCGGGTCAACAACGGGCTGGCTCCTCACCAAGTTGCGCCCCCCGGAAGGAAGCACCTCCCAGTACCAGCCCGGTGGAGCCCAGTCCCGAACATGACCCCTCTGATCAAGCAGGTCTCCGCTGACTCGACGAGGAGGATGCGGGATAGGCATCGTCGACGTCGATGCGGGAATATTGCTTGAACTAAAAGAATAAACTAGGTATATTAATTCAACTAGTTATCTATTAATTCAACTAACTAGTTCAACTAATAAGCACTTAATATAAATATAAATGAACTAGTTCTTACTAAAAACAAACTAGTTCTTACTAAAAATAAACTAGTTCTTACTAAATAACTACATTCTATCACTAAAACTGTAAAAAACTATAAAAACAGAAAATTCATCTAACATTTATATAACTAAGTAACATTTTTAAAATTCATCTAACATTTGTATAACTAAAAATATAAAAAAACTAAAATCTCATTATAATATGTGTGTGTACGGGGGGGGGGCATGGGGCTCACAGCACGGCGACGATCGGCGGCGGCGACGGCGACGGGGGCGGTGACGGGGCCGGGGGCGACGGCGATGGCGACGGTAATGGGGGCGGGGACGGCGACGACGATGGCGCGAGACGAGCAGGGGGCGGCGACGGGCGCGGTGGACGGCGCGCGTGCGGGCGGCGGCGACGCGTGAGGAGAGCGAGCGATTGAGGGAGAAGAAACTGAATTTTTGACGTGCTGTTTATATAGGAGAGGTTTTTAGTATCGATTGGAGCCACCAACCGGTACTAAAGGCCAATTTTGGCCAGGCAAAGCGGCGGGAACTTTAGGCTTTAGTCCCGGTTGGTGGCTCCAACCGGTACTAAAGGGGAGGCCTTTAGTACCGGTTGGAGACACCAACCGGTACTAAAGGGCTGTGCTGGTAGAGGTGGTGTGCGGCAAGTTTAGTCCCACCTCGCCGAGCAAAGGATAGCTGCACTGGTTTATAAACCCCGCCGCGGCTGCTCCTTCGAGCTCCTCTCTAATGCAGGCTTCTGGGCCTAACTTTGCCGCGCTGCCCTGTGAGTCTGCTGGGCCGTTATGGGCCTGCAAATTCAGGTCCAAGGCCTTGCAGACCCACTGGGTAGCGCGCAAACAATTTTTTTATATAGTATTTCATTTTATACCTAACTAATATTTCTATATCTAAAATTTATCTACTCCCTCCGTCCCTAAATATAAGTCTTTGTAGGGATTTCACTATGGACTACATACGAAGCAAAATGAGTGAATCTACACTCTAAAATGCATCTATACGAAGCAAAATGAGTGAATCTACACTCTAAAATGCATCTATATACATCCCTATGTGGTTCATAGTGAAATCCCTACAAAGACTTATATTTAGGAACGGAGGGAGTATCTATCATTGATGATGTGGATTTGAATGGTGCATTTTGAACACACAAAAAGTCTACAGTTCAAATAAGTTCAAAAAAATGCAATACCTTTGTAACATATGAGTTTTCGTCCTAAACCCTGATACCTCGAAAGAGATTGTCCATTTTGTATACGAAGTGCATCCAGTTTTTGCCGTGACCCTCTCTACTTTTTCTGCACATGCCATGTGGGTGAAATCATGATACCATGCCAAGTTTCAACCTTTTCAGAGTTCATTTTGTAGTGCTTTTCAATTTCATGGTCATTTAGCTCTCTCAAAACAAATCAGTAAATGAATGAAAAATACCTAATGAATTCAGAAAGGGTTGATAATTGATGATGTTGATTTGAATGGTGCATTTTGAACACATAAAAAGTCTGGAGTTCAAATAAGTTCAAAAAAGTGCAATGCCTTTGTAACATATGAGTTTTCATTCTAAACCCTGATACCTCGAAAGAGATTGTCCATTTTGTACACGAAGTGCATCTAGTTTTTGTCGTAACACAAGAAGTCCGGAGTTGTAATAAGTTAATCAAAATAAAAAAAGGCGCAAATGATGTCAAAAAAGGTTGAAAGTTGATTACGTGGCTTTGAATGGTGCGTATTGAACGCAAAAAAGTCTGGAGTTGTAATAAGTTTAAAAAAATGAAGTGCTGGTGTAACAGATGAGTTTTCGTCCGAAACCGACCCTGATACTTCGAAAGAGATTGTCCAGTTTGTACACGAAGTGCATCCAGTTTTTTCCGTAACACCAGAAGTCCGGAGTTGTAATAAGTTATTAAAAATTAAAAAAAGGCGCAATGCTCGTTAATTAGCTTCAAGCCTTTCGGAATAGTGTAGAAAGCACTGCACATAGCTCCGTGCAGTCTACACTATTCCTCAAGGCTTAAAGCTAAGCAACGTGCAGGTGAGCATTACGCCTCTCCCATATTGTCTCTGAACTCATGGCTTATAAACCGCTCCTAGTGCCTCTCTCTTCGCGAGGTGGGACTAAAAATCAGCTTACTAAGAAGCTCTAGTACCGGTTCATGCCATGAATCGGTACTAAAGGTTCTCGTGGGGCCCCAGCCTGACCACAGCCTGACACAGCCTCATTAGTACCGATTCGTGGCATGAACCGGTACTAGAGGTTGCCCAGGAACCGGTACTAATGATCTCCGCCCGCCTAGCCGTTGGAACCGGCACTAATGCTCACATTAGTGTCGGTTCTGTTACCAACTGGGACTAATGTGATTCACATTAGACCCTTTTTCTACTAGTGGGCAAGCTCAACATGTTGGATGATCCATGACAATATACTTTATTTCGGATACAAAAAAACATAATCCATTATGTTGTCTTCCTTGTCCAACATCAACTCTTTAGCATGTCATACCTTAATGAGTGCTCACAATCGTAAAAGATGTCCAAGATAGTATATTTGTATGTGAAGCCTCTCTTCTTTTATTACTTCCTATTAATTGCAACGATGACCAAAACTATGTTTGTCAACTCCCAACATTTTTTACTATCATACTCTTATATGTGAAGTCATTACCTCCCATAAGATCGATATGATCTCTTTGATACTCTTTATGTTTTCTTTCCTTTTATCATGACCCAAGTGAGGAAATCAAGCCCTTGACTCAACACTAATCTTTATTCTATAGCTCACGGACTAGATTACAAAGGGTAAAGATCATAAGACAAAAGCTCACAACTAGATCATGCTAACTTTATTCTACTAGATCAAGATACTACCAAAAGGATCGAACTAAGTAAAACGGTAAAGATAGGAGTGATGGTGATACGATACCGGGGTTACTCCCCCAAGATTGGCAGTTGCCAAGGGGAGTGCCCATACCCATATGATTATGTCTCCTTCTTCGGAGGTGGTGATGATGGAGTTGAATGTAGTGACGCCGGATCATCATATATCGAGCGTAGAAGATCCTCCAGCTTGCGGATAATACCTTTAAGTCCAGCAATATAATCCTTCAACAAAATATTTTCCCTTGTGAGATGCTTGTTTCGAATTTGCGCTAACTCAATCATCCTGAAAGCTTCAATCTCAATTGAGGTAAAGAGACCGGGAAGAGATTTAGGGGTGTCTTCTTCTCCCGATGCCGGAGCCGGATCTTCCACCTCCTTCTTGATCTTCTTCTCCTTGTGAATCTCCTCGGGTCCTTCCCTCTTCAGATCTATATTCAATAGCCAAGCATCGTTGTTGGAGGAGGGAGACGACATGATGCCTGGCTTGGCAAACCCTAGCAGAAAATAGCTCGAAACAAGAACAGAGGATTTTTGCGTGATACAGAGGTCAAAACCTTCGGGAGTATATATAATGAATTTTTACCGACCAAAAGGAGTAACCCACAAGAAAATGGAGTCCAGGAGGCACACGGGGTGCCCACGAGGCAGGGGGCGCGCCCTCCACCCTCGTGGACGCCTCGTGTCTCTTCCGGACTTCTACTTATTTTTTCTATTTTTCTAAATATTCCAAAACGGAGAAAAATTGCCTTTAGAGCTGTTTTGGAGTCGGTTTACTTACCGTATCACATACCTCTTCCTTTTCGGAGCCTGAATCGTTCTGGAAAGTGTCCCTTATGTATTCCTCCGGGGTTACGGTTTCAATAACATTGGTTTCAACATTTATAGGATTACCTAAGATATAATGTTTGATTCTTTGACCGTTCACCACCTTCGGATTTGTGCCTTCGAAGTTGTTGATTTTGATGGCAACGAAATGATAGACCTCCTCGATAACGTAAGTTCCTTCACCTATGTTAAACTCACGCTTTTGTATCCTTTTATCATGCCATCTTTTAACTTTTTCTTTAAACAGCTTGGCATTCTCATAGGCCTGGGTTCTCCATTCATCAAGGCAACTAATGTCAAATAGCCTCTTCTCACCGGCGAGTTTGAAATCATAATTGAGCTCTTTGATAGCCCAATATGCCTTATGTTCTAGCTTAAGAGGTAAGTGACAAGCTTTTCCATATACCATCTTATATGGAGACATACCCATAGGATTTTTGTATGTAGTTCTATAGGCCCATAATGCATCATCAAGTTTCTTGGACCAATTCTTCCTAGACATGTTAACTGTCTTTTGCAAAATTAATTTCAACTCTCTATTACTTAGTTCTACATGACCACTAGTCTGTGGGTGATAAGGTGATGCAATTCTATGGTTGACATCATACTTTGCAAGCATCTTACGGAAAGCACCATGAATAAAGTGTAAACCACCATCAGACATTAGATATCTAGGGACTCCAAACCTCGGAAAAATAACTTCTTTAAGCATCTCAATAGAGGTGTTATGATCAGCACTACTAGTTGGAATAGCTTCTACCCACTTAGTAATGTAATCAACAGCAACTAGGATATGTGTGTACCCATTAGAGGCAGGAAACGGTCCCATATAATCAAAGCCCCAAACATTAAATGGTTCAATAACAAGTGAATAATTCATAGACATTTTTTGACGTCTACTGATATTACCAATTCTTTGAAATTCATCACAAGATAAGACAAACTTACGGGCATCCTTGAAGAGAGTAGGCCAATAAAAACCGGATTGCAATACCTTGTGTGTAGTTCTATCTCCCGCATGGTGTCCTCCATAACCTTTGGAGTGGCACTTGCGTAGGATCTGTTCCTGTTCATACTCAGGTACACAACGTCTAATAATAGCATCTACTCCATCTTTATAAAGATGTGGGTCATCCCACAAGTAATGTCTCAAATCATAGAAGAACTTTTTCTTTTGCTGGTATGTGAAGCTAGGAGGTATAAACTTAGCTACAATATAATTAGCATAATCAGCATACCAAGGAGCAGTACGAGAAGTATTTATGACAGCTAATTGTTCATCAGGAAAACTATCATCAATATGTTGTGGGTCATCAAGTACATTCTCTAACCTAGACAAGTTGTCTGCAACAGGGTTCTCAGCTCCCTTTCTATCAATAATATGCAAGTCAAATTCTTGCAGCAAGAGAACCCATCTAATAAGTCTAGGTTTAGCATCTTTCTTCTCCATAAGGTATTTTATAGCAGCATGATCAGTGTGAATAGTTACTTTAGAATCAACAATATAGGGTCTAAACTTATCACAAGCAAATACAACCGCCAAAAATTCTTTCTCAGTAGTAGCATAATTTATTTGGGCACTATCTATAGTTTTACTAGCATACTGGATAACATTCAATTTCTTATCAACTCTTTGCCCTAAAACAGCACCTACAGCATAATCACTAGCATCGCACATAATCTCAAAAGGTAAATTCTAGTCAGGAGGTTGGACAATAGGTGCAGAGATCAATGCTTTCTTAAGTATTTCAAATGCTTCTAGACAATCATCATCAAAGACAAAAGGAATATCTTTTTGTAAGAGATTAGTCAGAGGCCTAGAGGTTTTGGAGAAGTCCTTTATGAACCTCCTATAAAACCCGGCGTGACCAAGGAAACTTTGTATACCTTTGATGTCCTTAGGGCATGGCATCTTTTCAATAGCATCAACTTTAGCTTTGTCAACTTCAATACCTCTTTCAGAAATTCTATGTCCCAAGACGATGCCTTCATTAACCATAAAGTGGCACTTCTCCCAATTCAATACAAGATTAGTGTCTTCACATCTCTGCAAAACTCGATCAAGGTTGTTTAAGCAATCATCAAAAGAAGTTCCGTAAACGAAGAAACCATCCATGAACACCTCAACAATATTTTCACAAAAATCAGAGAATATAGCCATCATGCATCTTTGAAAGGTAGCATGTGCATTACATAAACCAAAAGGCATACGTCTCTAAGCAAAGGTACCGAAAGGACAAGTAAAAGTGGTCTTTTCTTGATCCCCTTTTGACACAGGTATTTGAGAGAAACCAGAATAACCATCTAGAAAGCAAAAATGAGTATGTTTGGATAACCTTTCTAGCATTTGATCAATAAATGGCAAGGGGTAATGATCTTTCTTAGTAGCTTTATTTAACTTACGGAAATCAATTACCATCCTATAACCTGTAACTATTGTTTGTGGGATCAAATCATCTTTATCATTAGGAACGACAATCATGCCTCCCTTCTTAGGGACACAATGGAAAGGACTTACCCACTGGCTATCAGCAACGGGATAGATAATAACTGCATCTAGAAGCTTTAGTATTTCCTTCCTTACCACTTCTTTCATCTTATGATTTAATCGTCGCTGATGATCAATAACTGGTTTGGCATTTTCTTCCAAATTTATCTTGTGTTGGCATATAGTGGGACTAATGCCCTTAAGCTCATCCAGAGTATATCCAATAGCAGCACAGTGCTTCTTCAGAGTTTTCAATAGTTTCTCTTCTTCCTGCTCTGAAAGGTTAGCACTAATAATAGCAGGATATATCTTCTTTTCATCAAGATAAACATACTTAAGATTATCAGGCAAAGGTTTAAGTTGAAACACGGGATCACCCTTGGGTGGAGGAGGATCCCCTAGGATTTCAACAGGCAAGTTGTTTTTCAATACGGGTCCATGTTTAAAGAATATTTCATCTATTTCCCTTCTCTCATTCATATGCATATCATTTTCATGGTCTAGCAAGTATTCTTCTAAAGGATCAATAGGGGGCACGACAATAGAAGCAAGACCAATAATTTCATCCTTACTAGGTGGTTCCTTTTCAAGGGGTTGTCTACGAAATTTAACAAAGTTAAAATCATGAGACATATCCCCTAATCCCACAGTAACAATATCTTTCACGCAGTCTATCTTGGCATTAACTGTATTCAAGAAGGGTCTACCAAATATGATGGGACAAAATTCATCTTGTGTGGAACTAAGAACAAGAAAATCAGCAGGGTATTTAACCTTCCCACACAAGACTTCAACATCTCTAACAATCCCAACTGGTGAAATAGTGTCTCTATTAGCTAGATTAATCGTAACATCAATCCCTTCTAACTCCACGGGTGCAATATCATGCATAATTTCTCGATATAAATCAAGAGGGATAATACTCGCACTAGCACCTACATCACATAAGCCATGATAGCAATGATCTCCTATCTTAACAGAGATAACCGACAAGCCTACAACAAGTCTATGTTTATTCCTAGCATTGGGTTTGGCTATTCTAGCAGACTCTTCTTGGAGGTAAATAACATGTCCATCTAAATCTTCTACCAAGAGATCTTTAACCATATCAACACTAGGTTCAACTTTAATTTGCTCAGCGGGTGTAGGTGTTCTAGTACTACTTTTACGAACTACAGTTGAAGCTTGAGCATGATCATTTATCCTAACAGGGAAAGGTGGGTTCTCAATATAAGCAGTAGGAACAATATGATCAACATTATAAGTGATAGTCTTTTCTTCAACTTTAACAGGTTCAACTACTTTTACTTCAATAGGGGGATGGTATTTAAACCACTTCTCTTTGGGGAGATCAACATGAGTAGCAAAAGATTCATAGAAAGAAGCTACTATCTCAGAGTCAAGTCCATACTTAGTGCTAAACTCATGGAAAACATCGGTATCCATAAAAGCTTTAACACAATCAAACTTAGGGGTCATACCTGACTCCTTACCTTCGTCGAGATCCCAATCTTCGGAGTTGCATTTAATTCTTTCCAATAAATCCCATTTGAATTCAATAGTCTTCATCATAAAAGAGTCAGACCAGGAATTATCGAGCATGGTGCGATTATTGAGGGAAAGCCGAGCATAAAAATTTTGAATGATCATTTTTCTTGAGAGCTCATGATTGGGGCATGAATATAACATTGACTTAAGCCTCCCCCAAGCTTGAGCGATGCTTTCTCCTTCGCGAGGCCAGAAATTATAAATATAATTACGATCACGATGAATCTGGTGCATAGGGTAGAACTTCTGATGAAATTCCAACTTCACACGATTATAGTTCCATGATCCAATATCATCACATAGCCTAAACCATGTCAATGCATCTCCCTTCAAAGATAAAGGGAAGACCTTCTTCTTGATAATATCTTCGGGCATACCTGCAAGCTTAAATAATCCACAAACTTCATCCACATAGATTAGGTGTAAATCGAGATGTAGTGTTCCGTCTCCTGTAAAAGGATTTTCAAGCAGTTTCTCTATCATACCCGAAGGAATTTCAAAGCAAACATTTTCAGTAGGTGCAGTTGGTTGAGGAGCAAATCTTTGCTCTTCTGATCGGGGTGAAGATACCCCGAACAAGCCCCTCAAAGGATTTTGAGCCATAGTAACAAGTGACAATAAATTTCAGCACACTATATAAATTTTTCCTTACCAAAGGCACTTCACTCACCGGCAACGGCGCCAGAAAAGAGTCTTGATGGCCCACAAGTGTAGAGGATCTATCGTAGTCCTTTCGATAAGTAAGAGTGTCGAACCCAACGAGGAGCAGAAGGAAATGATAGGCAGTTTTCAGTAAGGTATTTTCTGCATGCACTGAAATTATAGGTAACATATAGTTTTGTGATAAGGTAATTGGTAGCAAGTGACAAAAGGTAAAAGTAAATACGGTGCAGCAAGGTGTCCCAATCCTTTTTGTAGCAAAGGACAAGCCTGGACAAACTCTTATATAAAGGAAAGCGCTCCCGAGGACACATGGGAATTATCGTCAAGCTAGTTTTTATCACGATCATCTGATTCGCGTTCGGTACTTTGATAATTTGGTATGTGGGTTGATACGTCTCCAATGTATCTATAATTTTTTATTGTTCCATGCTATTATTTATGAATTCTTGGATGTTTAATGGGCCTTATCATACACTTTTATATCATTTTTGGGACTAACCTACTAACCCAAAGGCCCAGTCCAGATTGTTGTTTTTTGCTTGTTTCAGGGTTTTGCAGAAAAAGAATATCAAACGGAGTCCAAACGGAATGAAACCTTCGCGAGAGATATTTTTGGAGAAAATCACGCACAGGGAACTTGAGAACCACGTCAGGGGAGCCACGAGGTGCCCACGAGGGTGGGAGGCGCGCCCCCCTTCCCAGGGCGCGCCCCCTGCCTCGTGGGCCCCTCGAGCGTCCCCCGGTGTCCTTCTTCCTCCTATATAAGTCTACGTACCCCGAAACCATCAGCAACAAAGAGAAAACCCTAATTCCACTGCCGTAACCTTCTGTTCCCGTGAGATCCCATCTTGGAGCCTATTCCGGAGCTCCGCCGGAGGGGGGTCCATCACGGAGTTCTTCTACATCATCATCATCGCCCTCACCATGAGTTGTGAGTAGTTTACCATAGACCTTCGGGTCCATAGCTAGTATCTAGATGACTTCTTCTCTCTCTCTGGATCTCTATACAAAGTTCTCCTCGGTCTTCGAGGAGATCTATTCGATGTAATCTCTTTTTGCGATGTGTTTGTCGAGATCCGATGAATTGTGAGTTTATGATCAAGATTATCTACGAGAAATATTTGGTTCTTCTCTGAACTCTTTATGTGTGCTCATAATATCCTTGCAAGTCTCTTCGAATTATTGGTTTGGATTGGCCTACTAGATCTATAGTTGTTGCAATGGGAGAAGTGCTTGTCTTTGGGTTCAATCTTGCGGTCTCCTTTCCCAGTGATAGTAGGGGCAGCAAGGCACGTATTGTATTGTTGCCATCGAGGATAAAAAGATGGGGGTTATATCATATTGCTTGAGTTTATCCCTCTACATCATGTCATCTTGCTTAAGGCGTTACTCCGTTCTTATTTACTCAATACACTAGATGCATGATGGATAGCGGTCGATGTGTGGAGTAATAGTAGTAGATGCAGGCAGGAGTCGGTCTACTTGTCTCGGACGTGATGCCTATATGCAATGATCATGCCTAGATAGTCTCATAATTATTTGCTTTTCTATTAGTTGCTCGACAGTAATTTGTTTACCCGCCGTAGAATATCGCTATCATGAGAGAAGCCACTAGAGAACACTATGGCCCCCGGGTCTATTCTCAACATATCAATCTACATATACTTTACTTTTTCCGCTTTTACTTTATGTTCTTATAAAAAATACCAAAAATATAAACTATCATCTCTATCAGATCTCACTCTCGTAAGTGACCATAAAGGGATTGACAACCCCTTATCGCGTTGGCTGCGAAGTTCTTATTTGTTTGTGCAGGTGCGAGGGACTCACGCATGGTCTCCTACTAGATTGATACCTTGGTTCTCAAAAACTGAGGGAAATACTTACGCTACTCTGTTGCATCTCCCTTTCCTCTTCGAGGGAATACAACACAAGCTCGAGAAGTAGCAAGAAGAATTTCTGGCGCCGTTGCCGGGGAGGCTTACGCAAAAGTCATATACCAAGTACCTATCACAAACCCTTATCCTCCGCTTTACATTTTTTTTGCCTCTCGTTTTCCTCTCCCCCACTTCACCCTTGCCATTTTATTTGCCCTTCTTCTGCCGTGTGTTTATCGTTCGCTTGCTTCTTGTTTGCTTGTGTGTTGCTTGCTTGCTTGTCACCATGTCTAGCACACCTATCATTATCAACACTCCCGAGAGAGAGGTCCTCAGCTTTAAACAAAGGGAGGAAGAAAACTTAAAAGATGCCTGGTATAGAATTTGCAATGCTCAAAATAGATCCAATCGGAAGCTTTCCACTTCCGTGCTTCTTCGCAATTTTTATGTTGGCATAGCCCCTTGGAATAGGCTTGTTCTTGATACCGTTACCAGAGGAAATTTCTTGGGGAATCATACCCTTAATTCTTATAATGTCCAGATAGATTTATTCAGGCAACTTTCTACCCAGGAAGAGACTCAAGTTTTTGAGAAAATATGTGAAGTAACAAAGATATTACAAAAGTCTCTTGACCCGCTTAAGAATGTTAGTGGAAATATCCACCGTATGAATATGTTGATTACCCTTTGCAATAAGCGGTTGGATGCCTTAGATCTAAAGATTTCCGAATATGAAGGGAAACGTAAAGAACCTCCCGGATTTGAGCTTGACACCACTAAAAGGGTGAAGATAAAAAATGGCAATACCTAGATCTATCTTGTATCGTGCCTAGCTAGGGGCGTAAAACGATAGCGCTTGTTGGGAGGCAACCCAATTTTATATTTTTTGTTTTTGCTGCTGTTAGGGAATAAATATTCCATCTAGCTTCTGTTGAGATGTGTTTTCATGTTTTGTTTAGTGTTTGTGCCAAGTAGAACCTTTGGGAAGACTTGTGTGAAGTTTATGTGATCTTGCTGTGAAAAACAGAATCGTTAGCGCTCGCTAGAATGGTCGTCAAATTTTACCGGAGCGTGCTATTTAGTTGATTCTTTTTGCACATGATTAATAGAAAAATTCCTCACATTTACCAATTTAGTTTGAATTTTTTGGAGTTACAGAAGTATGCGACCCCTGTAGATTACTACAGACTGTTCTGTTTTTGACAGATTCTGTTTTTCGTGTGTTGTTTGCTTATTTCAATGCATCTATGAGTAGTATTGGCAAGTATGAACCATATAGAAGTTGGAATACAGTAGGTTTAACACCAATATAAACAAAGAATGAATTCATGGCGGTACCTTTGAGTAGTGATCTGTTTTCTTATACTAATGGATCTCACGAGATTTTTTTTCTAAGTTTTGTGTTGTGAAGTTTTCAAGTTTTGAGTATTGCTTTGATGGACTATGGAACAAAGAGTAGCAAAGGCTTAAGCTTGGGGATTCCCATGGCACCCCAAGTAAAATTCAAGGACAATCAAAAGCCTAAGCTTGGGGATGCCCCGGGAAGGCATCCCCTCTTTCGTCTTCCACTAGTAGATAAAGGGACATCTAACCCGGTTCATTAGGGCCTTTAGCCCCGGTTCTTGAACCGGGACTAAAGGGTCGGTACTAATTCCCAGGACCTTTAGTCCCGGTTCAATCCAGAACCGGGGCAGATGGGTCTCCACGTAGCCTGTGCGCGGAGCCCAGGCAGGAGGGGCTTTGGTCCCGGTTGGTGGCACCAACCGGGACCAAAAGACATCCACGCATCAGCATTTCTGTGGCTATGGTTTATGTTTTTTTTGAAAGGGGAGGGGGAGGGTTGGGAGGTTTTGGGGGTTTAATTTAGGTGTTTCATATATTGTGTTAGCTAGCTAATTAATAGAGAGAAGTGTCCTCTCTTATGTCCGTGCTTGGTCGACGCTACGTACTACACATACGTATAGAGAGGAGTAGGCACGCTAGCTAGCTAGCTAGTAAGCAAACGAAGGAAACAGAAGATCGTAATCAACATATATATGCATACAAAGAGAAGTAATATCGACCACATCTCCTTCTCCGAGAGATTGGTCGAACAACAAGTTCTCGTATATCTATCCGACACTACCGGGTACATATATATATACAATAATTATCTCTTACAAATATAATCTCCTATACGATGGACGCATGGTCCACATAGTATTCTCCGTCTGGCGCGATCACGTGTTCAAGGAAGAATGCCGCCAATTCCTCTTGAATTGCTCGCAGACGATTTGGTGCTAGGAGTTCATCCCGCATCCGAAACATCTAATTTGAAGAAGGGGGTCAATACATGAAATGATGCTATAAAATTGTGAATATTATTAATTAATTGCTTACGCACTTCAAATGATGGTAATGAAATAAAATTGTTAATATTATTCATTTCTTACGCACTTCAAATTGTGCTTCAGAGTAGCCCCGCTCACAGGTCGTGTGGCGGATGGACTCGCAAATGTAGTATCCACAGAAATCATTCTCGGGTTCCTGCCACAACCACTTTACAAGAAACAGAGGTCAATCAAACTGATAAGCAAGAATGCCAAATGGTATTGATGAAACTAGCGCTTGAATCAAGATATAGGAGATGCGCGGAACATGCTACTATATAGTACTTACTTTCGGGTGTCTAAATTCTAGCTTCTTCGGCAGTCCCGGAGCTTTTTTGGTGAATTTTCTCCAAACCCTGCCAGAGAAAGAAAACAATTACTTGATATCAGAAATGAACAAAGTTGCTGATATGCATGGTGGATAATATTGATCGATTTAACTTACCTGTCGAGCATTTGAGTGATGTCCGCATACTCCTCGGGATCTTTACGTTTAGAGTCCAAGACAGTTACTACTCCCTTCTCAAGCTTAATCTCTAAGAGAATATAGTGGAAGCTGCGCACACATGCATGAACTCATCAATTACATTACTATAACCTTGACTGATATATAAGGGAAACCAAATATGCACAAGACAGTAACACTCACTTGAAGTTGTAAGGAAAGAGTATTATATCTTTGTTTTCATTTACCACCATTGATCGTAGCAAGTTGGTCTCGGTATCTGAGGCATGCCATTGAACCTCGGTTGCATCTATGAGGTATGTGTTAATGAGCCCAATATCACCGACTTGTCTTTTCTTCAATTCGACGATCTTCAATATGCATAATATAGTGAGGATAATTATAAATACATGCAATGAAAGAGCTGAGCTATATAGAGAGACTTAATGACAGAAGTAGTACTACTTACAGACAGTAGCAGGTGACCGTTGCTTTATCGAGGGCCAATTGATTGAAAAACTGATAGAACTCCTCAAATGGAATAGGCAACAGTTCAATTCCAACGAGGTCATGCTCCGGTTTAACTCTCACATACAAACTATCCCTCCCCCCAGACTCTCTGGAGATTTTCAAGTACCAATCATGTAATCTTCGCATATTCGTTGATAGTGATCTTTCATTTTTGACGAGAGGCTTCCCGTACTCGTATCTTTGTATCTGCACCTCCAAGAAATCATAATGTACATCGTCGGACAGGTAATCTCCAAGATTGCTATAACCGGGCACCATCCTCGGATCATTAGCGACCATGTCGCTAGACACCTTGAGTGGGGGGCACGATTGGTCCGCTTGTTCGCCGAGCTGGGCAATTTGTTTCCCAGTTCGTCCTTCTGCTAACCTTTGATCACTTTTAGTACTTCCCGACCGCTTCACTTCGTGAAATGACTTTTTAATAATGCGGTCATAGTTGTCCTTCGGCTTACTTTTCGTTGGTATCTTCAGGGCAGCAAGAGTGCGCTTTGCTTTCACCGGATCTATCTTCTCCTCCGGAGGTGGATGTCTCTGTGCTTTCAACCCTTCAAGCCAGTCCTTCACTTCGCCTTCAGCGATCTTCGTGTTTTCCTCGTCGGACCTCTCGTATGGTAACTTCTCTAGAGGCGTGAGAGAAGGACCGAATCTGCATTGCCTCCCGCCTCTGGTTGTACTTCTAAACGTCGGCAGACCAGCCGAAGCGGCTGTCTTCTTTCCTTGCTTACGCGCTGGAGCAGGAGCAGCCGGAGCGGCGGCAGGTCTCTTCCGCCCTTGCTGACTAGGCGGAGAAGGAGGAGCAGGCTGGCTGCTCGGGCGCGCTAGCGCAGACGGAGAAGGAGGAGGCTGGCTGCTCGGGCGCGCCGGCGCAGGCGGAGAAGGAGGCGGAGTGCCACCACGCGCCGGAGAAGGAGTCGGAGTGCCGTGATCGTCACTCGCCGGAGGAGGAGGCGGTGGAGGAGGAGGAGGTGGAGGCGTCCAGTTGAGAATGTTGATGAGGTCCTTCCGCCATAGGCATGGAGTCTTCAGTGAAGAACCCAGTCGAGTCTCCCCTTCACCGGTAGGGTGGTCAAGCTGGAGCTCCTCAAATCCCTCCGTAATTTCATCCACCATCACCCTAGCATATCCTTCTGGAATCGGCCGGCAGTGAAAAGTTGCGCCGGGTCCAGTAGGATAAACAGAGCCAGCAGCCGCCTTGACCTTCATATTTATCCACTACGTCATAAGGTGGCAATTTTGTACCTTCGTGATAGCATCCACGGGATAGCTGGCAGTAGCCGTCAAGACATGCTCCAGCTAAAGCAGCTCGGTGGAAGCCACGCTGCTTCTCCGCTGAGATGGCGGGGTATCTTCGGCAATTCTTTTGTCCCGATTTACTTCTCGTTCTGCTATCGCTTGTATTCTGGCGCGCAACGCGTGCAGTTCGGTCTGCTGCATTTTCTTCCTCCTCTCGTGGCATTTTTAACCGCCTGCGTCCGGAAACCCAGCAATCCACGGAAGGGAGCCTCGCGTGCCTCGTGTCCGTCCAGGGTGCTCAGGATTCCCGAGGGCCATTGTCAGCTCGTCGTTGAGGTTGAGGTTGCGGCTGGTTGGTGAAACCAACATCGGCAAGCACCCGACCGCAGTTATGCGATCAGGGTGGTCCTCAATGTCAAAGACGATAGGCGTGCTGGACCACTTCAGAAGTTTGCGCGATTCGACGGGCGGTTCCGCTGCATTGACTTCCCGCACCCATTGTTTGAGTTGACGGTGTGAACTGTGCAGAGAAGCACCGTCGTCAACGCACAGAACTTCTGTGGCTTTCTGAAACTCCTGCTCGCTGGTCTCACCATCATCCATGTCCTCGTCTTCGTCCTTGTCGCGGCCGCGGGGAGGTCTGTCTCCTTGCCGCTGCTTGGCCTTGCCGCGGCGTCCTCCCCGGCCGTTGAATGGCCGCTTCTTGCCGGATCCCTCACCGCCTCCTTGGGCCTTCTCCTTGTCGCACCGCTCGTACTCAGCCTTCTGCTGCTCGACGAGCTGCTCGACCCTCTTGCAGTTCTGGAGATCATGTCCCTTGGTGCGGTGGATCTTGCAGTACTGCTTGGCGGTGCCGTCCTGCTTGTCGGCGGCCGCCACAGCCTGGCAGTTGGTGCATGCGGCAGTCTCCTTGCCGGAGCCACCAACTTGGGCTTTCTTGGCGCCAGCCTCCTTGTCGGACTGCTCAACGACTAGCACTTCCTTGTTCTTCTTCTTTCTGTTGTTCCGCCGCCGGCTTTTCTTTGCCGGGACGGCATCCTCGCTGTCTGACCCCCCTGCTCCTGTATCCTCTCCGGGGAGTTTCCTCCCTTCTTCAGCGCGTGCACACTTGTCGGCCAAGGCGTACAGCTCGCTGACGTCCCTGATCTTGCACATCGCCATCTCCTCCCTCATCCTGCGGTTACGCACGTTCTGGTGGAACGCGCTAATAACCGCGGCAGGGTGGACGTCTGGGATGTTGTGCTGCACGCGGCTGAACCTCTGGATGTATTTGCGCAGGGGCTCTCCTTCCTTCTGGGCGAGCAGGTGAAGGTCGCTCTCCTGGCCATGGGGTTTGTGGCCGCCTGTGAAGGCGCCGACAAAATGATGGCACAGGTCAGCCAAAGAAGAAATGGAGTTGTCCGGCAAGTGCATGAGCTAGGATCTGACGTTTGGCTTGAGCACCAGCGGGAAGTAATTGGCGAGTATCTTCTCGTCTCGTCCCCCAGCAGCCTGCACCGCGATGGGGTAGATGCTGAGGAACTCCGACGGATGTGTCTTGCCGTCGTATTTTTTCGGTACGTCGGGCTTGATTCTTCATGCTGGGCCACTGGACTTGCCGCAGCTCACGAGTGAACGCAAGGCAACCTACCGCGTACGGCAAGTCGCCTGGTCCCCCTGGCGCGTGCATGTCAACAGCGGGCCCAGCGCGCTGGTCGGATTGACGCCGCGCTTCTCTTCGGCGCTCGATGCGGGTTCGAGCGTCCTCTTGTTGCCGATCGTCGAGAACTTGGCGCTGATCACGGCGAGTTCGCGGATCTGATGACGCAGTGGAGTCATCGTCGATGTTGATCCGGCGAGTCGGCGATTTTGGCCTTCGGGGCGGAGAGTGCATGGTAGTTGCACCCCCACCGGTCTTGTCTCCATCGGCCCGCGCCTGGCTAACTTGCCGCGGCCGTGACGCGCTCGGCTGCTGTGGGGTGTCGCCGTTGGCGAAGGCGATGAGACTCTAGATGGTGTCCCTCCAATCGTCGGCCTTGTCTGCCGCTGGAGGGAAGTCGAGGAGCAGTTGAGCTCGTGCTAGAGCTTCTGCTGGAGTGGCGGGTAGCGGTGGCGAGCGGTGCGAGGAGCGGGATATTCTCGGACTTCTATCTACGTTAGAAGGAGCAGCATCCCGTCCCGGCGACCGTGCCTTGCTCGTGCCAGCGAGGTGGTGCGCACGCTGGCCTTGAGCGTCCCGAGATCCGCCAGCTTGACCTTGGCCCAGCAAGTGTATGGTACCTTGAGTACCACGACGCTGCCGTTCCCGCGCCTCCTGAGAGGGGCGCGGTGCATGTACGGATGCCGAGGCTTTGGAGTGCGCGTGGTCGTCCGCCTTGTCCTTGGACTTGGCGGCGCCGTGAGTTCCCTCGTCGGCGTCCGCTCTTCCGCCGGCGTCTACCCCACCAGCCGTTGGCTCCGGCGGTGGTGGGATCGACGCGGACGGACCTGCTGCCTCCGAAGCCTTCTTCTTCGGCGGCATGTTGATGAAGTCGATGAAGTTGATGAAGTTTATGAAGTTGGTGAAGATCTAGCTCGTGTGGACGCCGGATCAGGTTCACGCAACCTCGACGTCACCCCTACCTGGCGCGCCAAAGATGTCGGGGAAACTGATCGCCCACGAACACCTATGGGACCGGAGCCCCTTTTAGGTACGGCAGGGGACGGAGGATGCACGAAGAGCAGATCGAGGCGTGCACACAAGCAGTTTACCCAGGTTCGGTCCGCACGGATGCGTAAAACCCTACTCCTGCTTTGGTTGGTATTGAGTTCTTGCTCGGGAGCGAAGAGAGCTACAGTACACTCTAACCGCTAGCGAGACCGGGCGTGAGAATGATCGATGTTCGGAACCTCCCCTATGTTGCGCATGGGCCTCCTTTTATAGGTCAAAAGGGGTCACCGACAGGTGGCAACACAGATGGGGGTAAAAAATTAAAAAAATGGTGGTAGTTGGAACAGTGCTCCATACCTAACCCTGACGGCAGGGGACAAGGGCATTAAATGCCCGTCGTCGTCGCCCAAACAGTGCAAAAAGTGGCCGTCAGGGGCGCCACCGTCCGCCACGACGGTAGCCTTGTCATCGCTGCTTACCATCGTGTACCCCAGGCTGCACAGCTTTCCGCCACGTGCGCCTGGGATGGTCCCAGAGCGACACGTGGGTGCATGCGCTGGAGCGCGGGTGCTGAGTGGAAGCTTGCCGCGGTAAGCTCCTTGCCGCGGTCGCTATCTTGTCGCTTCCGGGAGTTTGTCGCTCACCGGGCTTTGCCGGGACGCGTGGCGCGTCGTGGCAAGTTCCTTGAGACGCCTTGATTAGCCTTCCCGGCAAGCTCCTCTTGCCAGGGTCTTGTGCTTTGAGTGGCCTTCCCGGCAAGCTCCTCTTGCCGGGGTCTCGTCTTTTTGACTTGAATACTTTGTTCTTGAATGGCTCCAAGGGAACCACAGAGGATCTTGGCGGTCGCCGGGCAGGCCTTGCCGCGGGACGCTGCAACTGCCCGTGCACAAGTTCGGGATACTAAGGTACCCCTACTTTAGTACACCGACACATGCCCGGTTACTTCTGGCAAATGATGAAGTCATGGATTTCTTCAATACTTTGACACTAGCTAGGCAACCTCTCGACCCCTCGACCCTCGACTGCTCGGCGATCCACAACCCTAGACCCCCTCATGTCACATTTTGTCTAGTGTCAAAGGATTCAACAAAACCAATACTTCATCATTAGGCGAAAGTAACAGTCGCATGATGGTACGAAGCTCTCCAAAGTTATTTTCGAACGGAGTCCCAGATAGGATAATTCGTAATAAAAGACAGATTATCCTATCAGGATCTCCGTTCCAAAATAACTTTGCAGAACTTCGTACCAACATGCCCCGGTTACTTCTGGCAAATGATGAAGTCATGGATTTCTTCAATACTTTGACACTAGCTAGGCAACCTCTCGACCCCTCGACCCTCGACTGCTCGGCGATCCACAACCCTAGACCCCCTCATGTCACATTTTGTCTAGTGTCAAAGGATTCAACAAAACCAATACTTCATCATTAGGCGAAAGTAACAGTCGCATGATGGTACGAAGCTCTCCAAAGTCATTTTGGAACGGAGTCCCAGATAGGATAATTCGTAACAAAAGACGGACTATCCTATCAGGAACTCCGTTCCAGAATAACTTTGCAGAACTTCGTACCAACATGCCTCGGTTACTTCTGGCAAATGATGAAGGCATGGATTTCTTCAATACTTTGACACTAGCTAGGCAACCTCTCGACCCCTCGGCGATCCCTCGACCCTTGACGACCCTCGGTCCCTCGACGACCCT
>LR738713.1:830934248-830994208 GCA_902687465.1 Secale cereale
GGGTATATCGATAACGACATATCCGATAAAAAAAGAGGAAGAAGAAGAAAAAAAAGAGGAGAAGAAGAAAGGAACCGCTAGAGGAGAAGATCGAAGAAAAAAAAAGAAAAAAAAGGAGAAGAAGAAAGGAATAGAGGAGAAGAAGAGAAAATTTCTCTTCTTCTCCTCTATTCCTTTCTTCTTCTCCTCTTTTTTTCTTCTTTTTTCTTCTTGTTATTTATTTCTCCTCTTCTTCCTCTCCTCTTCTTCTTTCTTTCCTCTTCTTATTTTCTTCTTTCCTATCCTTCTTTTTCTAAATTTGTAACTTTTGCACATATAAAACTTTCTATATATATTTAGCATATATAAACAAAAAACTATATAGCCACATACACATATACATCACATACACATCACATACAGCAACTATACATCACAATTGTAACTTTCTATATATAAACAAAAAACTTTCTATGAAAAAAAATATTTTTAACATATATATTTAGCAAATTCCTAAGAAAAATAAAAAATATATAGCCACATACACATATACATCACATACACATCACATACAGCAACTATATACACATAAACATATACACATATATGCAACTATATATATACACATACAAAATATATGTACATATATATATATATATATATTATCACATATGAAAAAAAATCTCCTCACATCGCGGGGCAGGCAGAGGGCGCCGGCGACGAGGAGCGCGGGGGCAGAGGGCGCCGGCGACGAGGAGCGACGGGCGGCGCGGCGAGACGACACGGCGCGACGGCGCGACGGCGCGGGC
Source organism: Secale cereale (assembly GCA_902687465.1). Classification (NCBI taxonomy): domain Eukaryota; kingdom Viridiplantae; phylum Streptophyta; class Magnoliopsida; order Poales; family Poaceae; genus Secale; species Secale cereale. The sequence continues at coordinate 830,935,037 of LR738713.1, forward strand.
GACAGGGCAGGTCGACGGCGACGGCGAGCACGGCGCAGGGGCGTGGGGCGACGGCGACGGCGATGGAGAGCACGGCGCAGGGGCGACGGTGACGGAGAGCACGACGAGAGCTGCGGGGGAAATGAGATTGGAAACTGAAATTTTCGCAAGTGCCACTTATATACCCAGGTCATTAGTCCCGGTTCGTGGTACCAACCGGGACCAATGCCCACCTTTAGTCCCGGTTGGTACCACCAACCGGGACCAAAGGTCTCTTTTCAGCAGCCCAAAGGGCGGGAAGAAGGGACCTTTGGTCCCGGTTGGTGGCACCAACCAGGACTAAAAGGGGGCATTGGTCCCGGTTAATGCCACGAACCGGGACCAATACCCACCTTTAGCCCCGGTTGGTGCCACCAACTGGGACCAAAAGCCCTGTGCTGGCGCGGGTGCGGTGGGATGTTTAGTCCCACCTAGCTAGTTGAGAGAGCTCGGGTGTGGTTTATAAGCGCTGCTGCGCCCACCCACTCGAGCTCCTCTCAATTGCAGGCTTCTAGGCCTAACTCTGCGCGCTGCCCTGTGAGCTTGCTGGGCCTTATAGTCCAGATGCATCCTGGGCTGTAGGCCTTGCAGGCTCACTGGACAGCGCCCAATTTTTTTATATTTTTTTTCCTTTTTTGCTTTATTTATTTCTAAGTTGTTTTTTCTGTATTTAGAGTTTCTTTGTGAATATTATTGCTTTTGGTAAAACCAATTACAAACTTTCTGTTAGTGCAAGTAGTATTCAAATTTGAATAATTTAAATTTGGAATTATTTGTTTTCTTTGTTACTTTATTTATTTTATTTTGTTTCTACTTACAACAAAATACTTATTGTTGCTATTTTTATTTTTTTGCAAGTTTTTTTGTTTTGTTTTCTGCATTATTTATTTTCTTTTGTTTTTGCTTTATTTTTTTAATTCTTCTGGTAAAACCAATTACAAACTTTCTATTAGTGCAAGTAGTATTCAAATTTGAATAGTTTAAATTTGAAATTATTTGTTTTCTTTGTTGCTTTATTTATTTTATTTTGTTTCTACTTACAACAAAATACTTATTGTTGCTATTTTTATTTTTTTGCAAGTTTTTTTGTTTTGTTTCTGCATTATTTATTTTCTTTTGTTTTTTGCTTTATTTTTTAATTCTTTCTGGTAAAACCAATTACAAACTTTCGGTTAGTGCAAGTAGTATTGAAATTTGAATAGTACAAACGGACAATGGTATCATACTCGTCTGTTACAAAGTTGGCATGGTATAATCATAATAGTTGCAGAAAAAAGTCTTTACTTTTTCTTCGCTTGTGTCATTTGCTTATTGCGTCGTAACCATGGATAATCTTCATCGTTTATCAGGATGTTTGGGTCAGCCTTGACTTTGAAGGGAGGAATTTCATGAAACTTTTCATAACCTTCAGACATGTCTGTCTTGCCCTCCACTCCCAGGATGTCCCTTTTTCCTGAAAGAACTATGTGGCGCTTTGGCTCATCGTATGATGTATTCGCTTCCTTATCTTTTCTTTTTCTCGGTCTGGTAGACATGTCCTTCACATAGATAACCTATGCCACATCATTGGCTAGGACGAACGGTTCGTCAGTGTATCCAAGATTTTTCAGATCCACTGTTGTCATTCCGTACTATGGGTCTACCTGTACCCCGCCTCCTGACAGATTGACCCATTTGCACTTAAGCAAAGGGACCTTAAAATCATGTCCGTGGTCAAGTTCCCATATGTCCACTATGTAACCATAATATGTGTCCTTTCCCCTCTCGGTTGTTGCATCAAAGCGGTCACCGCTGTTTTGGTTGGTGCTCTTTTGATCTTGGACAATCGTGTAAAATGTATTCCCATTTATCTCGTATCCTTTGTAAATCAATACAGTCAAAGATGGTCCCCTGGACAACCAGTACAACTCATCACAAACAGTGTTGTCACCTCTGAGACGTGTTTCCAACCAACTGCTGAAAGTCCTGATGTGTTCACATGTAATCCAGTCGTCGCACTGCTCCGGGTGTTTGGAGCGCAGACTGTTCTTGTGTTCATCGACATACGGGGTCACCAATGTAGAGTTCTGTAGAACTGTGTAGTGTGCTTGAGACCAAGAATATCCGTCCCTGCATATTATTGAGTCCCTTCCAAGCGTGCCTTTTCCAGTCAGTCTCCCCTCGTACCGCGATTTAGGGAGACCTATCTTATTAAGGCTAGGAATGAAGTCAACACAAAACCCGATGACATCCTCTGTTTGATGGCCCATGGAGATGCTTCCTTCTCGCCTAGCGCGGTTACCGACATATTTCTTTAGGACTCCCATGAACCTCTCAAAGGGGAACATATTGTGTAGAAATACGGGCCCCAGAATGACAATCTCGTCGACTAGATGAACTAGGACGTGTGTCATGATATTGAAGAAGGATGGTGGGAACACCAGCTCGAAACTGACAAGACATTGCGCCACATCACTCCTTAGCCTTGGTACGATTTCTGGATCGATCACCTTCTGAGAGATTGCATTGAGGAATGCACATAGCTTCACAATGGCTAATCAGACGTTTTCCGGTAGAAGCCCCCTCAATGCAATCGGAAGCAGTTGCGTCATAATCACGTGGCAGTCATGAGACTTTAGGTTCTGGAACTTTTTCTCTGGCATATTTATTATTCCCTTTATATTCGACGAGAAGCCAGTCGGGACCTTCATACTGAGCAGGCATTCAAAGAAGATTTATTTCTCTTCTTTCATAAGAGCATAGCTGGCAGGACCTTCATACTGCTTCGGAGGGATGCCGTCTTTTTCGTGCAAACGTTGCAGGTCCTCCCGTGCCTCAGCTGTATCTTTTGTCTTTCCATACACGCCCAAGAAGCCTAGCAGGTTCACGCAAAGCTTCTTCGTCACGTGCATCACGTCGATTGAAGAGCGGACCTCTAGGTCTTTCCAGTAGGGTAGGTCCCAAAATATAGATTTCTTCTTCCACATGGGTGCGTGTCCCTCAGCGTCATTCGGAACAGCTAGTGCGCCGGGGCCCTTTCCAATGATTACGTGTAAATCATTGACCATAGCAAGTACGTGATCACCGGTGCGCATGGCGGGCTTCTTCCGGTGATCTGCCTCGCCTTTGAAATGCTTGCCTTTCTTTCGACATTGATGGTTGGTCGGAAGAAATCGACGATGGCCCAGGTACACATTCTTCCTGCATTTGTCCAGGTATATACTTTCAGTGTCACCTAAACAGTGCGTGCATACGTGGTATCCTTTGTTTGTCTGTCCTGAAAGGTTACTGAGAGCGGGCCAATCGTTGATGGTCACGAACAACAACGCCTTTAGGTCAAATTCCTCTTGTCTTTGCTCATCCCACGCACGTACACCGTTTCCATTCCACAGCTGTAAAAGTTCTTCAACTACTGGCCTTAGGTACACATCAATGTCGTTGCCGGGTTGCTTAGGGCCTTGGATGAGAACTGGCATCATAATGAACTTCCGCTTCATGCACATCCAAGGAGGAAGGTTATACATACATAGAGTCACGGGCCAGGTGCTGTGATTGCTGCTCTGCTCCCCGAAAGGATTAATGCCATCCGCGCTTAAAGCAAACCATACGTTCCGTGGGTCCTTTGCAAACTCCTTCCAGTACTTTCTCTCGATTTTTCTCCACTGCGACCCATCAGCGGGTGCTCTCAACTTCCCGTCTTTCTTACGGTCCTCACTGTGCCATCACATCAACTTGGCATGCTCTCCGTTTCTGAACAAACGTTTCAACTGTGGTATTATAGGAGCATACCACATCACCTTCGCAGGAACCCTCTTCTTGGCGGGCTCACCCTCAACATCACCAGGTGTCGGGGAAACTGATCGCCCACGAACACCTATGGGACCGGAGCCCCTTTTCGGTACGGCAAGGGAGCGGAGGATGCACGAAGAGCGGATCAAGGCGAGCACGCGAGCAGTTTACCCAGGTTCGGGCCGCACGGATGCGTAAAACCCTACTCCTGCCTTGGTCTGTATTCTGTTCTTAGCTCGGGAGCGAGAAGAGCTACAGTGCTTGTCGCTGGCTGCACCGAGCGTGAGAGTGATCGAGGATCGGAACCCCCTCTACGTTGCGCATGGGCCTCCTTTTATAGGTCAAAGGGGTCACCAACAGGTGGCAACGTAGATGAGGGTAAAAATGTAAAAACGGTAGTAGTTGGAATAGTGTATGTACAATGTTCGGTACCTAACCCTGACGACAAGGGACAAGGGCATTGAATGCCCGTCGCCGTCGCCCCAAACAGTGCAAAAAGCGTCCGTCAGGGCGTCTTCGTTCGCCACGAAGGTGGCCTCGTCATCGCGGCTCGCCACAGTGTACCCCAGGCTGCACAGCCTTCCGCCACGTGCACCTGGAAGGGCCCCAGGGCGACGCGTGGCCTGATGAGCTGGAGCGCGGGCACGTAGTGGGAGCTTGCCGCGGCAAGCGCCTTGCCGCGGTCGCTACCTTGCCGCGCCCGGAAGCTTGTCGCTCTCCGGGCCTTGCCGCGACGCGCGGAGCGTTGCGGCAAGTCTTCCGAAATGCCATGTTTGGCCTTCCTGACAAGCTCCTCTTGCCAGGGCCTTGTGCCAAAGGGGTGGTCTCGAGCCTGGAACGGCTTTCCCGGCAAGCTCCTTTTGCCGGGGTCTTGTTTCTTTAACTTGAATACTTTGTTCTTGAATGGCTCCAAAGGGATCTTAGTGGGCCTTGGCGGGCACGTGGCAAGCCCTGCCACGGGACGCTGCTACTGCCCGTGCACAAGTTGGGATACTAAGGTACCCCTACTTTAGTACACCGACAGGAGCCCCCGGGCCTGGGCCGCACACGGTGCCGAGCGCTGTTGGGCCAGGCCCAAAACAGTGCACGGGCACACGCGGCCCACGGCGTGCCGTATCCCACTCCGTATCCACCGCGTCCCTCCCTAACGGCACGCGTCGATTGCGGCGTCGTGGGAGAGATCGTGGCCTGTTTCTTTAATGGGGGAAATGCGGAACGCCCCCCTTTCCCCCTTAAAAGCAGGGGAAACAGGGGCAGTTCCCTCCATTCGTCCATTGCTTCTTCAACCTCCATAAACCCCCGCCGCTCTCCTCCTCCCCGAAGGTCAAAAGAGAGCAGCGCTCCGCCCTTCTTCCGCCGCTGCCAGTCTCTCCAGCGCCGTCGACTTCCCCTGCCGCCCCCGCCATGGCCCCGAAGGGCGACAAGGCGAAAGCCGCGAAGACCGCCAGGGCACTGAAGCTAGCGGCAATGCGGAAGAAGATGGTGGTCTTCCCGCCGAGGCTCGGCGCGAGGGAGCTGAGGGACTCCTTCTACCTCTTCTGGTCGAGGGAGACGAAAGCGCACCCGCGCACCAGGGTACTCCCCGCCGAGGCCTGCGACATGTTTCCGGGAGGGTACGCCTATTTCGCTCTGTTCTTCCATTGCGGACTCTGCCCACCATATTTCGAATTCTTCTGTGATATCATGAATACCTACGGGTTTCACCTCCTTGATTTCACCCCAAACGCCGTCTTGACCATGGCCGTTTTCGCACATCTGTGCGAGAACTTTGTCGGAGTGTACCCCAACGTAACCCTCATCCGCCATTATTTCACGCCTCGAGTAGAGTCTGGGTCTCCTTTATCCGGCGGGATCTCTTGGATATTTAGGCTTCATAAGAAAGAGGCATACTTGACTGGGGAACTCCGCGGCAAGTGGGAGGAGTGGAGGGCCAACTGGTGCTGGATCATGGAGGACGAACCCCAGCAGTTCACTTCCCCGCGCCAAGTTGCAATAGTGTGCGGCAATGACTGGAGTGACCTGGCCCCGGAGGATGACAAGCTAAAGATAGCCACCACTAGGATCCTTCGCCTCCGGCAAGCCAAACTCACTGTAGGGGTTGTCGGAGCAGATTTCCTTCGCCGCCGCATCGCCCCCTTGCAGGAGAGGAAGAGGCCTGCTTGGGAATTTGGAAACGCGGCAGACTTTATGAGGCTGCGCCCAGGCCTCAACTACAATTTCACTGTCCTGGAGCTCAAAGGGATGCTCCGTGAGATGTTCAAGCACGACCCCAAGCATCCAGAGTCGTTCGTGTTGCCGCGGGGCGTAGTTCCGCTCTGCAACAATTCGTCGCTCAGCGCTCCGCGCGGCGATGGCATGGTGCGACTCCCATGGAATTGACCCCACTTGGCGGGAGCCTTCTGACGAAGCCGTGCAAACGTTCTTCGATAACTTGGTGGAGCTGCCCATCAACCCCGACGAGAAGAAGGGCCTCACCCGCGACACCACCGACGAGGAGATGGCTTATATTGCCACCAGGTTGGAGGAGGCAGCTGCAGCCGAGGCTGCGGGCGAGTTTGGGTATACCTTGGAGGAGGCAGATGCAGCGGAGGCGGTGAGTCTGGCCGAGGAGGAAGAGATCCTCAAACTTATAAAGTCCGCCGGGCAGCCTGCCGGGACGAGCGAGGCCACCGGGGAAGGTACAGAGTCGAGCGAGCCCGCCGAGCAGGGCGCCGAATCGGGCAACTCTGCAGAAGACTCGGGCGGGTCTCTGAACCTTGGTTCTTCTTCATCCTCGGGGAGCTCTCCGCCACCGGCAAGCCCTCCGGCTCCAGCGAGGAGGCGCCTCCGCAAAGTGGCGGAGCGTCCGGCGGGCCAGCAGCCACAGCGCCGCCCGGCGCGCGCCACCACGACGAGCAAAACTGCCAAGGGAGCGCCCCGCGCTTCAGCAGCGGCTGGAGGAGGGTCTTCTCGGGCCGGGGCTAAAGCTCCTGCCGCCCCTCGTGCCTCGGCGACAACTGGAGCGGGGTCCTCTCAGACCACCGTCCCTGCTCCCGCCAAGCGGCCGAGGGCGTCTACTCCTCCAGCTCCTCGCGCCGGGCCGCGCGAGGCGGATTTCGACTTCTCCGTGCTCAGCTCCGACGAGGAGGAGGAAGAGTAAGCATTGTCAACTCTTGTTCCCTTCGATTTGTTCTTGTTTTGAATCTTCTTTGCCTGATTTTGATCTTGTTTTTCTTCCAGGACCCTGGCCCAGAGGGCGGCGAAGAGGGCCAAGATCCCGGTGGTCGACCTCGAGGAAGAGCCCGCCGCAGCAGCAGGGGATGCGCCTGCGACAGGTTTGCCGGACCAGCCAGCAGCTCCGCAGAGCAGCCCCCAGCATAAGTCTCCTGTTCACTTCTTCGCTTGTCGGGCACGCGCATGCTTCTTATCCTTGTTAACCTTTTTGCTTGTTTGTAGACTTGTACAGAAGTAGAGCCGCAGCCTAAGGAGCGCCAAGAGACTGCTCCCGACGAGCCGCACGCCCCGACCTCTCCGCCAAGGAGGAGCTCCCCGGCGAGGGAGAATACTCCGCCAAGGGCGAGTACCCCGCCAAGGGCGAGCACCCCGCCAAGGGCAAGCACCCCGCCAAGGGAAGGCGCCAGCGGCCCTCCGCCGGCGGGGGCTACCACCACGCCGCCGAGGGAGGACCCCCCGGCGAGGAACCTCGTTGAAGAAGAGGCCCGCGCAGGTAACCCTTGTACTTTTCTTCTCTTGGACTTCTCTTTTTTGGATATTTGCTTGACAATTATCTTCTTCTTTCTTCTTCTTTTCTTGTCTTCAGACTCGTCCGCTCCAGAGCCTATGGAGACGGAGGCCGCCACCGAGGAGGCCGCGCGCGGCAACGCGGGTGACGCCGCGGCCACCGAAGATGCGATCGGTACCGACGAGCCTGCCGTCGAAGAGGCAGCCAGGGCCGCCGACGCGGCAGCTGGGGAGGGGACCGGTGGTCGCACTGACGGCCCTGAGGCCGCAGGAGCGTTCGACGCTGCGCCGACCGCCGACCCTGCTGCTGCCGCGGCCGGAACTGGCGCCTACTTGGAGGCTGGACACGGGGTCTTTATTCAGCTCCCGTGGGCATCTTCATCAAGGGCGCCCGTGGAGGGAGAGGTCTTCGACGGGGAAGTCCTCGCCTCCGCCGGGCTGAAGTTCGTCGACGCGCCCGGCAGCAGCAGCGAGCCCGAGGAGGAGCAGCTTCTGCGGAGGCTCCTGGCCCTGTACCGCGCCAGGCAGGCCAAGCTGGAGTCCCGAGAGGCTCTGGCCGCCAAGGCGGGCGTCGACTTGGAGAAGCGCGCCGAAGAGCTCCGGGCCGCCAACCAGGCGGCCCTCCGATCCTTGGCGGAGGAGAGGGAGGAGCTCGCCGAGGCGCATCAGGCGTTCATCCTCGAGAAGGCCGAAGCAGAGGAGCAGCAACGGCTCGCCGCCGAGGAGTTGTCCCGGCAGGAAGGAGAGCTCACGCAGCGGAAGGTCGACCTCGACAGCCACGAGGACGACCTTGCCGCGCGCGAGCAGTCCCTTGGCGGAGCTCTGCAGGAAGCGAGGGACGCTGCCGCAGCCGCAGAGACCGCCAAGAGAGACTTGAAGGCGAGGGTGGCGCAACTGGAGATCCACCTGAAGACGAGCGAGGAGAAGGTTGCTGCGCTCACGTCGGAGAGGGAGAAGGACGCTCGCAGCCACTCCGAGCTGCAGGTCCGTCTCTCCGACAAGGGCAAGGAGCTCGCCATCGCCAAGGATTCCGTTGCAGACTTGGAGCTGAAGCTGTCCACCCTCACCGCATCACTTGACAGCGCCAGAAATCGGGAGACGAAGCTGAAGGAGGACCTCAGGGCTGAGAGGGCGCTGTTGGACAGCACCGCCCCCACTCAGAACAACTTCAGGCAGACGGTTGAGCAGTGGACCGAGGGGCTTGTCGCCGCCGCCGCTGACATCGACAGGGAGTTAGCGGGGCTGGGGACGGAGCACCTCGGGTACTCCCCCGACGAGAACCTCCCTCACAGCGCCAAGTTGAGCTTGTTCTTCGGGGGAGTGGCGCCGGCCCTCGAGCAGCTCCGGGAGAGGATCCCCACGCAGCTGGCGAACGAGGCGCGCAGGCTTTGCACAGGAGTCGTGGAGAGGGTGCTGATGAAGATAGTCTACCGCAACCCAGGACTCAACCTTGAGAACGTCCTCAGTACCTTGCCGCCCGACGCCGACCAGGAGGCGCTCAAGGCCCTTGTCGCACCCATCGTGGCCAAGGTGGGCAAGATCAGGAGAGTTGATGGCGACCGCGTGGACTAGGCTGTTTTCTTTCCGCTTCCCTTGTCGCTGCCAACCATGTCATGGACAAAAATCTATTAGTGCTGCGACAAGTTGCTTTTGTAATATAACTCTATTTTGGGTAGTTAACGCAGTGTTATTCCCTTTACTTGACTTCTTTGCTTTGTATGCTTTCACCCTACGCTTTTAGGGAACTTGCCGGCAAAGGGACCCTTGCCGCGAGCGCTGAGTGCGGAACTTCAGCAGCCTGCTGGCAATGCCACTACCGGCAAGAAACCTTGTCGCAGCTAGTCGCAGCACACTTAGGTTGTTGAGCGAACTCGAAAACAAAGTAAGGGCGCGACACTTGTCACAGCACGCTTAAACCGTTGAGCGTGCTCGAAACAAAGTAAGGGTGCGGCTAGCTACGAGTAGGTTCCTCCGCGCACAGATTTTCCATACAAAGTGTGGTCGTTCAAGGAAGATAACTTTAAAATTTAAAAATTTGAATGCTCAAACTTTGGCAACTTAGCTTTTGTATTCTTTGCTTCCCGGCAAGGCGAGGCTTTCTTGAACGGCACTTGGTCCATACCACTGTCTCCTTGCCCCCCCTGGCAAACTTGTGCGCGAGGAAAAGCTTCCTTCTGCTTGAGAGAAAAAGAAAGAGGGAGGAAACATAGATATGGAGCCTTGCGGCTCGTTATTGCTTACCGGGGATGCGTGCTGCACGAGGTGTCATATAATACATGCAAGAAAAAGGAAAATGCATGAAACGACAAGTTGTGCAAGGCACAAAAGTTTTACTGATGCATAGGGTCTGCGCCCGGCTTTGTACAAAGCTTTACATGCAACAGCGGCAAGACTTGTACAAAAGGTGGTTGCCGGAGCGGATCACGGCAACCGCGCCATATGGGTGAAACTTGCGAAGGTGCTCAATGTTCCAGGAGTTGCTCACCGGTAAGCCCTCTTCGGTCTCAAGGCAGACAGCGCCGGGCCTTGTGATTTGTCTCACCCGATAAGGGCCTTCCCACTTCGGCGTCAACTTGTTGGAATTCTTGGCGGACTGAACGCGCCGAAGAACAAGGTCGCCTTCCTCGAGACTTCTGGCTTTAACTTTACGGCTATGGTAGCGGCGCAAACTTTGCTGGTATCGAGCAGCTCGTACAGCAGCCTGAAGACGGTCCTCCTCAAGGAGCAATGCGTCATCTTGTCGCAGCTGCTCTTGCTCGAGCTCATCGTAAGCGAGCACTCGAGGCAACCCGTATACGAGTTCCGTGGGGAGAACTGCCTCTGCTCCATAGACAAGAGCAAAGGGTGTCTGTCCAGTGGCTCGATTTGGTGTCGTCCTGATTGACCAAAGAGCCGCCGGCAACTCCTCAATCCAGTTTCTTCCGCACTTGTGCAGCCTGTCGAAAGTTCTTGTCTTGAGCCCGCGCAGCACTTCGGCGTTTGCCCTCTCCGCTTGACCGTTGCTCCTCGGGTGAGCAACAGAAGCGAAGCAGACCTTGGCGCCAAGGTCTTGGACGTATTGCATGAAGGTGCGACTTGTGAATTGTGTGCCGTTGTCGGTGATGATCCTGTTAGGGATTCCGAAACGGCAAACAATTGACCTAAAGAACTTGACTGCTGACTGTGCGGTCACCTTTCTCACTGGTTCCACTTCCGGCCACTTTGTGAACTTGTCGATGGCGACGTACAAGTACTCAAAGCCCCCGGCTGCGCGGGGAAAGGGGCCGAGGATGTCAAGCCCCCAGACCGAAAATGGCCAGGACAAAGGGATCGTCTGGAGAGCTTGAGCTGGCTGATGTATTTGCTTGGCATGGAACTGGCACGCTTCACACTTGGTTACTTGTGCAGTTGCATCCTGGAGGGCTTCTGACCAAAAGAAACCTTGCTGGAACGCCTTGCCGGCAAGTGCTCTTGCGCCAATGTGGCGGCCACATATGCCTCCATGTATCTCTGCCAACAGCTTTTGCCCATCTTCCCGGGGAATGCACTTCAGTCTAACACCGTTGAGTCTTCTTCTGTATAGTTCATTGCCGACGAACTGATACATACTTGACTGCCGGTTTATTCTTTCTGCTTCTTCTGGCTCTTCGGGAAGTTCTCCTTTTTGAAGGAAACGGACAATCTGCTATGCCCATGCTGGAGCCTGAGGCTCAACAACAAGGACTAAAGGCATGAGTGCTGCTGCGGGAACGTTAGCTTCTACAGTAAGAACCTGTGGCTCGGCCGGAGCTTGACGTTCCCCGGCAAGCTTGCCGGGGCAAAGCTTGTCGGGAACGCCTGCTTCGACTGTACAAACCCTTGGGTCTGCAGGAGCAGACTGTTCCTCAGCAATTTTGTCGTTGATCTTGGGGACCTTGGTGGCGGCTTCAGGAAGTTCTGCAGGCAAGTAGTCACCGGAGACCAACTTTCTCTTCTTACTTTGTCCAATTGATGGTGTAACGGATGGTTGAGTTAACTTGAGCACAAAGATCCCTGGTTCCACAGGTAGCTTTAGTGCAGCACACTTTGACAGGCCGTCTGCGACGTCATTTTGAGCTCTTGGAACGTGCTCCATCTGCAAGCCTTCAAAGTGTTCTTCAAGTTTCCTCACTTCGTCGACGTATGCTTCCATCAACGGACTCTGGTAGCTCTTGCTTACTTGTCGGACAACCAACTGCGAATCACCCCGCACAATGAGCTTCTTGATCCCAAGTTCCGCTGCGATTTTGAGGCCGGCAAGCAAACCTTCATACTCTGCAGTATTGTTCGTTGCTTGCTCCTTGGGAAAATGCATCTGGACAATGTACTTGAGGTGCTCTCCGATGGGCGCGACAAGCAGCACGCCAGCGCCGGCGCCTTGCAGCGAGAAGGCACCATCGAAGTACATTATCCATTCTTTGCTTGCTTCTTTGACGGGGATGCTTGTCTCTGGAACTTCTTCGTCTGGCGTTGGTGTCCATTCTGCTATGAACTCTGCCAATGCTCTGCTCTGAATGGTTGAAGTACTTTCAAACTTGAGGCCAAAGCTTGACAGCTCCAGTGCCCACTCGACAATCCTGCCCGTTGCTTCTGGATTTTGCAATATCCTCTTCAGCGGAAAGCGAGTGACCACCGTTTATCTCATGTGCTTGGAAGTAGTGGCGCAGCTTTCTCGAGGCCATGAGGAGGCCGAAAAGCAGCTTCTGCACCCCAGAGTATCTTGACCTAGCCCCCTGCAAGAGGGAACTGACAAAATAGACTGGGCGCTGCACCATCTTCTTCCGCACTTCTTCTTGCATCTGTGCAGACTCATCCTTGTCGGGGCCGGAGCTTGTGGGGGAAGCCCCCTGCTTGTCGCTGGATGTGCTTGTCGGGGCTGTGGGCTCCTCATCTGCCTCCCTTTCCGCTACCAACGCATCACTAACCACTTGATTGGTTGCTGCTAAGTACAGCAGCAACTTCTCTTGCGGCCTAGGTGCGACAAGTATTGGAGTGGAGGGCAGGTACCCTTTCAAGTCCTGCAGCGCTGCCTCCGCTTCCGGAGTCCATTTCATTGGACCTGCCTTTTTCAAGATTTTGAAAAACGGCAGGGCGCGTTCTGCCGACTTAGAAATGAACCTGCTGAGAGCAGCCACGCAGCCGGCAAGCCTTCGTACATCCTTGACGCGCTTTGGAGCTTCGATCTGCTCGATGGCTCTGATCTTGTCAGGATTGGCTTCAATCCCCCTCTGAGACACAAAGAACCCGAGAAGCTTGCCGGAGGGAACTCCGAAGACGCACTTCTCGGGGTTAAGCTTGAGCTGTATCTTGCGCAGATTCGCAAAAGTTTCACCTAAATCTTGAATCAGGGTATCCTTGTCCTTGCTCTTGACCACTATATCATCCATGTAAGCTTCTACATTCCTGTGTATCTGTGGCTCAAAAGCAGTGAACTACCCTCGCAAACGTTGAACCCGCGTTCTTCAATCCAAAGGGCATGCGTATGAAGCAGTAAGTGCCGCATGGAGTAATGAACGCGGTCTTCTCTTCATCTTCTTCAGCCATAAATATCTGGTGGTATCCGGAATATGCATCAAGGAATGAAAGCAACTCACACCCAGCCGTGGAGTCAACGATCTGGTCAATGCGCGGCAAGGGAAATGGGTCTTTGGGACAAGCTTTTTTCACATCGGTGAAGTCTATACAAAGCCTCCATTTCCCATTTGCCTTGCGTACGACAACAGGGTTGGCCAACCACGTGGGATGAAGTACACCTCTGACAAGGCCTGCCGCTTCCAGCTTCTTGATTTCCTCTGCAATAAACTCTTGGCGCTCCACTGCTTGCTTTCTGACCTTCTGTTTGACGGGCCGCGCGTGAGGACAAACGGCAAGCTTGTGCTCAATCACTTTCCTGGGAACGCCGGGGATGTCAGACGGTTGCCATGCAAACACGTCGACATTCGCCCGCAGGAAAGCAACGAGCGCGCTTTCCTATTTAGGATCGAGCGTGGCACTGATGGTGAAAGTACCACCAGTGCCGTCCTCCTTGGCGGACACCTTCTTGGTTGCAGGTGGAGCTGCCATTCCCTTCTTGCACTTGTCGGTGGAGCTCGATGGTGCGTCCTCGACGGCAGCGCAGCACTCCGAAGAGGTGCGTTTGCCGGAGTGGGCCCCAGAGCTCTTGCCGGACTTGGTCTTGTTCTTCCCCCCGGGATCTTCAGCGGCAAGTGCCTTGCTGTCTGTTGCGGCTGCTGCGTCCCGGTAGATCTTGTCGGCACAGATAAGCGCGTCCTTCTTGTCGCCGGGGACAGAGATGACCTTATCGGGCCTGGCATCTTGAGCATGTTGTAGGCGTAATGAGAGGCTGCCATGAACTTGGCGAGCGCTGGACGGCCAAGTATCCCATTGTAAGGCAATGGGATATCGGCAACGTCAAAGGTGATCCTCTCGGTCCTGAAGTTCAGCTCTCCGCCAAAAGTCACTGGCAGTGCGATCTTCCCCTTCGGCTTGCTCCTTCCCGGGTTGATCCCTTGGAACGTGCCGGTCTCCTCGAGCTCGCCGTCGGGGATCTGCAGTTTCCGGACCACAGCAGAGGAGATCAGGTTCAGGCCGGCCCCGCCGTCAACCAGCATCTTGGTGACCTTGAGGTTGCGGATGGTTGGTGAAACCAACATCGGCAAACACCCGACCGCAGTTGTGCGGTCAAGGTGGTCCTCAATGTCGAAGATGATGGGCGTGCTGGACCACTTCAGAAGTTTGCGCGACTCGACGGGCGGCTCTGCTGCATTAACTTCCCGCACCCATTGTTTGAGTTGGCGGTGGGAAGTATGCAGTGAGGCACCTCCATCGACGCACAGAACTTCTGTGGCCTTCTGGAACTCCTGCTCGCTGTTGTCTCCGTCGTCCATGTCTTCATCGTCGTCTTCGTCTTCGTCCTTGTCGCGGCCGCGGGGAGGTCTATCTCCTTGCCGCTGCTTGGCCTTGCCGCGGCGCCCTCCCCGGCCATTGAATGGCCGCTTCTTGCCGGACTCTCCTCCACCTCCCTGGGCCTTCTCCTTGTCGCGTCGCTCGTACTCAGCCTTCTGCTGTTCGACGCGGTACTCGACCCTTTTGCAGTTCTGGAGATCGTGGCCCTTGGTGCGGTGGATCTTGCAGTACTGCTTGTCGGAGCCGTCCTGCTTGTCGGCGGCCGCTACAGTCGTAGCTTCCTTGCCGGAGCCACCAGCCTGAGCTTTCTTGGCGCCAGCCTCCTTGCCGGACTGCTCAATGACCAGTACTTCCTTGTTCTTCTTTTTCTTGTTATTCCGCCGCCGGTTCTTCCTTGCCGGAGCGGCATCCTCACTGTCTGTTCCTCCTGCTCCAGTATCCTCCCCGGGGAGTCTCCTCCCCTCTTCAGCGCGTGCGCACTTGTCGGCCAGGGCATAGAGCTCTCTGACGTCTCGTATCTTGCACATCGCCATTTCCTCCCTCATCCGGCGGTTACGCACGTTTTGGTGGAACGCGCTAATAACCGCGGCAGGGTGGACGTCCGGGATGTTGTGCTGAACGCGGCTGAATCTCTGGATGTACTTTCGCAGGGACTCTCCTTCCTTCTGGGCAAGTATATGCAGGTCGCTCTCCTGGCCATGGGGCTTGTGGCCGCCCGTAAAGGCGCCGACAAACTGATGGCATAGGTCGGCCCAAGAAGAGATGGAGTTCTCCGGCAAGTGCATGAGCCAAAATCTGACGTTTGGCTTGAGCACGAGCGGGAAGTAGTTCGCTAATATCTTCTCGTCGCGTCCCCCGGCAGCCTCCACCGCGATGGTGTAGATGCTGAGGAACTCTGACGGATGAGTCTTGCCGTCGTACTTCTCGGGTACGTCGGGCTTGAAGTTCTTCATGCTGGGCCACTGGACTTGCCGCAGTTCACGGGTGAACGCAGGGCAACCCGCCGCGTACGGCAAGCCGCATGGTTCTCCGGGCGCGTGCATGTCGACAGCGGGCCCAGCGCGCTGGTCGGATTGTCGTCGCGCTTCTCTTCGACGCTCGATGCGAGTCCGAGCGTCTTCTTGTCGTCGGTCGTCGAGGACTTGGCGTTGATCGCGGCGAGCTCGTGGATCCGACGACGCCGTGGAGTCGTCGTCGATGTTGATCCGGCGAGCCGGCGACTTCGGCCTTCGGGGCGGGGAGTGCACGGTAGTTGCACCCCCGGCGGTCTTGTCTCCATCAGCCCGCGCCTGGCTGACTTGCCGCGGCCGCGACGTCTTCGGCTGCTGCGGCGTGTCGTTGTTGGCGAAGGCGATGAGGCTTTGGATGGTGGCCCTCCAGTCTTCGGCCTTGTCTGCCGCTGGAGGGAAATCGAGGAGCAGCTGAGCTCGAGCTAGAGCTTCTGCTGGAGTGGAGGGGAGCGGTGGCGAGCGGTGCGAGGAGCGAGATATGCTCGGACTTCTAACTGCGTTAGATGGAGCAGGGTCTCGTCCCGGCGACCGTGCCTTGCTCGTGCCAGCACGTTGGCCTTGAGCGTCCCGCGACCCACCAACTTGACCTTGTCCCAGCAAGCGGATGGTACCTTGCGTACCACGCCGCTGCCGGTCCGGCACCTCCTGGGAGGGGCGCGGTGCGTGCACGGACGCCGAGGTCTTGGAATGCGCCCGGTCGTCCGTCTTGTCCTTGGACTTGGCGGCGCCGTGAGTTTCCTCGCCGGCGTCCGTCCTTCCGCCAGTGTCTACCCCACCGACTGTTGGCTCCGGTGGTGGTGGGATCGACGCGGACGGGCCTGCTACCTCCGAAGCTTTCTTCTTCGGCGGCATGTCGATGAAGTTGATGAAGTTGCTGAAGATTCCGCCCGCGCGAACGCCGGATCAGGTTCGCACAACCTCGACGCCCCCTACCTGGCGCGCCAAATATGTCGGGGAAACTGATCGCCCACGAACACCTATGGGACCGGAGCCCCTTTTCGGTACGGCAAGGGAGCGGAGGATGCACGAAGAGCGGATCGAGGCGACCACGCGAGCAGTTTACCCAGGTTCGGGCCGCACGGATGCGTAAAACCCTACTCCTGCCTTGGTTTGTATTGTGTTCTTAGCTCGGGAGCGAGAAGAGCTACAGTGCTTGTCGCTGGCTGCACCGAGCGTGAGAGTGATCGAGGATCGGAACCCCCTCTACGTTGCGCATGGGCCTCCTTTTATAGGTCAAAGGGGTCACCGACAGGTGGCAACGTAGATGAGGCTAAACATGTAAAAACGGTAGTAGTTGGAATAGTGTATGTACAGTGTATGTACAGTGTTTGGTACCTAACCCTGACGGCAGGGGACAAGGGCATTGAATGCCCGTCGCCGTCGCCCCAAACAGTGCAAAAAGCGTCCGTCAGGGCGTCTCCGTTCGCCACGAAGGTGGCCTCGTCATCGCGGCTCGCCACGGTGTACCCCAGGCTGCACAGCCTTCCGCCACGTGCACCTGGAAGGGCCCCAGGGCGACGCGTGGCCGGATGAGCTGGAGCGTGGGCACGTAGTGGGAGCTTGCCGCGGCAAGCGCCTTGCCGCGGTCGCTACCTTGCCGCGCCCGGAAGCTTGTCGCTCTCCGGGCCTTGCCGCGACGCGCGGAGCGTTGCGGCAAGTCTACCGAAATGCCATGTTTGGCCTTCCTGACAAGCTCCTCTTGCCAGGGCCTTGTGCCAAAGGGGTGGTCTTGAGCCTAGAACGGCCTTCCCGGCAAGCTCCTCTTGCCGGGGTCTTGTTTCTTTAACTTGAATACTTTGTTCTTGAATGGCTCCAAAGGGATCTTAGTGGGCCTTGGCGGGCACGTGGCAAGCCCTGCCACGGGACGCTGCTACTGCCCGTGCACAAGTTGGGATACTAAGGTACCCCTACTTTAGTACACCGACACCAGGGTCATCTCGTCTCATCTTATACCGCAATGCACCGCGTACCGGGCATGCGTTCAGATCCTTGTATGCACCGCGGTAGAGGATGCAGTCATTAGGGCATGCATGTATCTTCTGCACCTCCAATCCTAGAGGGCATACGACCTTCTTTGCTGCGTATGTATTGTCGGGCAATTCGTTATCCTTCGGAAGCTTCTTCTTCAATATTTTCAGTAGCTTCTCAAATCCTTTGTCAGCCACAGCATTCTCTGCTTTCCACTGCAGCAATTCCAGTACGGTACCGAGCTTTGTGTTGCCATCTTCGCAATTGGGGAACAACCCTTTTTTGTGATCCTCTAACATGCGATCGAACTTCAGCTTCTCCTTTTGACTTTCGCATTGCGTCCTTGCATCGACGATGACCTGGCGGAGATCATCATTTGGTTCCTCTTGATCTTCAGCAGCTTCACCCGTTGCAGCATCATTGGGCACATCGTGTGGTTCCTCTTGATCTTCACCAGCTCCCCCCATTGCAGCATCACCGTATTCAGGGGGCACATAGTTGTCATCGTACTCTTCTTCTTCGCCGTCTTCCATCATAACCCCTATTTCTCCGTGCCTCGTCCAAACATTATAGTGTGGCATGAAACCCTTGTAAAGCAGGTGGGAGTGAAGGATTTTCCGGTTAGAGTAAGACATCGTATTCCCACATTTAGTGCATGGACAACACATAAAACCATTCTGCTTGTTTGCCTCAGCCGCATTTAGAAACTCATGCACGCCCTTAATGTACTCGGAAGTGTGTTTGTCACCGTACATCCATCGACGGTTCATCTGCGTGCATTATATATAATTAAGTGTGTGAAAAACCATTACAGAACATCATAAATAGATAATTAAGTGACCAAATTGATAGAAGTTCATCATCACATTAAAACCAAAGTACATACATATATAGTTCTCATCTAACAACATATAGCTCTCCATACACATCGAAACTATGTAAAACATTTCAATGTGAAAACAAATGCGATCATAATCGCAACCAAGGTAACAATTGATCCAACGGCATAATGATACCAAGCCTCCGTATGAATGGCATATTTTCTAATCTTTCTAATCTTCAACCGCATTGCATCCATCTTGATCTTGTGATCATCGACGACATCCGCAACATGCAACTCCAATATCATCTTCTCGTCCTCAATTTTTTTTTATTTTTTCCTTCAAGAATTTGTTTTCTTCTTCAACTAAATTTAACCTCTCGACAATAGGGTCCATCTTCATCTTGTGATCATCGACGACTTCTGCAACATTCAACTCCAATTCCATCTTCTCCTCCTCCATTTTTTCCAATTTTTCTTTAAGGAAATGTTTTCCTCTTCAACTAAATTTAACCTCTCCACAAGAGGGTCAGACGGAATTTCTGGTTCAACTACCTCCTAGACATAATAAAACATCTATGCATGTCAGGTTGGTCGGCATAACTATCATAAGCACTAAAACAAATAGTTATAAATTAAAGATAATATACCACATCTGAATCGTAGACAGGACGAGGGCCCACGTGGGCGGATATCAAAACCATCGCACTATATAATAACAAGCAATAATAAACGTAAGAAAATTAGACAAATATCTATCTAAAGCAATAATAACAAGCAATAATAAAAGTAAGAAAAGCATGGACATAACAAGAGGCTCACCACGGTGGTGCCGGTGACGAGATCGGCGGGGGCGATCGACGGCGGCGAAGACGGGGACGGGACGTGACGGACCGCTAAACCTAGACAAATCTCGGAGAAAATAGAGCTTCGAGAGGAGAAAAGCTTAACTAGTGTGGCTTGGGCATTCCATCGAACACGTTGTGTGCATAGGAGGTGAGCTAGAGCACCACTAACCCCTCTCCCCCTCGGCCAGAAAAAAAACAGAGCAGTGTGCTCTGCTCTTGCGCGAGGGGGTATATATAGGCACCTCATTGGTCCCGGTTGGTGCTACGAACCGGAGCTAAAGGGGTGCCTTTGGTCCCGGTTCATGCCACCAACCGGGACCAATGGTGGTGGGCCAGGAGCAAGACCCATTGGTCCCGGTTCGTCGCACCAACGGGGACCAATGGCCCACGTGGCCCGGCCGGCCCCCTGGGCTCACGAACCGGGTCCAGTGCCCCCATTGGACCCGGTTCTTGATTGAACCGGGGCTAATGGGCTGGACAGGCCTGGACCAAAGCCCTGTTTTCTACTAGTGTTCATCCATCGGTAACTATACTTGGAGTTATATTTTTATTCACCACATGATATGTGTTTTGCTTGGAGCGTCTTGTATAATTTGAGTCTTTGCTTGTTAGTTTGCCACAATGATCCTTGCTGGACACACCTATTTGAGAGACTTAAATATGGCCTAGGAATTGATAGAACACTCTATGTGCTTCACTTATATCTTTTGAGTTGAATAGTTTTTGCTCTATTGCTTCACTTATATCTTTTAGAGCACGGTGGTGGTAATATTTTGTAGAAATTGTTGAACTCTCATGCTTCACTTATATCCTTTTGAGAGTCTATTAAAACAGCATGGTAATGTGTTTAGGCTATAAAAATAGTCTTCACATGATAGACATCCAATATTTATGTAGTAAAAAGTGCGTTGAATATGATGAGATGTTGGATGCTTGATAATTGTTTTAAGATATGAGGATAGTGATATTAGAGTCATGTTAGTGGAGCTATTAAGAAATTGATAAATACTTGTGTTAAGGTTAGTGATTCCCGTAGCATGCACGTATGGTGAACCGCTATGTGACGAAGTTAGAGCATGAGGTATTTGTAAAGTGCCAACCTTTGTGTGGAGGTCGGGGGCGCGCGATGGTTAACTCCTACCAACCCCCCCCCCCTAGGAGCATGCGTTGATTTCTTTGATTTGATGACTCGTAGATTTTTGCAATAAGTATATGAGTTCTTATGATTAATGTTGAGTCCATGGATTATACGCACTCTCACCCTTCCACCATTGCTAGCCTCTCTTGTACCGCGCAACTTTCGTCGGTACCATAAACCCACTATATATCCTTCCTCAAAACAGCCACCATATTATTCCTCAAAGCAGCCACCATACCTACCTATCATGGCATTTCCATAGCCATTCCGAGATATATTGCCATGCAAAATTCCACCGTTCCGTTCATATGACACGCATCATATTGACATATTGCCATGCATGATCATGTAGTTGACATCGTATTTGTGGCAAAGCCACCATGCATAATTTTTCATACATGTCACTCTTGATTCATTGCACATCCCGGTACACCGCCGGAGGCATTCATATAGATTCATACTTGTTGTAGTATCGAGTTGTAATAAAAGTGTGATGATCATCATTATTAGAGCATTGTTCCCATGTGAGGAAAGGCCAATAAAAAAAGGGAGATGGCCCAAAAAAATAGAGAGGGGCTAATAAAAAAAGAGAAAGACCCTCCAAAAAAAATGAGAGAAAACAGAGAAGGGACAATTGCTACTATCTTTTTCCACACTTGTGCTTCAAAGTAGCACCATGTTCTTAATGATAGAGAGTCTGATGTGTAGTCACTTTCATATACTAGTGGGAATTTTCATTATAGAACTTGGCATGTATATTCCAACGATGGGCTTCCTCAAATTCCCTAGGTCTTCGTGAGCAAGCAAGTTGGATGCACACCCACTAGTTTCTTTTATTGAGCTTTCATACATTTTTAGCTCTAGTGCATCCGTTGCATGGCAATCCCTACTCACTCACATTGATATCTATTGATGGGCATCTCCATAGCCCATTGATACGCCTAGTTGATGTGAGACTATCTCCCTCCTTTTTATCTTCTCCACTCCACCTCTCTGTTCCACCCATAGTGTTATGTCCATGGCTCACGCTCATGTATTGCGTGAAAGTTGAAAGGTGTAAAAAGATAGAGTATGAAAACAAGTGCTTGGCTGAAATCGGGGTTGTGCATGATATGAATATTTTGTGTGATGAAGAGGGAGCATAGCCAGACCATATGATTTTGTAGGGATAACTTTCTTTAGGCATAGTATTTTGAGAAGACATGATTGCTTTATTAGTATGCTTGAAGTATTATTATTTCTTATGTCAATATAGACTTTTATCTTGAATCTTTCAGATCTAAACATTCATGCCACAATTAAGAGAATTACATTGAAAAACTATGTTGGTTAGCATTCCACATCAAAAATTCTTTCTTTATCATTTACCTACTCGAGGACGAACAGGAATTAAGCTTGGGGATGCTTGATACGTCTCCAACGTATCTATAATTTTTGATTGTTCCATGCTATTATTTATGAAGTCTTGGATGTTTAATGGGCCTTATCATACACTTTTATATCATTTTTGGGTCTAACCTACTAACCCAAAGGCCCAGTCCAGATTGTTGTTTTTTGCCTGTTTCATGGTTTTACAGAAAAAGAATATCAAACGCAGTCCAAACGGAATGAAACATTCGCGAGAGATATTTTTGGAGAAAATCAAGCACAAGGAACTTGAGAACCACGTCAGGGGGGCCACGAGGTGCCCACGAGGGTGGGGGCGCGCCCCCATTCCCAAGGCGCGCCCCCTGCCTCGTGAGCACCTCGAGTGTCCCCCGGTGTCCTCCTTCCTCCTATATAAGTCTACGTACCCCGAAACCATCAGCAACAGAGAGAAAACCCTAATTCCACCGCCGTAACCTTCTATTCCCGTGAGATCCCATCTTGGAGCCTGTTCCAGAGCTCCGCCAAAGGGGGATCCATCACGGAGTTCTTCTACATCATCATCATCATCGCCCTCACCATGAGTTGTGAGTAGTTTACCACCGACCTTTGGGTCCATAACTAGTATCTAGATGGCTTCTTCTTTCTCTTTGGATCTCAATACAAAGTTCTCCTCGATCTTCGAGGAGATCTATTCGATGTAATCTCTTTTTGCGGTGTGTTTGTCGAGATCCGATGAATTGTGAGTTTATGATCAAGATTATCTACGAGAAATAATTGGTTCTTCTCTAAACTCTTTATGTGTGCTCATAATATCCTTGCAAGTCTCTTCGAATTATTGGTTTGGTTTGGCCTACTAGATCTATAGTTCTTGCAATGGGAGAAGTGCTTGGCTTTGGGTTCAATCTTGTGGTGTCCTTTCCGAGTGAAAGTAGGGGCAGCAAGGCACGTATTGTATTGTTGCCATCGAGGATAAAAAGATGGGTTTTATATCATATTGCTTGAGTTTATCCCTCTACATCATGTCATCTTGCTTAAGGCGTTACTCTGTTCTTATGAACTCAATACACTAGATGCATGCTGGATAGCGGTCGATGTGTGGAGTAATAGTAGTAGATGCAGGCAGGAGTCGGTCTACTTGTCTCGGACGTGATGCCTATATACAATGATCATGCCTAGATAGTCTCGTAATTATTCGCTTTTCTATCAATTGCTCGAAAGTAATTTGTTTACTCACCGTAGAATATCGCTATCATGAGAGAAGCCACTAGAGACCACTATGGCCCCGGGTCTGTTCTCAACATATAAATCTATATCTACTTTACTTTTTCCGCTTTTACTTTCTGTTATTATAAACAAAAATACCAAAAATATAAACTATCATTTCTATCAGATCTCACTCTCGTAAGTGACCGTAAAGGGATTGACAACCCCTTATCGCGTTGGCTGTGAAGTTCTTATTTGTTTGTGCAGGTGCGAGGGACTCGCGCGTGGTCTCCTACGGGATTGATACCTTGGTTCTCCAAAACTGAGGGAAATACTTACGCTACTGTGCTGCATCTCCATTTCCTCTTCGAGGGAATACAACGCAAGCTCGAGAAGTAGCATGGGTGGACCGGTGCTTGGGTGCTGTCCTTACTTGGACAAACCTCCCACAGTCCCACTTATGATTAACCTCTAATGCAAGCATCCGCAACTACAAAAGAGGTATTAAGGTAAACCTAACCATAGCATGAAACATATGGATCCAAATCAGCCCCTTACGAAGCAACGCATAAACTAGGGTTTAAGCTTCTGTCACTCTAGCAACCCATCATCTACTTATTACTTCCCAATGCCTTCCTCTAGGCCCAAATAATGGTGAAGTGTCATGTAGTCGACGTTCACATGACACCACTAGAGGAGAGACAACATACATCTCATCAAAATATCGAACGAAGACCAAACTCACATGACTACTAATAGCAAGACTTCTCCCATGTCCTTAGGAACAAAAGTAGCTACTCACAAGACATAATATGGTTCATGATCAGAGGGGTATTAATATGCATACTGGATCTGAACATATGATCTTCCACCAAATAAACCAACTAGCATCAACTACTAGGAGTAATCAACACTACTAGCAACCCGTGGGTACCAATCTGAGGTGTGGGTACAAAGATTGGATACAAGAGATGAACTAGGGTTTGAGAGGAGATGGTGCTGGTGAAGATGTTGATGAAGATAGCCCTCCCCAAGATGGGAGAGTTGTTGGTGATGACAGTGGTGACGATTTCCCCCTCCCGGAGGGAAGTAACCCCGGCAGAACAGCTCTGCCGGAGCCCTAGATTGGTTTCCGCCTCGGTTCCGCCTCGAGACAGCGGCGTCTGGTCCCGAAAGCCTCCTTATGATTTTTTCCAGGTCAAAACACCTCATATAGGAGAAGATGGGCATTGGGGGGCCCACGAGACAGGGGCGCGCGCTGAGAGGGGGGCGCGCCCCCCACCCTCGTGGACAGCCGGTGGTCCCCCTCATGAACTTCTTTCGCTAGATATTTTTTATATTTTCTGAAATGGAGTTATGTTGAGTTTCGGGGCTTTTGGAGTTGTGCAAAATAGGTTTCCAGAGTTTGCTCCTTTTCCGGCCCAGAATTCCAGCTGTCGGCATTCTCCCTCTTCATGTAAACCTTGTAAAATAAGAGTGAAAAGGCATAAGTATTGTGACAAAACAAGTAATAACAGCCGCTAATGCAATAAATATCAACATATAAGCATGTTTCAAAATGGACGTATCACGTTCAGGCGTCTTGAAGCACTTGCGGAGTTGTGACACGTGAAACACATCGTGCACATTTGCAAAGTTGGAGGGAAGCTCGAGTTGGTAGGCTAGGTCGCCTCTCTTGCAAAGAATCTTGAAAGGGCCCATGTATCTTGGAGAAAGCTTGCCCTTGATACCGAACCTCTGAGTGCCCTTCATGGGAGAAACACGGAGAAGACATGATCGCCAATGTCGAAAGCCAAGTCACGATGCTTGCCGTCATAGTAGCTCTTTTGACGCGATTGCGCGGCCTTGAGATTCTCACGTATGATTTTGCACATTTCTTCGGCTTCTGAGATCAAATCATTTCCAAGGAGTTGACGTTCACCAGTCTCGGACCAGTTGAGAGGGGTACGCCACTTTCTGCCATAGAGAATTTCAAACGGTGCTTTGCCTGCACTTGCTTGGAAGCTGTTGTTGTAGGAGAATTCAGCAAATGGAAGGCAATCTTCCCATTTCATACCGAAGGAGATGACACAAGCTCTGAGCATATCTTCAAGGATTTGATTCACTCTTTCGACTTGACCACTAGTCTGAGGGTGAAACGCTGTGCTGAAGCGAATCTTGGTGCCCATGGCTGACTGAAAGGAATCCCAGAACTTGGAAGTGAACAAGCTTCCACGGTCTGAGGAGATCACTAGAGGGATGCCATGCAAAGAGACAATTTTGGAGGTGTACAGCTCTGCCAGCTGAGCTGCGTTGATGGATTCTTTGACTGGAAGAAAATGAGCCACTTTAGTTAGCTTGTCAATCACCACAAAGATAGCATCATTTTCTCTCTTGGACTTTGGAAAACCGGTGATGAAATCCATCTCAATGTGATCGAATTTCCACTCGGGAATAGGTAGAGGTTGAAGGAGTCCGGCTGGACGTTGATGCTCTGCCTTCACTCTTCTGCAGACATCACACTCGTTCACAAATTGGGCAATCTCCCTTTTCATGCGAGTCCGCCAATATGATTGCTTGAGGTCATGGTACATCTTGGAGTTTCCTGGATGTATCGAGAGGAGTGAGTCATGTGCTTCGTTCATTATGAGCTTTCTGAGATCACCTTTGGGAACCACAATTCTGTCCTCAAAGAACAAAGTGTCTCTGTCATCAATGCGATAGCACTTGTACTTGGGAGTACCCTTAGCGATACCATGTTTCACCTTCTGCACCGTAGCATCACTGAGTTGGGCCTCACGGATTTGATCTTCCAAGGTAGGAGCAACTTGAAGGTTGGCAAGAAAACCTTGCGGAACAACTTGGAGGTTGAGCTTCCTGAATGATTCACAAAGTTCAGGTTGGAAAGGTTTGAGGAGGAGACTATTGCAATACGCCTTTCTGCTCAAGGCATGTGCAATGACATTGGCCTTGCCAGGAGTATACTCAATGCTTGGATCGTACTCTTGAATCATCTCAACCCAACGAGTCTGGCGAAGGTTAAGGTTTGGGTGAGTGAAGATGTACTTGAAGCTCTTGTGATCCATGAAGATGTCCACTTTTCTACCCAACGAAAGGTGTCTCCACGTGATCAAGGCATGAACAACTACTGCTAGCTCAAGATCATGTGTGGGGTAATTCTTCTCATTTGGTTTAAGCTGACATGAAGTGTATGCAACGATCTTCTTGTCTTGCATGAGAACACCACCAAGACCTTGCAATGAAGCATCACAAAAGACTTCATAAGGCTTGGACTCATCCGGAGGAGTAAGAACCGGAGCAGAAATGAGCTTCTCTTTGAGTGTCTTGAATGCCACATCACAATCAGGAGTCCACGAGTACTTGACATTCTTCTGCAGCAAGTTGTAAAGAGGCTTGACAATCTTGGAGAAGTTCTCAACAAACCTTCTACAATAGCTTGCGAGACCGAGGGAACTTCGGAGTTGTTTGACATTGTGCGGAGGTTCCGAGTTGACAATAGCTTCAACCTTCTCGAGGTTAACAGAAAGGCCCTCGACGTAGATAATATGGCCAAGATAGAGGACTTTATCCAGCCAGATTTCACATTTGGAGAACTTCGCATAGAAACGGTCCTCACGGAGCCTGTCAAGGACCAAACGGAGGTGCTTGGCATGGTCTTCTTTATTCTTGGAGAATACCAAGATGTCATCGAGGTAGACGAGCACGAATTCATTGGTGTAGGGGTTGAATATGAAGTGCATCATTTGAGAGAAGGTGGGTGGAGCATTTGAAAGCCCGAAAGACATGATCGTGTATTCATAGGAGACATAACTCGTTCTGAATGCGGTCTTGGGAATATCCTCTTCACGGATACGAATCTGATGGTAACCCATCCGGAGATCGAGCTTTGAGAAAACCTTGGCTCCTTTGAGCTGCTCAAACAATTCATTCATATTGGGGAGCGGGTACTTATTCTTTATTGTCTTCTTGTTCAATGGTCGGTAATCAACGCAAAGACGCTCCGTGCCATCCTTCTTCTTGACAAAAAGAACACCACAGCCCCAAGGAGAAGTACTTGGTCTGCTTAGACCCATTCGTTCTTGCTCATCAAGTTGTTTCTTCAGCTCCTTCAACTCATCAAGAGAAAGCTTGTACGGACACCGACAGGCTGGCTCAGTACCAGGTTCAAGTTCAATGACGAAATCAACTGGACGGTTGGGAGGCATGCCTGGAAGCTCTTCAGGGAATACATCCTCATATTCACAAACCACCGGAATCTAGGAACTGGCATTGATCTCGCCCTTTCCATTGAGAGAGAATAGCCTGATTGTGTTATCTCGAGCTGCAAAGATAATCACGACTTCGTCAGGATGAGTAAGCTTGACCTCCTTGTTTGCACAATCAATATTTGCATCATGCTTGGAGAGCCAATCCATCCCAAGAATAAGATCAATGTCCAAGTTGTCGAGAACAACCGGTGATACCAGAAAACTGTAATCACCCATGTGAATAGATATGTCCGGAGAAAACATGCTAGAGTGCATTCGTTTTCCCGGAGAAATAATTGATAACTCCCTTGGCAAATTTTTGGTGTCAAAATTGTGCTTCGTTGCAAATGGGTGAGATATGAAAGAGCATGATGCACCCGAATCAAACAAGACTTTAGCAGGTATAGAGTTAACTGAGAGGTTACCCATTATCACATCAGAAGAATTCTCTGCTTGAGCTGCATTCATCAGGTTCACTCTTGCTGCCTTGGGGTTGTGCTTGACAATAGCATTGCTGACAGGTGGAGGAGGCGGAAGGCGCCTTGGGTTGGGACACTTGTTGGCATAGTGACCCTTCTGAGAACACTTGTTGCAACTTCTGAAAGAGGCCGATGATAAGGACCGCTCGGTCTTGGAGCTTGGAACTGAGACTTGGCCTGGTTGCTTGGGTTTGGTGGGTGGGCGAATCCACGACCACGTGAGTGCTTGTTGTTGCTTGGAGGACGGAGCACTGGAGGAGGTGGTAACCAGAACTTCTTCTGCTTGGCAACCACTTGAGAGGAAGAGGAGGAGTGAACAGCATATCTTATCCTCTTTTTGGAAGCTTCACACTTGAGCTGAGCTGCCTCTTGCTTGAGAGCCATATTGTAGAATTGGTCAAATTCATCCGGCTCGAACAAGGTGAGAGCAAGTTGGAGTTCATCTTTCAGACCACCTCGGAACTGATAGAGGCATCGGGGATGTCTTGCTTCGCATAACGGGCAAGATTCCGGAACTTGACATTGTATTGATAGACGAACATGGTGCCTTGCTTCAGGTTGCGGAATTGCTCACGCATGCCTTCAATGACACTGGTTGGAATGTGATGAGAACGGAAATCACAGCACAAATCAGTCCACAAGATCTCATGACCACCTCTGGAGTCTTTGTACTGTTGCCACAAATCTGCAGCTTGATCTTTGAGTTGGAAAGTGGCAAACTTGACATAATCCTTAGGTCTGACATTACTGCATTCAAAGTGCTTCTTGATGTATGTGATCCAATCTTCAACATCCAGTGGATCCACACAGTAACTGAAAGACTTGGGCTGATTTGCCAAGAATTGATTCAGTGTCGCAAAGTGAGGTTGATTGAACATATTGCCTTGGCCTTGGTTCCCTTGATTGTCTTGATTTGCTTGATTGGCTTGGGAATTCTGCATCATTTGCATGAGCATCTGAGTATTCTGGTTGGTTGCCTGCATAATCGCTCTCCATGCCTCAGACGGAGGAGGAGGGGAAGGAGGACGCTCTTCTTCACACTCTTGGTTTGGGTTGGGAACCTTCTTTGGTGCCATCCTGAAGATGATGACAACCGTTAGCCATTGATGCAAAATAGATTAGCTGAATCAACGGCTAGATATTTGCAACATATAGTCTTCACAAAGAACATTCGAACAAAATGAACGAATGAATTCCATAGCTTAATGATACAACAACTTGTCGAGAAGCCACTCGGGAGAACAAAATGATAGAATAAAACAACAAGGTATAGATGGAACAAATACATAATAGAAGTTTCGTCCCACATGTTCGTCCGGAATGCCCCATGGTACGTGTTACAAAGGGTCTTGCAATCCCCGGATCAGCATAGCCAAGGATCCTTTAAGATGCAACTCCCAATTGGAACAGCGCCCATGAAACCTCTTCACTAGATGTTGAACCCCAAACCTCATACCATGCACTCGTTGGAGGATTACCTATGAGCTACTTGAAAACCCACCTATTAATTCCCGAAGCTTTCCGGTTATGCAATCTGGTGTTGGGGATACAGGGGAAGCACCACGCACTCAACTCTAAACCTACATCCAGCTGTATCCATTCGTCAACACATAACCAATCATCTTCGAAAACTGATTACCTCGGACCTTCGAAACGCATCCGCTATACTAGTTGTGGCAATACTCCCGAACTATCTCCGCGGTACTGGGTGACGTCGGGGTTATCTCACCAC
This sequence comes from Secale cereale, assembly GCA_902687465.1. Classification (NCBI taxonomy): domain Eukaryota; kingdom Viridiplantae; phylum Streptophyta; class Magnoliopsida; order Poales; family Poaceae; genus Secale; species Secale cereale. The sequence continues at coordinate 830,964,259 of LR738713.1, forward strand.
CAGACAAGCATAGAAGAGTTTTCGATGTCGGTCGCCTCTGGTATTCTAGAACTGTTACGATACATTTGTGACGAAAACACCTCGGAGCTCAACTCCCGGGGACACTGCCACAACCCCTAAATGACAGGAGGCATCGAGAACAATGTTCTCATCACAAATATATCGGAACAATCCAAACAATACCCACGTGATCCTAAAAAAAATTGGTGAAATTTTTGAGAGTAGAGGAGATAGAACAACGTCAGGAGTCCTCACCAGGGCGATGAAGGGGATGAGGAGTAAAAAGAAATCCTACTCTCCGATATATATATATATATATATATATATATATATATATATATATATATATATATATATATATATATATATGAAGGAAATATGCCCTAGAGGCAATAATAAAGTTATTATTTATTTCCTTATATCATGATAAATGTTTATTATTCATGCTAGAATTGTATTAACCGGAAACTTAGTACATGTGTGAATACATAGACAAAACAGTATGTCCCTAGTATGCCTCTACTAGACTAGCTCATTGATCAAAGATGGTTATGTTTCCTAGCCATAGACATGAGTTGTCATTTGATCAACGGGATCACATCATTAGGAGAATGATGTGATGGACAAGACCCATCCGTTAGCTTAGCACTATGATCGTTTAGTTTTACTGCTATTGCTTTCTTCATGACTTATACATGTTTCTATGACTATGAGATTATGCAACTCCCGAATACCGGAGGAACACCTTGTGTGCTATCAAACGTCACAACATAACTGGGTGATTATAAAGATGCTCTACAGGTGTCTCCGAAGGTGTTCGTGGTTTTGGCATAGATCAAGAATAGGATTTGTCACTCCGAGTGTCGGAGAGGTATCTCTGGGCCCTCTCGGTAATACACATCATAATAAGCCTTGCACGCAAATGACTAATGATTTAGTCACGAGATGATGTATTACGGAACGAGTAAAGAGACTTGCCAGTAACGAGATTAACTAGGTATGGTGATACCGACGATCGAATCTCGGACAAGTAACATACCGATGAGAAAAGGAACAACGTATGTTGTTATGTGGTTTGACCGATAAAGATCTTCGTAGAATATGTAGGAGCCAATATGAGCATCCAGGTTCCGCTATTGGTTATTTTCCGGAGATGAGTCTCGGTCATGTCTACATAGTTCAACCCGTAGGGTCAGCACGCTTAACGTTTGATGACGATCGGTATTATGAGTTTATGTGTTTTGATGTACCGAAGGTAGTTCGGAGTCCCGGATGAGATCGGGGACATGACGAGGAGTCTCGAAATGGTCGAGACGTAAAGATCGATATATTGGATGACTATATTCGGACATCGGAAAGGTTCCGAGTGATTCGGGTATTTTTCGGAGTACCGGAGAGTTACGGGAATTCGCCGGGGAGTATATGGGCCTTATTGGGCTTTAGGGGAAAGGGAGAGAGGAGGATGCGCCCCTCCCATGGCTTGGTCCGAATTGGACTAGGGAGAGGGGCTGCGCCCCCTCCTTCCTTCTCTTCTCTTTCCCTTTCTTTCTCTCCTACTCCTACTACTTGGAAGGGCTCCTAGTTCTACTAGGAAAGGGAGAATCCTACTCCCGGTGGGAGTAGGACTCCCCTAGGGCGCGCCATAGAGAGGGCCGGCCCTCCCTCTCCTCCACTCCTTTATATACGGGGGTAGAGGCACCCCATAGACACACAAGTTGATCAGTTGATCTCTCCCAACCGTGTGCGGTGCCCCCCTCCACAGTAACACACCTCGGTCATATCGTTGCAGCGCTTAGGCGAAGCCCTACGAAGGTAACTTCATCATATCCGTCACCACGCCGTCGTGTTGACGGAACTCTCCCGTGAAGCTCAACTGGATCAAGAGCTCATGGGACGTCATCAAGCTGAACGTGTGCTGAACACGGAGGTGCCGTACGTTCGGTACTTGATCGGTTGGATCACGAAGAAGTTCGACTACATCAACCGCGTCACTAGACGCTTCCGCTTCCGATCTACGAGGGTACGTAGACACACTCTCCCCTCTCGTTGGTATGCATCTGGTAGATAGAACTTGCGTGATCGTAGGAATTTTTTTGAAAATACTACGTTCCCCAACAGTGGCATCATGAGCCAGGTCTATGCGTAGATGATATGCACAAGTAGAACACAAGTGAGTTGTGGACGATACTAGTCATACTACTTACCAGCATGTCATACTTTGCTTCGGCGGTATTGTGACATGAAGCGGCCCGGACCGACATTACGCGTACGCTTACGCGAGACTGGTTTCACCGTTATGAGCACTCGTTGCTTAAAGGTGACTGGCGGGTGTCTGTCTCTCTCACTTTAGCTGAATCAAGTGTAACTACGCCCGGTCCTTGTGAAGGTTAAAACAGTACATACTTGACAAAACATCATTGTGGTTTTTGTATGCGTAGGTAAGAATGGTTCTTGCTAAGCCCGTAGCAGCCACGTAAAACTTGCAACAATAAAGTAGAGGACGTCTAACTTATTTTTGCAGGGCATGTTGTGATGTGATATGGTCAAGACATGTTGAGTTATACGGTTTTGTATGAGATGATCATGTTTTGTAAAGTTATCGGCAACTGGCAGGAGCCATATGGTTGTCGGTTTATTGTATGAAATGCAATCGCCATGTAATTGCTTTACTTTATCACTAAGCGGTAGCGATAGTCGTAGAAGCAATAGTTGGCGAGACGACAACGATGCTACGATGAAGATCAAGGTGTCGCGCCGGTGACGAAGGTGATCATGACGGTGCTTTGGAGATTGAGATCAAAAGCACAAGATGATGATGGCCATATCATGTCACATATTTTGATTGCATGTGATGTTTATCTTATTATGCTTCTTATTTTTCTTAGTATGACAGTAGCATTATAAGATGATCCCTTACAAAATTTCAAGGTATAAGTGTTCTCCCTGAGTATGCACCGTTGCGAAAGTTCGTCGTGCCGAGACACCACGTGATGATCGGGTGTGATAAGCTCTACGTTCAAATACAACGGGTGTAAGCCAGTTTTGCACACACAGAATACTCGGGTTAAACTTGACGAGCCTAGCATATGCAGATATGGCCTCGGAACACTGGAGACCGAAAGGTCGAGCGTAAATCATATAGTAGATATGATCAACATAAGATGTTCACCATTGAAAACTACTCCATCTCACGTGATGATCGGACATGGTTTAGTTGATTTGGATCACATGATCATTTAGATGACCAGAGGGATGTCTATCTAAGTGGGAGTTCTTCAAGTAATATGATTAATTGAACTTTAATTTATCATGAACTTAGTCCTGGTAGTATTAGCATATCTGTGTTGTAGATCAATAGCTCGCGATATAGCTCCCCGTTTATGTTATATGTTCCTAGAGAAATATAAGTTGAAAGATGTTAGTAGCAATGATGCGGACTAGGTCCGTGATCTGAGGATTATCCTCATTGCTGCACAGAAGTATTATGTCCTTGATGCACCGCTAGGTGACGAACCTATTGCAGGAGCAGATACAGACATTATGAACGTTTGACAAGCTCGGTATGATGACTACTTGATGGTTTAGTGCGCCATGCTTTACGGCTTATAACCGGGACTTCAAAAACGTTTTGGACGCCACGGAGCATATGAGATGTTCCAAGAGTTGAAATTAGTATTTCATACTCATGCCCGTGTCGAGAGGTATAAGACCTCTAACAGTATATTGCCTACAAGATGGAGAAGAATAGCTCAACCAGTGAGCATGTGCTCAGATTGTCTGGGTACTACAATTGCTTGAATCAAGTGGGAGTTAATCTTCCAGATAAGATAGTAATTGACAAAGTTCTCTAGACACTATCACCAAGTTAGTAGAACTTCGTGATGAACTATAATATGCAAGGGATGACAAAAGTAATTCCCGAGCTCTTCGCGATACTGAAATCAGCGAAGGAAGAAATCAAGAAAGAGCATCAAGTGTTGATGGTTAACAAGACCACTTGTTTCAAGTAAAGGGCAAATGGATGGAAGGGGAACTTCAAGAAGAATGACAAGCAAGTTGTCACTCCCGTGAAGAAACCCAAAGCTAAACTCAAGCCTGAAACTAAGTGCTTCTACTACAAAGGAAATGGTCACTGGAAGTGGAACTGCCCTAGATACTTGGTGGATAAGAAGGATGGCAAAGTGAATAAAGGTATATTTGATATACATATTATTGATATATACTTTACGAGTGTTCATAGCAACCCCTGGGTATTTGATACGAGTTCAGTTGCTAAAATTAGTAACTCGAAACAAGAGTTGCAGAATGAACAGAGACTAGTTAAAGGTGAAGTGACGATGTGTGTTGGAAGTGGTTCCAAGATTGATATGATCATCATTGCACACTCCCTATACTTTCGGGATTAGTGTAGAACCTAAATAAATGTTATTTGGCATTTGCGTTAAGCATGAATATGATTTGATCATGTTTGTTGCAATACGGTTATTCATTTAAAGTCATAGAATAATTGTTATTTTGTTTACATGAATAAAGCCTTCGATGGTCATACACCCAATGAAAATAGTTTGTTGGATCTCGATCATAATGATACACATATTCATAATATTGAAGCCAAAAGATGCAAGGTTAATAATGATAGTGCAACTTATTTGTGGCACTGCCGTTTAGGTCATATTGGTGTAAAGCGCATGAAGAAACTCCATAGTGATGGACTTTTGGAATCACTTGATTATGAATCACTTGGTGCTTGCGAACCATGCCTCATGGGCAAGATGACTAAAACTCCGTTCTCTGGAACAATGGAGCGAGCAACAGATTTGTTGGAAATCATACATACTGATGTATGTGGACCGATGAGTGTTGAAGCTCATGGCGAGTATCGTTATTTTCTGACCTTCACTGATGATTTAACCAGATATGGGTATATCTACTTGATGAAGCACAAGTCTGAAACATTTGAAAAGTTCAAAGAATTTCAGAGTGAAGTAGAGAATCATCGTAACAAGAAAATAAAGTTTCTACGATCTGATCGTGGAGGTGAATATTTGAGTTACGAGTTTGGTTTTCATTTGAAACAATGTGGAATAGTTTCACAACTCACGCCACCCGGAACACCACAATGTAATGGTGTGTCCGAATGTTGTAACCGTACTTTATTAGATATATGGTGCGATCTATGATGTCTCTTACCGATTTACCACTATAGTTTTGGGTTATGCATTAAAGACAGCTGCACTCACGTTAAATAGGGCACCATCTAAATCCGTTGAGACGATGCCTTATGAACTGTGGTTTGGCAAGAAACCAAAGTTGTCGTTTCTTAAAGTTTGGGGATGCGATGCTTATGTGAAAAAGCTTCAACCTGATAAGCTCAAACCCAAGTCGGAGAAATGTGTCTTCATAGGATACCCAAAGGAAATTGTTGGGTACACCTTCTATCATAGATCCGAAGGCAAGATATTCGTTGCTAAGAATGGGTCCTTTCTAGAGAAGGAGTTTCTCTCGAAAGAAGTGAGTGGGAGGAAAGTGGAACTTGATGAGGTAATTGTGCCTTCTCCCGAATTTGATAGTAGTACATCACATAAACTAGTTCTAGTGATTCCTACACCAATTAGTGAGGAAGTTAATGATGATGATCATGAAACTGATCAAGTTACTGTTGAATCTCGTAGGTCAACCAGAGTACATTCCGCACCAGAGTGGTATGGTAACCCTATTCTGGAAGTCATGTTACTAGACCATGATGAACCTACAAACTATGAGGAAGCGATGATGAGCCCAAATTCCGCAAAATGGCTTGAGGCCATGAAATCTGAGATGGGATCCATGTATGAGAACAAAGTGTGGACTTTGGTTGACTTGCCCGATGATCGGCAAGCCATTGAAAATAAATGGATCTTTAAGAGGAAGACTGACGCCGATGGTAATGTTACTGTCTACAAAGCTCGACTTGTTGCGAAAGGTTTTCGGCAAGTTCAAGGTGTTGACTACGATGAGATTTTCTCACCCGTAGCGATGCTTAAGTCTGTCCGAATCATGTTAGCAATTGCCACATTTTATGAAATTTGGCAAATGGATAACGAAACTGTGTTCTTTAATGGATTTATTAAAGAAGAGTTGTATATGATGCAACGAGAAGGTTTTGTCAATCCTAAAGGTGCTAGCAAATTTTGCAAGCTTCAGTGATCCATCTATGGACTGGTGCAAGCATCTCGGAGTTGGAATATACGCTTTGATAAGTTTATCAAAGCATATAGTTTTATACAGACTTGCGGTGAAGCATGTATTTACAAGAAAGTGAGTGGGAGCACTACAACCTTTCTGATAAGTATATGTGAATGACATATTGTCGATCAGAAATGATGTAGAATTTTCTGGAAAGCATGAAGGAGTGTTTGAAAGGAGTTTTTCAAAGAAAGACCTCGATGAAGCTGCTTACATATTGAGCATCACGATCTATAGATAGATCAAGACGCTTGATAAGTTTTTTCAATGAGTACATACCTTGACAAGTTTTTGAAGTAGTTCAAAATGGATCAGTCAGAGAAGGAGTTCTTGCCTGAGTTGTAAGGTATGAAGTTGAGTAAGACTCAAAGCCCGACCTCGGCAGAAGATAGAGAAACAATGAAAGTCATTCCCTATGCCTCAGCCATAGGTTCTATAAAGTATGTCATGCTGTGTACCAAACATGTTGTGTACCTTACCATGAGTTTGGCAAGGAGGTACAAAAGTGATCCAGGAGTAGATCACTGGACAGCGGTCAAAATTATCCTTAGTTACTGGATAACTAAGGAAATGTTTTCTCGATTATGGAGGTGATAAAGAGTTCGTCGTAAAGAGTTACACAGATACAAGCTTTACACTAATCCAGATGACTCTAAGTATCAATCTGGATGCATATTGGAAGTGGGAGCAATTAGCTAGAGTAGCTCCATGCAGAGCATTGTAGACATAGAAATTTGCAAAATACATACGGATCTGAATGTGTCAGACCCGTCGACTAAACTTCTCTCACAAGCAAAACATGATCACACCTTACTACTCTTGGGTGTTCATCACATAGCGATGTGAACTAGATTATTGACTCTAGTAAAAACCCTTTGGGTATTGGTCACATGGCGATGTAAACTATGGGTGTTATTCACATGACGATTTGAACTATCGATATTAAATCACATGGAGATGTGAACTAGATTATTGACTCTAGTGCAAGTGGGAGACTGAAGGAAATATGCCCTAGAGGCAATAATAAAGTTATTATTTATTTTCTTATATCATGATAAATTTTTATTATTCATGCTAGAATTGTATTAACCGAAAACTTTGTACATGTGTGAATACATAGACAAAACAGTATGTCCCTAGTATGCCTCTACTAGACTAGCTCATTGATCAAAGATGGTTATGTTTCCTAGCCATAGACATGAGTTGTCATTTGATCAACGTGATCACATCATTAGGAGAATGATGTGATGGACAAGACCCGTCCGTTAGCTTAGCACTATGATCGTTTAGTTTTACTGCTATTGCTTTCTTCATGACTTATACATGTTCCTATGACTATGAGATTATGCAACTCCCGAATACTGGAGGAACACCTTGTGTGCTATCAAACGTCACAACGTAACTGGTGATTATAAAGATGCTCTACAGGTGTCTCCGAAGGTGTTCGTGGTTTTGGCATAGATCAAGAATAGGATTTGTCACTTCGAGTGTCGGAGAGGTATCTCTGGGCCCTCTCGGTAATACACATCATAATAAGCCTTGCATGCAAATGACTAATGATTTAGTCACGAGATGATGTATTACGGAACGAGTAAAGAGACTTGCTGGTAACGAGATTAACTAGGTATGGTGATACCGACGATCGAATCTTGGACAAGTAACATACCGATGACAAAAGGAACAATGTATGTTGTTATGCGGTTTGACCGATAAAGATCTTCGTAGAATATGTAGGAGCCAATATGAGCATCCAGGTTCCGCTATTGGTTATTTACCGGAGATGAGTCTCGGTCATGTCTACATAGTTCTCGAACCCGTAGGGTCAGCACGCTTAACGTTTGATGACGATCGGTATTATGAGTTTATGTGTTTTGATGTACCGAAGGTAGTTCGGAGTCCCAGAGATCGGGGACATGACGAGGAGTCTCGAAATGGTCGAGACGTAAAGATCGATATATTGGACGACTATATTCGGACATCGGAAAGGTTCCGAGTGATTCGGGTATTTTTCGGAGTACCGGAGAGTTACGGGAATTCGCCGGGGAGTATATGGGCCTTATTGGGCTTTAGGGGAAAGGGAGAGAGGAGGATGCGCCCCTCCCATGGCTTGGTCCGAATTGGACTAGGGAGAGGGGCTGCGCCCCCTCCTTCCTTCTCTTCTCTTTCCCTTTCCTTCTCTCCTACTCCTACTACTTGGAAGGGCTCCTAGTTCTACTAGGAAAGGGAGAATCCTACTCCCGGTGGTTGTAGGACTCCCCTAGGGCGCGCCATAGAGAGGGCCGGCCCTCCCTCTCCTCCACTCCTTTATATACGGGGGTAGAGGCACCCCATAGACACACAAGTTGATCAGTTGATCTCTCCCAACCGTGTGCGGTGCCCCCCTCCACAGTAACACACCTCGGTCATATCGTTGCAGCGCTTAGGCGAAGCCCTGTGAAGGTAAGTTCATCATATCCGTCACCATGACGTCATGCTGACGGAACTCTCCCGTGAAGCTCAACTGGATCAAGAGCTCATGGGACGTCATCAAGCTGAACGTGTGCTGAACGCGGAGGTGCCTTACGTTCGGTACTTGATCGGTTGGATCCCGAAGAAGTTCGACTACATCAACCGCGTCACTAGACGCTTCCGCTTCAGGTCTACGAGGGTACGTAGACACACTCTCCCCTCTCGTTGCTATGCATCTTGTAGATAGATCTTGCGTGATCGTAGGAATTTTTTTGAAAATACTATGTTCCCCAACAATATATATGACTCAAAACATTTTGTGTGTGTGCCTATACTCAACCGTCAGTGGTTCGATCAATCAGGGGGCTCCTAGGTCGGAGAAGGCTCTGAATACCAACTTGTAATGCCCAGGATGAGACTATGTCTCCTACGTGTCGAGGCACGACATAAAGACATAAGCGCATTCTGGAATGATCTCAAGTATGGTATCTTTGCATATCTCATGTAAATGTTCAGGGATGAAATTGAAAAGATAATTGGCTTACACTCGCCATGTCACACAATGAATACAATATCACACATCATCCAAATAACACAGGGTCCGACTACGGACGAAAAACCAAACAAGAAAGATACCATAAACACAAGCCCGGATCCTCCTAGTAAGAACCACTACTGATCGTCGGGATACGAAACATAGTAACGTCCACGCTCTTCATCGAACTCCCACTGAAGTTCTGAACCATCTCCTGCATTGTTCTCGGCGGTACCTGCGTCTGGTGTGCGTTGAATCTGTGTGCCACAAGGACTCAGCAATCACGTACCCGGGTATCAAAACTACCAAAACCTCAGGTGTGGAAAGGTTATAAAAGTGTTTGTAGCACGCACTAAGCCACTAGCTTACGAGTTTAGAGCGAGATGAGAACAAGTCCAACAGTCGCCAAGTTGATCAAGAAGTGATCCTAACTACTCACGATCAAACATAACCCCACCGTGTTCCCTTCCCGAAGCCCTTCGGAAAGAGACCATCACGGTTACTCCACCGGTAGTGTATTCTTATGAATAGGGTGTCAAGTTATCTACAACCGGATATTAACAAATTCCCATCTGCCATATAACCGCGGGCACGGCTTTCGAAAGATCAAACCCTGCAGGGGTGTTCCAACTTAGCCCATCACAAGCTCACGATATGCGGAGTCGCAACTCCAAAGTGGGAAGACCCGAGTATCATCGGAATCCCGTGCTCAAGATATTTCGACAAAGGTAAAACTAATCCAGCAAGACCTCCCGGCGTGCCAACACCCTGATAGTAGCCGCGCGTATCTCGTATCAGGCCACGACCGGATGGGCGATGCTATAGGTTTTTACCAGACCTTGGGTTTCCCCAAGGTGGCCCTGCAGGACCCCCAATTTGGACCAACACTCATGTGGAGCACTGGCCGGGGTTGTTAATTAAGAACTCGGGTTTGCAACGCCCTATGCAAGTTTTAGTTATTAGGCAAATGTAAAACCAATGTTCGGCCTTGTTGGGAAAGCTTTAAGCTGTGCGAATTATCAAGGGGGGCCATAAACCCCAACCGTGTTAGGAACACAAAATCAAGGAACATAACACCAGTTTATCGGGTCCTAAGGTGGCATGAGTGGAACAAAACACCAAGAAGAAGGCCAAGCCTTCCACCCATTACAAATATATATGTGTATTAAGATTAAATAGAGATATATTGTGTTATCCCAACAACAATTCCGACGTGGAACAATCTTCAAACTTCACCTGCAACTAACAACGCTATTAGAGGGGCTGAGCAAAAGCGTACTTAGCCAAACAACGGTTTGCTAGGAAGGCGGTTACAGTGTTTCATGGCAACAATAGGAGGCTGACAAACAGGAATAGGCATCGAGGAATATCTAAAGAACGAGACAACTAGCATAGGCAAAGATAGAGGTGATATCGAGGAATGGTCATCTTGCATGTTAAGTCCACGGAGGGATCGTAACCTTGCTCCTCAAACTCAGTCTCGGTAGGAACCTCGAACTCCGAATCGTCACCGGGCTCTAACCAACACAACAACACAAACACCGGAACAACAATCAATCATCATGTAATGCTCAAACACATGATGCAAGATATGATGCATATGGAAAATGGGCAGGATGTGATGCAACTCCTAGGGTCAAGATAAGTGCACAAGTGACATGACAAAAACAAGATCACAACACATGTAGGGACACATGCGTAAAGGAAAACAAGAACGAACATAGTCACAAGTGGTTATGTAGTTGAATTAAACAAGCACCCAACAAGTTTTATAAGTTGCTTAACATGGCAAGGGGTGCAACTAGGATCAACAACATCATGCTTGCATTTTAAATGGGACGGAAAGAACAAACAACAATTTCCGGAAACTCCCATGTTCATAACAACACATATAGGACAGATCTGAGAAAGTCATATTTTAGAGTTGTTAAACATGCAAAGCAACAATACCAACTTAATCTACACATTTTTCCACCCCAAAAGCATATAAAGTTTGTCAAAATTGGAGCTATGGTTATTTAGTTATGAATTTAACAAGTTTGAGCATATTTTTAAACACAAAATAATTCAAACATCAATTTAAATGTGTTTAACAAGGAAACAAACTGCGTATGATTATTCTACACTAAAAACTAGGCAGTTTGCATATATAAAGTATTTTCAACATATGCATATATTAAAAGATATGAATATGCAAAAGAAAATGCAGAAAACTGAATTTAAACAAAAACAGAAAAGAAAAAGGGGCTAAACTGATTCAGCCTGGTCTAGCCCTAGTCGCTGACCCATAGGTCCAGGGGGACTGATGTGGCAGAGTGGGTGCGGGAGTGGGTGTGCGCAAGCTGGGAGGCCGCCATGTGGGACCGGCATGTCAGTGGGACAAAGAAAGCAAAAAGGGCCTAAATATCACTGGACGTGCGGGGTTTCGAACCCAGGTCTGCGCGAAGCGAGGGAAAGGCTCAGGCCACTTGGCTATGCGTGTGCGTCTGATAGGAGAGGGGTCTGGCTCCTCTTGAGCTAACTCGAGGCTCTGTCCCTGCTGCAGGAGCAGAGACGCTGCCGGCGACATCTACGACGACGCCGGAGAGGAGCGAGGCGAGCAGCGGGTGCGCGCGGGCTGCGGTGACGCGGGGCTTGCAGGAGCTGGGGGAGGAGAACTGCAGCGCGCGAGGAGCTCTCCTCGAGGACGCGCGCGAATAGGGGCTCGGCGTGCTTGCGGCCACGGCAGCGAAGCACGGCGAGGAGGTGGCTGATAACCCACAAAGTGTAGGGGATCGCAACAGTTTTCGAGGGTAAAGTATTCAACCCAAATTTGTTGATTCGACACAAGGGGAGTCAAAGAATACTCTTAAGTATTAGCAGCTGAGTTGTCAATTCAACAAGACCTGGAAACTTAGTATCTGCAGCAAGATAGTTTAGTAGCAAAGTAATATGATAGTGGCGGTAGCGGCAATAAAAGTAACGATAGTGTTTTTGTAGTTTTTGTAATAGTAGCAACGAAAAAGTAAATAAGCAACAAGCAATATAGGAAACACTCGTAGGCATTGGATCGGTGATTGGAAATTATGTCGGATGCAATTCATCATGTAGAAAGTTATAACCTATGGTGACACAGAACAAGCTCCAGTTCATCAATGCAATGTAGGCATGTATTCCGAATATAGTCATACGTGCTTATGGAAAAGAACTTGCATGACATCTTTTGTCCTACCCTCCCGTGGCAGCGGGGTCCTATTGGAAACTAAGGGATATTAAGGCCTCCTTTTAATAGAGTACCGGACCAAAGCATTAACACATAGTGAATACATGAACTCCTCAAACTACAGTCAGCACCGGGAGTGGTCCCGATTATTGTCACTTCGGGGTTGCCGGATCATAACACATAGTGAGTGACTATAGACTTGCAAGATAGGATCGAGAACACACATATATTCATGGAAACATAATAGGTTCAGATTTGAAATCATGGCACTCGGGCCCTAGTGACAATCATTAAGCATAGCAAAGTCACGGCAACATCAATCTCAGAACATAGTGGATACTAGGGATCAAACCCTAACAAAACTAACTCGATTACATGATAGATCCCATCCTACCCATACCGTCCAGCAAGCCTACGATGGAATTACTCACGCAGGGCCGTGAGCATCATGGAGTTGGTGATGGAGGAAGGTTGATGATGACGATGGCGGCGATCTCCACTCTCCGGAGCCCCGAACGGACTCCAGATCAGCCCTCCCGAGAGAGATTAGGGCTTGGCGGCGGCTCCGTCTCGTGAAACGCGATAATTCTTTTTCCTTGATTTTTTTCACCCCGAAAGTGAACTTATAGGATCTGGGGATACGTTGGTGGAGCACCAGGGGGCCCACGAGGCAGGGGGTGCGCCCTGGGCAGGGGGGCGGGCCCCCCACCCTTGTGGAAAGGGTGTGGGCCCCCTGGTTTGGATCTTCTTGCAGATACTTTTTATATTTTCCAAAATAAATCTCCATGGAGTTTCAGGTCATTCCGAGAACTTTTTATTTCTGCACAAAAAAACACCAAGGCAATTCTGCTGAAAACAGCGTCAGTCCGGGTTAGTTCCATTCAAATCATGCAAGGTAGAGTCCAAAACAAGGGAAAAAGTGTTTGGAAAAGTAGATACGTTGGAGACATATCAACTCCCCCAAGCTTAAACCTTTGCTTGTCCTCAAGCAATTCAGTTGATAAACTGAAAGTGATAAAGAAAAACTTTGACAAACTCTGTTTGCTCTTGTTGTAATAAATATGTAAGCCAACATTCAAGTTTTCAACAAGATCATGAACTAACCACATTCACAATAACTTTCAGGTCCCAAGACTACTCACATCAATGGCATAATCAACTAGCGAGCAATAATAATAAATCTCGGATGACAACACTTTCTCAAAACAATCATGATATGATATAACAAGATGGTATATCGCTAGCCCTTTCTGAGACCGCAAAACATAAATGCAGAGCACCTTTAAAGATCAAGGACTGACTAGACATTGTAATTCAGGGTAAAAGAGATCCAGTCATGATCATACTCAATGCAAATTAATAGTAATACATGCAACGACAGAGGTGCTCTCCTACTGGTGCTCTTTGATAAGAGGATGATGACTCTGCATAAAAGTAAATAGATAGGCCCTTCGCACAGGGAAGCAGGGATTTGTAGAGGTGCCAGAGCTCGATTTTTAAATAGAGATGAATAACATTTTGAGCGGTATACTTTCATTGTCAACATAACAACCAAGAATCTCGATATCTCCCATGCAACGCACATTATAGGCGGTTCCCAAACAGAATGGTAAAGTTTATACTCCCTCAACCACCAACAAGCACACTTCATGGCTAGCCCGAAACAACGGGTACCGTCCAAACCAGTAACAGCCCTGGGGGAGTTTTGTTTAATTATTATGATTTTGAGCATGGGACTGGGCATCCCGGTTACCAGCCATTTTCTCATGAATGATGAGCAGAGTCAACTCATCGTGAGAATAACCCACCTAGCGTGGAAGATATAGACAGCCCTAGTTGATACATGAGCTGTTCGAGCATACAAAACAAAATTTCATTTGAAGGTTTAGAGTTTGGCATATACAAATTTACTTGGAACGGCAGGTAAATACCGCATATAGGAAGGTATAATGGACTCATGTGGAATAACTTTGGGGTTTATGGAATTGAATGCACAAGCAGTATTCCCGCTTAGTACAGGTGAAGGCTAGAAAGAGACTGGGAAGCGACCAGCTAGAGAGCAACAACGGTCATGAACATGCATTAAAATTAATCAACAATGAATGCAAGCATGAGTAGGATATAAATCACCATGAACATAAATAACGTGGAGGCTATGTTGATTTGTTTCAACTACATGCGTGAACATGTGCCAAGTCAGATCACTTAAATCGTTCAAAGGAGGATAACACCCATCATACCACATCACAACCATTTTAATATCATGTTGGCATGCAAGATAGACATTTATAAACTCTAAACTAATTAAGCATGACATAAGCAGCTATGATCTCTAATTGTCGTTGCAAGCATGTTTCATTCATAACAAGCTGAATCAGGAACGATGAGCCATCATATTTACGAAAACAAGAGAGGTCGAGTTCATACCAGCTTTTCTCATCTCAACTAGTTTATCATATATCATCCTTATTGCCTTTCACTCGCATGACCGAACAGTGTGGAAAATAATAATAGTGCACGTGCATTGGACTAAGCTTGAATCTGCAGACATTTAATACAAGAGAGAAGACAAGGTAATATGGCTCAAGGTTAAATCAACAACAAATCATATGAGAGCCACTAACCATTTTAATCATGGTCTTCTACTCTTAACCCTCAAAGAAAAGAAAAGAAACTATTTACACGGGAAAGCTCCCAACAAGCAAAAGAAGAATGGGAAATCTTTTTGGGTTTTTCATTTTAACTACTACTACAAGCGAAGAAAGTAAACTAGCTAGAAGCTACAACTAATATTTTTTTTGTTTTTCTGGGTTTTTCTAGCACACAAGAAAAAGACTAAGAAAAATAAATTGAAACTAAGCATGGATGGTACAGTGAAAGAGTGTGAGCACCGACAACTAGAATAAGTGTGTGAACATGAATGTAAAGTCGGTGAGAAACACGTACTCCCCCAAGCTTAGGCTTTTGGCCTAAGTTGGTCTATGGCCACGGATCAAAGCTACTCCCTCCAGTGTACTGAGATGTATCCTCTAGGTGCCACTGGTTGGCGAGCTCATCGAGCTCCCACCCATAAATAGACTGGCGGTAAGGATCAAGTGGGGGCTCTGGCTCAGGCTCTGAAGCTTGTGCCTGGCCTTGTTACTTGTAGAAGGCATCTGATGTGATGAGGTATACGCCTGTGGACAGATCAAACAAAGATTGTGCAGGCAAGGTAACAATTTCACAGTATATTTCATCGAACCTTAATTTATAATTAAGCTGTCTGTTCTTGTCTTTAACAATAAAGTCATGAGCTACCATGCTCTTGTAGTCTAGATAAACAGGGGCAAGCCAGTTTTCTTCCTTCTCATGATGTCTGGTAGGTATTCTAAAATGTTCAGCAAGGCGAGAAGCAAAGATGCCCTCAAAGACGAGCCCCTTTGAGTGGTTCAGACTCAGTCGTTTAGCAACGACGGCACCCAAGCTAAAAGTTGTGTCTTGAAACAAAGCATGGCGTAAAATGACAATGTCAGGGGCACTAAGATTCCCACTGTTCCCGCGACCAATTAAACATCTACCATCAAATAAAGCAAAGTACCGCAGAACAGGGAAGTGTATACTAGTGATTCTTGCCCCTGAAACTTGTCTAGTTTCCCCTACAGCTATCATGTCAATAAACCCTTCAACGCCTTCACGACGTGGTTCATCAAGTCTACCTCCAAAGGGTACTTTGCATATTTCACAAAAATCTAAGAGTGATATCTCCTTAATCACATCATATAACCGAAAGTCCACCGTAGGTGGTGTTTTCTTAGCATGAAAATGAAAACTTTGCGTGAAAATATTGGTGACTAAGAGATACTGTTCTTTCTGGTCGTGGAGGAAGTCGGTGAGGCCTGCATTATTTGCCAACCAATAAAAGTCTTCGTAAATCCCGGCGGACATCATGAAATCATTACAAGGGCATTCGCACGGTCGAACTTCCGCCATGCGAGGAAGATTATACTTGGCCTTCTTATTTTCTTCTCTCTTCTTCTCCTCCGAGCTCTTGCTGGAGGAGCCCCTCAACAATCTTTTTATCATTTTCTTTTTCTAAAAATTTCTGAAATTTTTAGTAACTCAAAATAAAAGTTAATCAAACTCAACAAGATTGATAGCAACAACTCCTATAAGTGCCTAGAGACCATATCATGCATTAGAACTACTTGGGACCAAGAAAATTTGACATGCAAGCTCAAGAATAAGGTCACCACAGCAGGATAAATTTGCAATAAATAGAGCACTATAACAAAAACTAATTGGACCAATGGAGGAGTCACATACCAAGGAACAATCTCCCCAAATAGTTTGGTGAATGGTGCTTTGAGCAAGGAGATCGAAAATGGCAGCAAGATAAGGTAGAACTCGGGTTTGAGCTGGTTGGTGATTTTTTTTGGGAGGAATAAGAAGAGCATGGGTGCAGGAATAAGTGGAGGGGGCCACGTGGGGCCCATGAGGCAGGGGGCGCACCCTGGGCAGGGGCGCGTCCTGGACCCTCGTGGCCAGGTGCTGGCTCCCTTTGTTGTGTGTTTTGTGTCATATTTCCTCAAATATTCTAGAAAAAATCATATTTCATTTTCATGGCATTTGGAATACTTTTTTTAGGGTATTTTTATTGCACGGATAAGTCTGGAAACAGACAGAAAATACTATTTTTCTTTTATTTGTCCTAATTAACAGAAAGTAAAAAGAGGGTACAAAAGGTTATGCTATCTAGATTCACCTATCCCATGCTCATCAAAAGGAATCCATTAACAAGGTTGATCGGGTCTTGGTAATAAACACTTTCCGAGTAACATGAAACCGGAGAATTTTCGAATAACACTAGGTTACCTCAATGGGGATATGTATGTCCCCAACAATAAGGATGTCATATGTCTTCTTGATAGTAGGAATAGGAAACTCAAAACCTCCAATAGTAATAGTTGAAAATTTTCCAATATAATTGATACTGTGGACCTGAGGTTGTTTCCTTGGAAAGTGTACCGTATGCTCATTACCATTGACATGAAAAGTGACATTGCCTTTGTTGCAATCAATAACAGCCCATGCAGTATTCAAAAATGGTCTACCAAGGATAATAGACATGCTATCGTCCTCGGGAATATCAAGGATAACAAAGTCCGTTAGAATAGTAACATTTGCAACTACAACAGGCACATCCTCACAAATACCGACAGGTATAGCAGTTGATTTATCAGCCATTTGCAAAGATATTTCAGTAGGTGTTAACTTACTCAAGTCAAGTCTACGATATAAAGAAAGAGGCATAACACTAACACCGGCTCCAAGATCACACAAAGCAGTTTTAACATAGTTTTTCTTAATGGGGCAAGGTATAGTGGGTACTTCTGGATCTCCTAATTTCTTAGGCATTCCACCCTTAAAAGTGTAATTGGCAAGCATGGTGGAAATTTCTACTTCAGGTATCTTTCTTTTGTTGGTAATAATATCTTTCATATACTTAGCATAAGGATTTGTTTTAAGCACATCAGTCAAACGCATACGCAAAAAGATAGGTCTAATCATTTCAGCAAAGCGCTCAAAATCCTCATCATCCATTTTCTTGGATGGTTTCGGAGGAAAAGGCATGGGTTTCTGAACCCATGGTTCTCTTTCCCTACCATGCTTCCTAGCAACAAAGTCTCTCTTATCATAACGTTGATTCTTTGATTGTGGGTTATCAAGATCAACTGCAGGTTCAATCTCTACATCATTATCATTGCTAGGTTGAGTATCATCATGAACATCATCATTAATATTATCACTAGGTTCATGTTCATTACCAGATCGTGTCTCAGCATCAGAAACAGATATATCATTAGGATTCTCAGGTGTGTCAGCTACAGGTTCACTAGAAGCATGCAAAGTCCTATCATTTTTCTTTTTCTTCTTCTTAGAAGAACTAGGTGCATCTAAATTAGCTCTCTGAGAATCTTGCTCAATTATCTTAGGTTGGCCTTCAGGATACAGAGGTTTCTGAGTCATTTTACCACCTCTAGTTGCAACTCTAACAACATAGTCATTATTCTTACTATTTAATTCATTGAGCAAATCATTCTGAGCCTTAAGTACTTGTTCTACTTGAGTGGTGACCATAGAAGCATGTATACTAATGAGTTTCAGTTCACCTTTAGCTCTAGACAGATAATCACTCAAGCGTTCAATCATATAAGCATTGTGTTGTAATTGTCTACCAACATAAGCATTGAAGTTTTCTTATTTCACAATAAAATTATCAAACTCATCTAAACATTGGCTAGCAGACTTATAACGAGGAATATCACCTTCATCAAATCTATAAGGAGAATTTACCTTTACTACCTGTGTCGTGTTATCAAGACCATGTATTTATTCAATAGGTGGTAAATACTTAACATCTTCAGCTTTAATACCTTTTTCTTTCATAGATTTCTTTGCCTCTTGCATATCTTCAAGACTGAGAAATAGAACACCTCTTTTCTTCGGAGTTGGCTTAGGGGCTGGTTCAGGAAGTGTCCAATTATTTTAATTGGCCAGCATATTATTCAATAGTAATTCAGCTTGTTCAACTGTTATTTCCCTGAAAACCCAACCAGCATAACTATCCAGGTGGTCTCTGGAAGCATCAGTTAGTCCATTATAAAAGACATCAAGTATATCATGCATCTCAAGAGGATGATCAAGCAAAGCATTAAGTAATTGGAGAAGCCTCCCCCAAGCTTGTGGGAGACTCTCTTCTTCAATTTGCACAAAGTTATATATTTCTCGTAAGGCAGCTTGTTTCTTATGAGCGGGAAAATATTTGGCAGAGAAGTAATACATCATATCCTGGGGACAACACACACAACCAGGATCAAGAGAATTAAACCAGGTCTTGGCATCACCCTAACGAGAACGGAAATAACTTAAGGATATAGTAATAACGAATCTTTTCATCGTTGGTAAACAGGGTGGCTATATCATTTAGCTTAGTAAGATGTGCCACAACAGTTTCGGATTCATAGCCATGGAAATTATCAGATTCAACCAAAGTAATTAACTCAGGATCAACAAAGAATTCATAATCCTTATCAGTAACACTGATAGGTGAAGTAGCAAAAGCAAGGTCATGTTTCATTCTAGCATTCAAGGACATTTCTTTCAGCTTAGCTAATAATTTCTTAAGAGATTCATATCTATCATTGCAAGCAAGAAAGTCTCTAGCAGTTTCTTCATACATAACATAACCCTCAGGAACAACAGGCAATTCATATCTATTGGGAGAAGCTTCATCATCACTTTCATAACTATCACCAGTTTCAACATTTGCATTCTCCCTAACCTTAGCAATTTGTTCATCTAGAAATTCACCTAGTGGCATAGTATTATCAGGCATAGAAGTAGTTTCATCATACATAGCGAAAGTAGCATCATCAAGAACATACGACACATCATATTCAATAGCAGGAGTAGGTGTCGCAAGTTTACTCATAACAGAAGGAGAATCAAGTGCGGAGCTAGATGGCAGTTTGTTACCTCCCCTCGTAGTTGAGGGTAAGATCTTGGTTTTTGAGTCCTTCAAATTCTTCATAGTGATCAACATATATAAATCCCAAGTGACTTAAAGAATAGAGCTATGCTCCCCGGAAAGGCGCCAGAAAATAGTCTTGATAACCCACAAGTGTAAGGGATCGCAACATTTTTCGAGGGTAAAGTATTCAACCCAAATTTGCTGATTCGACACAAGGGGAGCCAAAGAATACTCTTAAGTATTAGAAGCTGAGTTATCAATTCAACCATACCTGAAAACTTAGTATCTGCAGCAAGATAGTTTAGTAGCAAAGTAATATGATAGTGGCGGTAGCGGCAATAAAAGTAACGATAGTGTTTTTGTAGTTTTTGTAATAGTAGTAACGGAAAAGTAAATAAGCAACAAGCAATATAGGAAACGCTCGTAAGCATTGGATCGGTGATGGGAAATTATGTCGGATGCAATTCATCATGTAGAAGTTATAACCTAGGGTGACACAGAACTAGCTCTAGTTCATCAATGCAATGTAGGCATGTATTTCGAATATAGTCATACGTGCTTATGGAAAATAACTTGCATGACATCTTTTGTCCTACCCTCCCGTGGCAGCGGGGTCCTATTGGAAACTAAGGGATATTAAGGCCTTCTTTTAATAGAGTACCGGACCAAAGCATTAACACATAGTGAATACATGAACTCCTTAAACTCCGATCATCACCGGGAGTGGTCCCGATTATTGTCACTTTGGGGTTGCCGGATCATAACACATAGTAAGTGACTATAGACTTGCAAGATAGGATCAAGAACACACATATATTCATGGAAACATAATAGGTTCAGATCTGAAATCATGGCACTCGGGCCCTAGTGACAAGCATTAAGCATAGCAAAGTCACAGCAACATCAATCTTAGAACATAGTGGATACTAGGGATCAAACCCTAACAAAACTAACTCGATTACATGATAAATCCCATCCAACCCATCACCGTCCAGCAAGCCTATGATGGAATTACTCACGCACGGCGGTGAGCATCATGGAATTGGTGATGGAGGAAGGTTGATGATGACGATGGCGGCGATATCCATTCTCCAGAGCCCCGAACGGACTCCAGATCAGCCCTCCCGAGAGAGATTAGGGCTTGGCGGCGGCTCCGTCTCGTGAAACGCGATAATTCTTTTTCCTTGATTTTTTTTCTCCCCGAAAGTGAACTTATAGGATCTGGGGATACGTCGGTGGAGCACCAGGGGCCCACGAGGCAGGGGGCGCGCCCCCCACCCTCGTGGACAGGGTGTGGGCCCCCTGGTCTGGATCTTCTTGCAGATATTTTTTATATTTTCCAAAATAAATCTCCCTGGAGTTTTAGTTCATTCCGAGAACTTTTTATTTCTGCACAAAAACAACACCATGGTAATTCTACTGAAAGCAGCGTCAGTCCGGGTTAGTTCCATTCAAGTCATGCAAGTTATAGTCCAAAACAAGGGCAAAAGTGTTTGGAAAAGTAGATACGTTGGAGACATATCAACTCCCCCAAGCTTAAACATTTGCTTGTCCTCAAGCAATTCAGTTGATAAACTGAAAGTGATAAAGAAAAACTTTGACAAACTCTGTTTGCTCTTGTTGTTGTAAATATGTAAGCCAATATTCAAGTTTTCAACAAGATCATGAACTAACCACATTCGCAATAACTTTCAGGTCTCAAGACTACTCACATCAATGGCATAATCAACTAGCGAGCAATAATAATAAATCTCGGATGACAACACTTTCTCAAAACAATCATGATATGATATAACAAGATGGTATCTCCCTAGCCCTTTCTGAGACCTCAAAACATAAATGCATAGCACCTTTAAAGATCAAGGACTCGCTAGACATTGTAATTCATGGTAAAAGAGATCCAGTCATGATCATACTCAATGGAAATTAATAGTAATACATGCAACGACAGAGGTGCTCTCCTACTGGTGCTCTTTGATAAGAGGATGATGACTCTGCATAAAAGTAAATAGATAGGCCCTTCGCAGAGGGAAGCAGGGATTTGTAGAGGTGCCAGAGCTCGGTTTTTAAATAGAGATGAATAACATTTTTGAGCGGTATACTTTCATTGTCAACATAACAACCAAGAATCTCGATATCTTCCATGCTACGCACATTATAGGCGGTTCCCAAACATAATGGTAAAGTTTATACTTCCCCAACCACCAACAAGCACACTCCACGGCTAGCCCGAAACAACGGGTGCCGTCCAAACAAGCAATAGCCCTGGGGGATTTTGTTTAATTATTATGATTTTGAGCATGGGACTGGGCATCCTGGTTACCAGCCATTTTCTCATGAATGATGAGCGGAGTCCACTCATCGTGAGAATAACCCACCTAGCATGGAAGATATAGATAGCCCTAGTTGATACATGAGCTGTTCGAGCATACAAAATATAATTTCATTTGAAGGTTTAGAGTTCGGCACATACAAATTTACTTGGAACGGCAGGTAAATACCGCATATAGGAAGGTATAGTGGACTCATGTGGAATAACTTTGGGATTTATGGAAGTGAATGCACAAGCAGTATTCTCGCTTAGTACAGGTGAAGGCTAGAAAGAGATTGGGAAGCAACCAGCTAGAGAGCAACAATGGTCATGAACATGCATTAAAATTAATCAACAATGAATGCAAGCATTAGTAGGATATAAATCACCATGAACATAAATATCGTGGAGGCTATGTTGATTTGTTTCAACTACATGCGTGAACATGTGCCAAGTCAGATCACTTAAATCGTTCAAAGGAGGATACCACCCATCATACCACATCACAACCATTTTAATATCATGTTGGAACGCAAGATAGACCATTATAAACTCTTAGTTAATTAAGCATGGCATAAGCAGCTATGATCTCTAATTGTTATTGCAAGCATGTTTCATTCATAACAAGCTGAATCAGGAACGATGAGCCATCATATTTACAAAAACATGAGAGGTCGAGTTCATACCAGCTTTTCTCATCTCAACTAGTTTATCATATATCATCCTTATTGCCTTTCACTCGCATGACCGAACAGTGTGGAAAATAATAATAGTGCACGTGCATTGGACTAAGCTTGAATCTGCAGACATTTAATACAAGAGAGAAGACAAGGTAATATGGCTCAAGGTTAAATCAACAACAAATCATATGAGAGCCACTAACCATTTTAATCATGGTCTTCTACTCTTAACACTCAAAGAAAAGAAAAGAAACTATTTACACGGGAAAGGTCCCAACAAGCAAAAGAAGAACGGGAAATCTTTTTGGGTTTTTCATTTTAACTACTACTACAAGCGAAGAAAGTAAACTAGCTAGAAGCTACAACTAATATTTTTTTTGTTTTTCTGGGTTTTTCTAGCACACGAGAAAAAGACTAAGAAAAAGAAATTGAAACTAGGCATGGATGGTACAGTGAAAGAGTGTGAGCACCGACAACTAGAATAAGTGTGTGAACATGAATGTAAAGTCGGTGAGAAACACGTACCCCCTCAAGCTTAGGCTTTTGGCCTAAGTTGGTCTATGGCCACGGATCGAAGCTACTCCCTCCAGTGTACTGAGATGTATCCTCTGGGTGCCACTGGTTGGCAAGCTCATCCAGCTCCCACCCATAAACAGACTGGCTGTAAGGATCAAGTGGGGGCTCTAGCTCAGGCTCTGAAGCTTGTGCCTGGCCTTGGTTCTTGTAGAAGGCATATTATGTGATGAGGTATACGCCTATGGACAGATCAAACAAAGATGGTGCACGCAAGGTAACAATTTCACAGTATATTTCATTAAACCTTAATTTATAATTAAGCTTCCTATTCTTGTCTTTAACAATAAAGTCATGAGCTACCATGTTCTTGTAGTCTAGATAAACAGGGGCAAGCAATTTTTCTTCCTTCTCATGATGCCTGATAGGTATTCTAAAATGTTCAGCAAGGCGAGAAGCAAAGATGCCTCCAAAGACGGGCCCCTTTGAGCGGTTCAGACTCAGTCGTTTAGCAACGACGGCATCCAAGCTAAAAGTCTCCTTTGGGTATCCCATGAAGACACATTTCTCGGACTTGGGTTCGAGCTTATCAGGTTGAAGTTTTTCACATAAGCATCGTAGCCCCAAACTTTAAGAAACGACAACTTTGGTTTGTTGCCAAACCACAGTTCATAAGGCGTCGTCTCATCGGATTTAGATGGTGCCCTATTTAACGTGAATGCAGCTGTCTCTAATGCATAACCCAAAACGATAGTGGCAAATCGGTAAGAGACATCATAGATCGCACCATATCTAATAAAGTGTGGTTACGACGTTCGGACACACCATTACACTGTGGTGTTCCAGGTGGCGTGAATTCTGAAACTATTTCACATTGTTTCAAATGAAGACCAAACTCGTAACTCAAATATTCACCTCCACGATCAGATCGTAGAAACTTTATTTTCTTGTTACGACGATTCTCTACTTCACTCTGAAATTCTTTGAACTTTTCAAATATTTCAGATTTGTGCTTCATCAAGCAGAAATACCCGTATCTGCTCAAATCATCAGTGAAGGTCAGAAAATAACGATACTCGCCGCGAGCCTCAACACTCATCGGTCCACATACATCAGTATGTATGATTTCCAATAAATCAGTTGCTCGCTCCATTGTTCTGGAGAACGGAGTTTTAGTCATCTTACCTATGAGGCATGGTTTGCAAGCACCAAGTGATTCATAATCAAGTGGTTCCAAAAGTCCATCACTATGGAGTTTCTTCATGCGCTTTATACCAATATGACCTAAACGGCAGTGCCACAAATAAGTTGCACTATCATTATTAACCTGGCATCTTTTGGCTTCAATATTATGAATATGTGTATCACTACGATCGAGATCCAACAAACTATTTTCATTGGGTGTATGACCATCGAAGGCTTATTCATGTAAACAGAATAACAATTATTCTATGACTTTAAATGAATAACCATATTGCAACAAACATGATCAAATCATATTCATGCTTAACGCAAATGCCAAATAACATTTATTTAGGTTCTACACTAATCCCGAAAGTATAGGGAGTGTACGATGATGATCATATCAATCTTGGAACCAATTCCAACACACAACGTCACCTCACCTTTAACTAGTCTATGTTCATTCTGCAACTCTCGTTTCAAGTTACTAATTTTAGCAACTGAACCGGTATCAAATACCCAAGGGTTGCTATGAACACTAGTAAAGTACACATCAATAATCTGTATATCAAATATACCTTTATTCACTTTGCCATCCTTCTTATCCGCCAAGTATCTAGGGCAGTTCCACTTCCGGTGACCATTTCCTTTGCAGTGGAAGCACTTAGTTTCAGGCTTGAGTTTAGCTTTGGGTTTCTTCACGGGAGTGACAACTTGCTTGTCATTCTTCTTGAAGTTCCCCTTCCATCCCTTTGCCCCTTTACTTGAAACAAGTGGTCCTGTTAACCATCAACACTTGATGTTCTTTCTTGATTTCTACCTTCGTCAATTTCAGTATCACAAAGAGCTCGGGAATTACTTTCGTCATCCCTTGCATATTATAGTTCATCACGAAGTTCTACTAACTTGGTGATAGTGACTAGAGAACTTTATCAATTACTATCTTATCTGGAAGATTAACTCCCACTTGATGCAAGCAATTGTAGTACCCAGACAATCTGAGCACATGCTCACTGGTTGAGCTATTCTCCTCCGTCTTGTAGGCAATGTACTGTTAGAGGTCTCATACCTCTCGACACGGGCATGAGTATGAAATACTAATTTCAACTCCTGGAACATCTCATATGTTCCGTGGCGTTCAAAACGTTTTTGAAGTCCCGGTTCTAAGCCGTAAAGCATGGTGCACTAAACTAGCAAGTAGTCATAATACCGAGCTTTTTCAAAATGTTCATAACGTCTGCATCTGCTCCTGCAATAGGTCTGTCACCTAGCGGTGCATCAAGGACATAATTTTTCTGTGCAGCAATGAGGAAAATCCTCAGATCATGGAACAAGTCCGCATCATTGCTACTAACATCTTTCAACTTAGTTTTCTCTAGAAACGTATAAAAACAAACGGGGAGCTACATCGCGAGCTATTGATCTACAACATAGATATGCTAATACTACCAGGACTATGTTCATGATAAATTAAAGTTCAATTAATCATATTACTAAAGAACTCCCACTTAGATACACATCCCTCTAGTCATCTAAATGATCACGTGATCCAAATCAACTAAACCATGTTCGATCATCACGTGAGATGTAGTTTTCACATCTTATGTTGATCATATCTACTATATGATTCACGCTCGACCTTTCGGTCTCCAGTGTTCCGAGGCCATGTCTGTACATGTTAGGCTCGTCAAGTTTAACCCGAGTATTCTGCGTGTGCAAAACTGGCTTGCACCCATTGTATGTGAACGTAGAGCTTATCACACCCGATCATCACGTGGTGTCTCGGCACGACGAACTTTTGCAATGGTGCATACTCAGGGAGAACACTTGTATCTTGAATTTTTTTGTAAGGGATCATCTTATAATGCTACCGTCGTACTAAGCAAAATAAGAAGCATAATAAGAAAAACATCACATGCAATCAAAATATGTGACATGATATGGCCATCATCATCTTGTGCTTTTGATCTCCATCTCCAAGGCACCGTCATGACCACCATCGTCACCGGCGCGACACCTTGATCTTCATCGTAGCATCGTTGTCGTCTCGCCAACTATTGCTTCCACAACTATCGCTACCGCTTAGTGATAAAGTAAAGCAATTACATGGCGATTGTATTTCATACAATAAAGAGACAACCATATGGCTCCTGCCAGTTGCCGATAACTTTACAAAACATGATCATCTCATACAATAACGTATAACTCATCATGTCTTGACCATATCACATCACAACATGCCCTGCAAAAACAAGTTAGACGTTCTCTACTTTGTTGTTGCAAGTTTTACGTGGCTGTTACGGGCTTAACAAGAAGCGTTCTTACCTACGCATACAAAACCACAACAATATTTCGTCAAGTATGTGTTGTTTTAACCTTCATAAGGACCGGGCGTAGCCACACTCGATTCAACTAAAGTTGGAGAAATTGACACCCGCCAGCCACCTGTGTGCGAAGCACGTCGGTAGAACCAGTCTCGCGTAAGCGTACGCGTAATGTCGGTCCGGGCCGCTTCATCCAACAATACCGCCGAATCAAAGTATGACATGCTGGTAAGCAGTATGACTAGTATCGTCCACAACTCACTTGTGTTCTACTCGTGCATATCATCTACGCATAGACCTGGCTCTGATACCACTGCTGGGGAACGTAGTATTTCAAAAAAAAATCTAGTACCACGCAAGATCTATCTACTAGATGCATAGCAACGAGAGGGGAGAGTGTGTCTACGTACCCTCGTAGACCGGGAGCGGAAGCGTCTAGTACGCGGTTGATGTAGTCGAACTTCTTCGCGATCCAACCGATCAAGCACCGAACGTACGGAGCCTCCGCGTTCAGCACACGTTCAACTTGATTACGTCCCACGAGCTCTTGATCCAGTAGAACTTCGCGGGAGAGTTTCGTCAGCACGACGGTGTGGTGACGGAGATGATGAAGCTACCGGCGCAGGGCTTCGCCTAAGCACTGCAATGATATGAATCATATGATGGAGGTGTGTTTTTGTGGAGAGGGGCACCGCACACGGTTGGGAGAGATCAACTGATCAACTTGTGTGTCTATGGGGTGCCCCCACCCCGTATATAAAGGAGTGGAGGAGGGGGAGAGTCCGACCCTCTATGGCGCGCCTAGGAGGGGTCCTACTCCCACCGGGAGTAGGATCCCCCCCTTCCCTAGTTGGAGTAGGAGAGGAAGGGAAGGAGGAGTAGGAGAGAAGGAAAGGGGGAGCGCCACCCCCAAACCTTTACCAATTTGGCCTCCTGCCCAAGGGGGGCGCACCAGCCCCTTGTGGGCTGGTGTGCTTCCTTCTTATGGCCCATAAGGCCCATAACTTCTCCCGGGGGGTTCCGGTAACCTCTCGGTACTCCGAAAAAATGCCCGAACCACTCGGAACCTTTCCGATGTCCGAATATAGCCTTCCAATATATCGATATTTACGTCTCGGACATTCCGAGACTCCTCGTCATGTTCGTGATCTCATCCGGGACTCCGAACTACCTTCGGTACATCAAACATCATGAACTCATAATACCGATCGTCATCAAACGTTAAGCGTGCGGACCCTACGGGTTCGAGAACTATGTAGACATGACCGAGACTCATCTCCGATCAATAACCAACAGCGGAACCTGGATTCTCATATTGGCTCCTACATATTCTAGGAAGATCTTTATCGGTAAACCGCATAACAACATACGTTGTACCCTTTGTCGTCGGTATGTTACTTGCCCTATATTCGATCATCGGTATCACCATACCTAGTTAATCTCGTTACCGGCAAGTCTCTTTACTCGTTCCATAATACATCATCTCGTGACTAACTCATTAGTTATTTGCTTGCAAGGCTTATTATGATGTGTATTACCGAGAGGGCCCAGAGATACCTCTCCGACACTCGGAATGACAAATCCTATTCTTGATCTATGCCAACACCACGAACACCTTCGGAGACACCTATAGAACATCTTTATAATCACCCAGTTATGTTGTGAAGTTTGATAGCACACAAGGTGTTCCTCCGGTATTCGGGAGTTGCATAATCTCATAGTCACAGGAACAAGTATAAGTCATGAAGAAAGCAATAGCAGTAAAACTAAACGATCATAGTGCTAAGCTAACGGATGGGTCTAGTCCATCACATTATTCTCCTAATGATGTGATCTCGTTGATCAAATGACAACTCATGTCTATGGCTAGGAAGCATAACCATCTTTGATCAATGAGCTAGTCTAGTAGAGGCATACTAGGAACACTCTGTTTTGTCTATGTATTCACACATGTATTAAGTTTCCTGTTAATACAATTCTAGCATGAACAATAAACATTTATCATGATATAATGAAATAAATAATAACTTTATTATTGCCTCTAGGGCATATTTCCTTCACACATTTTGAACTGCTTCGGTCTGACCGAGTTCGTTTATTCGGTCTGACCGAGTTGGGTCAAATGTGTGTAACGGGCTAACGGCTAGATTTTGTGTGGAGGCTATATATACCCCTCCACCCCTTCTCCATCAGAGAGAGAGAGAGAGACATCAGAACGTGCCTATACTTCCACTATTCATTTTCTGAGAGAGAACCACTTGCTCATGTGTTGACACCAAGATATTCCAATCCAACCACAAGAATCTTGATCTCTAGTCTTCCCCAAGTTGCTTTCCACTCAAATCTTCTTTCCACCATATCCAAATCTTTGAGAGAGAGAGTTGAGTGTTGGAGAGACTATCACTTGAAGCACAAGAGCAAGGAGTTCTTCATCAACACACCATTTATTACCTTCTGGAGAGTGGTGTCTCATAGATTGGTTAGGTGTCACTTGGGAGCATCCGACAAGATTGTGGAGTTGAACCAAGGAGTTTGGAAGGACAAGAATATCGCCTACTTCGTGAAGATCTACCCTAGTGAGGCAAGTCCTTCGTGGGCGCCGACCATGGTGGGATAGACAAGGTTGCTTCTTCGTGGACCCTTCGTGGGTGGAGCCCTCCTTGGACTCCCACAGCCATTACCCTTCGTGGGTTGAAGTCTCCATCAACGTGGATGTACGATAGCACCACCTATCAGAACCACGCCAAAAACATCCGTGTCTCCAATTGCGTTTGCACACTCCAATCCCATCCCTTTACTTTCTTGGAACTTACATGCTTTACTTTCCGCTGCTCATATACTCTTGCCATGCTTGCTTGAAATGTATTGTGAATGTTTGAAATTGTGCTAAAAACTCCATCTCAACTTAAAGAACTTAAAAACTTATACTTTTCTAGTTGAGTTTCTAATCCCCCCTTAGACACGTCTTCTTCGATCCTCTCAATCTTATATATTTTCTCCAAGATGTATAAGGATATTAA
>LR738713.1:831003677-831032734 GCA_902687465.1 Secale cereale
AGAAACTTCTGTTGTGATACAGGCATGTGCAGCGCCTGCCGCAGAGGCGTTGCACTATACAATGCAGCGCCCCAGTGGCAGGCGCTGCACATGCCTGTATCACAACGGAAGTTTCTGTTGAGATACAGGCATGTGAAGCGCCTGCCGCAGAGGCGTTGCACTATACAGTGCAGCGCCCCAGTGGCAGGCGCTGCACATGCCTGTATCACAACATAACCTTCTGTTGTTCTCTGGACAAATAGAGACATGTGCAGCGCCTGCCACTGAGGCGTTGCACTATACAGTGCAGCGCCTCTGTGGCAGGCGCTGCACATGTCTCTATTTGACAACAGAAGGTTGCTGGAGAGATACATGCATGTGCAGCGCCTGCCACAGAGGCGCTGCACTGTATAGTGCAACGCCTGGCAGGCAGGCGTTGCACTGTACAGTGCAGCGCCTCTGTGGCAGGCGCCACACATGTGATGAATAGTAGAACAAATATAGTTATAGAGACATGTGCAGCAAATGCCAACAATAGAGACAAGTTCAACACATATAAAATAGAGACAAGTTCAACACATATAGAAATAGAGACAAGTTCAACACATATAGAAATAGGACAAGTTCAACACATATAGAAATAGGACAAGTTCAACACATATAGAAATAGAGACTAGTTCAACACATATAGAAATAGGACAAGTTCAACACATATAGGAATAGAGACACAAGTCCGACATAGCGTTCGACATTACAAAAAGAAACACATATAGAAATATGACTAGTTCCTTCCGCGCTTGCTAGCTCCTGCTGCCCTCTTCACACATGTCTTCTTGACCTTCCTAGGAAGAGGAACCCTCTCCGGCTCCGGCTCCGCTTCCTCATCCTCATCGTCATCCAAGTAGTCATCCAAAGCCGCCATCCGCGAGGTTTCGACCGCCCTTTTGCCTTTCTGGGTAAAGTCATCGGGTGTGTATTTCTTGTATTCCCTCCTAGGCTTTAACTTGATTGCAGAACGAGGCTTGTACTTCCCCAAGACCATATCGTCAGGAGCCTATGCATCAACAAAAGTTAAGGAAAGACCGTGTGTGAGCATGTAGTTAGCAATGCAACAACAACCCTACCGTGAGCATGTAGTTAGCAATGCCATACCTCTTGGGTGACCACACCAACATCCTCATCATCCAAAGGATTACCATCGCCAGAAATGGGATCTGATGGTGTCGCCGACCCAGAACGTTCTGGTGATACGTACTCGGGGTCACGACAACCGAAAAGATTAGATAGCCGCCTTAACTTTTGGCCCTGGCGCTGCAACATGAACAAGTGAATGTGAGAACGAACATGCAAACACATGTTAAGTGCTAGTTTGAAGGAGATGTGAACCTTAAGGAATGCTCGAAGGGCACCTTCCCCATCGTCTTTGCCAGCCGGGGTTGTTTCCAATATACTATCGGTCTCATCGGCTGCTTTCTTGATCTGGGCACGCTGTGAACACAAATGGTATTAACGTGTTAGGCAAGCGAAGATGTAAATAGTGCGAATGGAAAAGAGTAAAGGGCAAATACCACAAAGTTCATCATTGGGCCTGCAGGGATCACTGAGTTTCCTTTACGAACTAATAAGTTGTACTCGTGCTGGGCTATCTCATCGAATACGGTAGGATCTTCCAAAATATCCTCAGCATACGCCGGCTTGCATACCTCCACACGGGTTCTTGCAAGGAACCATGTGAGATAGTTGTTGAACGCCAACGGGCTGTGCTCACGAAGCGGGGCTCCTTTGTTGCGCCTAGCTTGATCAATAGCATACTGCCACTGCACAACATACTTCCTGTGATGCTTGGCCCAGTCCTTGATCTTGCGCTGCTTTTTCCTATCCAACCTGGAGGTTATAAACATACTATTAGAACCAACGATGAGGCCGACAAGCATCTAGGTGCTCAAGGTTAGTTATATCTTACGCGTGTAGCAGTCGGTCCGTGTCCTCCCATTCCGGCGGGAATGCCTGGAACAAACCAAACTGGCGGTACACCCGATGTGGCAGGTGAACCTCGACCGCCCAGTTGCATATGAGTGGACACCGCATATGCCAGAGTTCCCTATCCCTAGTGCACATCGGATTCAACGCGAACTCATGAGGGTTCCCAAAACTCTCTCCGCTGCCATACGGTTCCCATACAACCTGCAAAAGGGGATAAAATGCAAAATTGATATCTAGTTAAGATATAAGCATGATAAAAACTTATGCAATAACGACTAACCTGCTCAGCCGTGATGGCGTCCATCTCGCTCCTGTAGAGCTTGTACATGACCGATGGATCATCCGTCATCTCATTTAACACATCCCACTTGTAAGCCCAAGTGGGGAGCCGTAGTGGGTGCTGTTTCTCGTCCCAAGGCTCGTACTTCACGGTCTTCGGACGTCCAACCGGCAAACGCTCCCAGCTCCATATGGAAAGAGCGAGCAAACAACCACCGATACCGCCAGATAGCCTGCAACTGGCTTCGTCCAACTGCACATAAAAAAGAACATGATCGTATTAAAAGCAAGATCGCATTCAGCATGTACCAATGAGATGAAATATGAACAACTTCATACCTGTCTATACAAATAAGCCAGTGTCGCCGAACCCCAACTCCAATTGCTATCGAAGACGGTCAACGCCTTCAGCCACATCCATGGAGCATTCTTGCCTGTGCCATCAGCAAACAAAGTCCTGGATATAACATACCACATGTAGACACGAGCATGTGTCCTCACCGTGTCCTCATCAGCCTCCAAAGGGCAAGTACCAAAGTGCGTGGTAATCCAGGTGTAAGGGGCACCGGCTGCGACTCTTTCCTTCTTCTTGCCTTCATCTGCTGGTTCCTGAGGCTCTGGAGGAACCATGCCGATAAGGGCTTCCATCTGCTGGCGCCAACCATCTGAATCAGTGCTCATACATAAAGGAACGCCATCGACAGGAAGACCGGTGATCATTGCTATATCCTGAAGTGTCACCGTCATCTCCCCGGTCCGTAGATGAAAACTGTGCGTCTCAGGCCTCCAGTGATCAATGAGCGCGGTGAGTGCCGCAGCATTGTTGGGTGGCGTCGACCGGCTGACCAGCTGAATGAAAGGGAGAAGTCCTGCCTCCCTAACATAAGGTGTGTAGCGCTCATCATAGCGCATCCACCCAAGGTTGACTCTGTGAGCCCGAAGCTTCAGAGGTGCAAGTTCCTACAAGCAAGACAAATAAATCATTAAATATGGGGTATGTGTTTGAAAATTAACGGAATAATTAACAACGGCAAATTTCATTATTACCCGTTGATCCACGGACATAGCGTAAGACCGGTGTTGTTTGTCCATCAGCCTAACCATTTGAATTTTTTTGAAAAAATGTATTCAACACGATGTAGGTTTCCAACATAGAAGAGTTTCCAACATAATGTAGGTTTCCATCTAAAATAACATCTAACTCATCTAAAATAACATCCTAACTCATCTAAAATAACATCTAATACCATCTAACATAATGTAGGTTTCCATCTAAAATAACATCTAACTCATCTAAAATAACATCCTAACTCATCTAACATAACATCTAATACCATCTAACATAATGTAGGTTTCCATCTAAAATAACATCTAACTAATCTAAAATAATATCCTAACTCATCTAACATAACATCTAATACCATCTAACATAATGTAGGTTTCAAAATAGAAGAGTTTTTTCAATACATACTAACTAACTAAGCCTACTTCAATACTAACTACACTAACATCATCCTCCCCCTCTCCTAAATTCATCTAACTCATCTAACACTACTTGAATACTAACTACACTAACATAATCTAATAGCATCAAATACCATCTAACATAATCATCTACAAATCACAAATCCCACATATGCAATATTCTAATCTAATCTAAAAAGAATTACACAAATCTTGCAAAAAAGAGAAAATGTATGGATAGAAAGAAGGGGGTCGGAGGAGTGTACCTTGTAGGATCGAAGGGGGAAGAAATCCACGGACAAAAGCTTCAGATCTGAGGGTTTTTGAGATTGAGATTGAGAAGGGGGGAGGAGAAGATGCAGCAGCCGCAAGGGTTAATGGAAGGGTGGGGATTGGGCCTGCGTGCGGCGAAGGGATAACTGCTAGTGCAGCGCCTGGCTCGGGGGCGCTGCACATTATAATGTGCAGCGCCTGAGTGGGAGGCGTTGCACGGCCGGGTGCGGGCCAGGGGTCTGCCACGGTGGACAGGAGTGCAACGCCTCTAAGGCAGGCGCTGCACAGTAGGGTGCAGCGCCGTCGTGGCGGGCGCTGCACAAAAGGGTTACGGGAGTAAAATAGTTTCGCGAGCGGTTCATTTTGTGAATTGGTTGCCACAACAGGTCAAAATAGTCAAATTTGCCTCTGGGTCTGGCAGTGGCAGCGCCCGTGTAGGTGTAGAGAGGTCAGGTCAGTCAGCACTCGGCAGGCAGAGGACGGCTGCACTTGGCGACATTTGATCCTGAAAGACCCATCGTTTCCTCCCTCCTGATGGACGGACGGAGCTGGTCCAGAGATGCAGCGCGCCCAGTTTCTCCTCTTCTTTAGGGCATGTAAAATGCATAGCCTCACGGTGATGCCTCATATGCCAAGTAGGATCGAATAACAGATAAAGTATGTTCGGATAGGGAAGCGGGATCCTCTGCAAAAGGCTGGTGCTTGCAGTGAAAAAGTGTGGTTTGCTGTGAAAAGTTGAAAAGCTTGGAATAAAAAGTAGAGATGCATGTGTATTAGAGTCTTTATTTTCTATTTCTTAATGAGGTCCACTAGAGATAACTTGCATTGGGGAGCAAAACTAAATATAGATGCCTCAAACTACTTTTTGTCATGGGGCACCACTGTACATGCCCTTAGGGGCCTGTTTGGTTGCCCGCATTTGGACCAATCAGACCCATGCCAGAAAAAAACCGGGTTGTTTGGTTGCGTGTGTACACTATTGGGCCTGCATCGCACGAAACTTAAGGCACCTCCGAGCCAGGCCCGCGAGGGACGCTCGAATCGGCAGTTTCTCGCGAGCCAGACACACGCGAGGCACGTGGGCGGTGGCGGCTGCACGCGAGGAGCCACCCTCGAGAAGTCGCGTTGCTTCCCGAAGCGCCGGCAAATATTATTCTCACTTTCCCTCACCGCTCTCTCTCCCCTCTTCCCACTCTCGACGATGGCGGCGACGACGTAGATCGGACAACCGCAAGTTAACCTCCGGCCACCTTCACCGGCATTTGCAGCAGAACTTCCGCAATGGCGGTAAGCAATTTTCCCCCTCCTCACCTACTATTTCAAATTCTATTCGAGTTTAGATTTGATCCGCGTTAGGGGAATGGGGAATCGGGGAAAACACCATAGGAGTGATCATAACATCATCGTGACTACCGGTAGATATGAGTTTTCCGATCCGGATTGAGTACAATAGAAATGGGATTAGGGTTCATCTTACATAGTACGCACAAATTTTAGCCTCGGGTACCCTGGAGGCGATTGGAGCGACGGGTGGTCTTGGTCTTCTCCTCAACCCGCACCATCGTCTCTTCTTCCTCGTCGGAGTCCAGCTCGATTGTCATGCTTCGGTGTCTGGCTCCGGCGCCCTCACAGTCACTGCCATCGAATCTTCTTCTTCCACCTCCATAGCCACTACTTCGTGATCCTCCTGCGGCACCACCATAGTCTTTGTGCTCAAAATACTAGGTGGCACAATGGTCATGAGGACGCCCATACTATCTGTACTTGGCCCACTTTGCCCCCTGTCCAGCGTAGCTGGAGTCAGCCTGATTCATGGCCCAGCGAAGTATGTCGACTGACATAGCACCCTTCGGCGGGTCAGGAATCAGTGTCTTCAACTCCTATTGTGTCGCCTTCTTCACCACTGCGTCTGACTCTTTGTGCAGATTTTCCATGCCGCTGAAGTTTGTGCACACTTCCATGGTGTTCTCAAACTTGGCGGGGTCACCCAGCGAGCACCCTAGGATGAAATCCCTCCATCCAATGCCCCGAGGGAAGGGGTTAGGGTTGAGGTTCGACTTTTCGTTTGAGTTCATGGCGTTAGATTGGAGAAAGAGTGAGAGACAGGGAGGTGGTGGGTAAGTGGTGACTGTCACGATGGGTAAATAAAGGGGCACACGAGTATAGGTTTTAATGGCGATGTTGCAAGGTTAATAATGCACTTGTTGACCCAGCCGCTGCACCTCTTCATGATGCATATTGACACCGAGAATAAGGGAAAGGAGGTGGTGGCATCAAAGGAGCAGGACAAGGGGCGTTGGCCTTCACGAAGCAGTTCCCGTTCGTGCCGTCGAAGTTCAAGTTGAAGACAAACACCGGCTGCTCCTGGAGGCTCACTGTCCGGCTGTTGAATGGTAGGGTCACCCTCGATCAGGGTTGAACCACCTTCGCCGCCGTCCATCAGATCAAGATAGGCTTCATGATGACTTTCAAGCTCATGACTCCCGACATACTGAAGGTCATTGCCTTCAATGACGATCGTATGCTTCAACTGCTTTAGTTTAATATCAAACTGCTTAATACTATGTTTGAACTGATCTGTTTATGTGTGACACGATATTTATAACTGCTTACTAGCATGTTCGGTTGTGTGTATTCTTCCTGATGCCGGTGTGTGCTGGTAACCTCACCACCGCGCCGAAGAGATTATCAGACAATAGGCGTTGCATGCAACCAAACAACGTGCTCATGTCTGAGTTCAAACAATGAGGGCAACCAAACACCGTGCGGCTACATATCCCCTAATGTGCGAGAACTAAATGTGGGCAACCAAACAGGTTGCAGATGATGGTTTAGAGGATGCGTTTGGTCAAGCAGCCTCATATGAGTCTGGCTTGAGCTAGTCAGGCCCGGCTCCTACGGGTGCCAAACACGCCCTTTGTGTTCCTTTTGGGTGTTTCTAGTTCTCAACCGTCGACTGAGACTTAACCATATCTCAGTCAAGTGATATAGTACTGTATAAGAAGAAGAAATCTGATTTTATTTTTTTACGAAACTCCATGCAGATCAAAGGAATACATAATCGATTGAGACATAAGTCTAAGTTGACTGAGACTTAATAAAACTGTTTTCCTTCTTTTACTTGTCAGGTGAGACATAACGAAGTCTAAGTCGACTCAGGCTTTGCAAAACTGTGCCCTTTTACTCCTCGGGTAAACTTGTGAGTAATAAAGTTGCTCTTTTCGGCCTACCCGTGCACCGGGGAGACGTTTCCTACTGTCCGTTCCGCTTGAGCCTTTTTACCACCCGCTCCATTTCTAGTGCTTTGTTCAATCAAAGCAGCAGCATGCCAGCATTGCTGCCTGGAGTCGCTGCTTCCCTTGTTGCTGGGTAATTTGTACTATGTGTCCGTCTGACTTTCTTCGTTCAGATAACTTTGTCCAGTTTGCTAGCTCGTACTCCCTCCGTTCCGATTTACTCGTCGTGGTTGAACTAAAACCACGACGAGTAAATCGGAACAGAGGGAGTAGTCCTTTGTGCAACGTTGGATTTTCAAATTCACTTTTGATGGAGGACACGCACGTCTCCAAGAAGGTTTGGTGCTAGCGATAGAGCATCCAGCAGCAGGAGCAATCCGTTGTGCCGTGCAAGTCGATGACCGCTACAGCAGTCAGTTAATTATGCCTGAATGCACTGCTTTGCCTGCACAGCCCAGCCGTGTTATTATTTACCCATCCCCGGCTCCACTGGAGAAGGCAACCATGCTTTTAACCTTCCCCGGTAGGATTGGCTCGGTGAATTTCCATGCAATCGCTTGTCCTCCATTTTTCTTTCTAAACATTTTTGCTCACACATCGTGTGTTTACACATGTTTTGCAAAGTAGTCCAGTTGAAATATATATTTGTGGTCTTGGATGCATCAGGTTTAGGTCGTTTTTGCTGCGCTGCGTGCGTCTGTCTGTGTCATATGCTATCCGAAACAGTCATCGCCCGCCTTGGAGATGCTGAGAATCCTTCACCACCTGTTTGTTTATTTATTTATTTAAATTATTATTATGCGACCTGTCTGTCAGGTGCTGTACACAGTACACTTGTGAGGTTACTGTTGTGCCCTTTGCTTTGAATTGCGGTGCGTGCAGTGACTGGATGCTGGTCATGGTCACGGTCACGGTGACTGGTGGCGGGAGGCCAAAGATTGGACTGTTTGCGCGTGGGGGCTCAATGGATGTGGATGGCCATGATAGCGCTCATCAATCATCATGGATGGTCTTACTGAACCATCATCCCTTGGTTTCTCAACTTTCTCTCTTGGCAGCAGCAGGCACTTGACACCTGTTTCACTCCCTCCGTTTCCTTTTCACTCGGCGGCCATCTATTACGATGCTTGTGTCTTGGGATATTTGGAACGAGCGCAACGCGAGGATTTTCAACAAAAAATTTGCCACGTCGACACTAATCATGGCCAAAATCCGGTGCGAAGCAAAAAATTGGGGGTTGGCGGGCGCAACCCATTTGTGTAATCTTATGACAGGAGAGTAGGCTTTTGTTTTGCAGGCTACTTGCCCTAGGGCGGCCAAACTTGTTCTAAACTCTCTCTTAATTAATGAATGCGGCAAGTCTTTTGCCCTTTTCAAAAAAAAAAAAAAGGTAAACTGGTTAATAAAGTTACTCTTTGTGGCGCACAAGGCCCGTGCACCCTGAGAGGTTTTACCTCCATCCGAGCAGTCCATTCTCCTTTTACACTTGACCCTTTCTTTTCCATCTGCTCTCTTTCCGGTTTATAAGGCTTGCGCGTATCCCTAGGTTTATAATTTGACCAACATAAAATGAGTTGTATAGTCTAAAAATTACACCATTACAAAGTAGAAGATCTGAACTTTCTAATGATATATTTTTTGTGACAGATAACTTGTATTACGTTGGTTTATTTTTCAACCTAGATATACGTGCAAGCCTTATAAACCGAAAAGGAGGTAGTAATTTCTTGGTTCCGTCTGACTTTCTCCGGGTAAATAAATGAAATGAAACCAACCAAACCACAGTGCTGACGGAGGGAGGGGTCCCGCTCCCTCGCTCGCGGTTAGACCTGGCCATGGGAAACCCGGCCCGAACGGCCCGACCCGGCCCGGCCCGAAATTCCCGGGCCGGGCCAGGCCCGACTGGTACCCCGGGCCGGGCCTGGGCCTGAATATGCAGCCCGAACAGCAAGTCGGGCCGGGCTCGGGTCTCACTATGCACCTCGAAATTAGGCCCGGCCCGGCCCGAGTTGCAACCTATCTGTAGTTCTGTAGTCCCCCCAGTCCCCACTCCCCCCGACCACCACAAGAGCGAGCCCAAGAGGCCCAGCCGCCGAGCGCCCAGGCCTCAACGATCAGCCCCCCGAGGCCTCGACCCCGAGGTCTTTCTCTGCATCTCGCCTCCTCCCTCTCTTCACTAACCCTAACTCCCCATCCCGTCCGTCCTCAACTCCCCATCTCCCCCTCGTGCGACATGGTGGCGGCGACGAAACCCTAGCGGCCGGCTCCCTTCGTCCACGACCACGGCCTAGCTTCGTCCTCGACGCGGCCGGCTCCCTTCGTCCTCGACGCGGCCGCCGCCCTTCGTCCTCGACCGCGGCCGCCGCCCTTCGTCCTCGACCGCGGCCGCCCCGCTGCGCCCTCGACCGTGGTTGCGCTGGTCCTTCCTCATCTGCGGCTTGCGCACGTCGTCGTCGACCGTGGCCTGCGCTGCTCCTTCCTCATCTGCGGCCTGCTACTCTAAGCCCCCAGTCCCCCACCCAAGGTATACGTTTTGCTCTTGCTAAACATATGTGAGATTGGTTTTGGACAAAACTTGCATCTCGTGATGTTGGAGCATTTCAGAATTTATCTTCTCCATGTTGTGCTTGTTGTCCAGATTATAAACATACCTAGCTCAGCTGTAGTGGTGTTTGCTTCTGGTCCAGATTATAAATCATACTACCACTTACTTACTAATGGCAGTAATAATCCTGTAATCAGCTGCAACCTTTGGGACCCTGACATAGTACATGGTACTATACTGCTACTACAGAATGACTAATTAAGCTGATCCGTTCATCCATCAGTCACATAATCTGTCACCCACCAGGCCACCCCAACTAACCATCACCCAACTCTTCACTGGATCAATGATACTACTATGGCTCAGTAATAACAGCATGTGCAGCTCACACTTCCTGCAGTTCTACAGCATCATATTTATTCAATTTGCCATATTTATTCAAGTGGAATATGATGCGGTAGTAATATGTTGTTGTATGTATATGTTGCAGTTTGATCATGATGAATTCAAGAGAATTAGAAGGACCGGAGGGTGATGAACCAGAGTACCATCCTAAAGGCTTCAAGCAATAGGCTGCATAAGTTTTATAGTACTGCTGCTTCCACTTTCAACCTAGAAGAAACAAAAAGGTTGAAACCTGATATGCCCATCCGTTGGAATTCAACCTACACTATGATTGGCTGTTGTTTGTACTTTAGAGAGGTGCTGCATTGGTATTCTGAGAGGGACAGCATATTCAAGGTGAACTTTTCGCTATCCAAAGAAGAATGGGCCAAGGTATCTCATATGTATCAGTTCTTGGAGGTTTTCTTCAAGGTAACTACAACTTTCTCAGGAACAAAGTATCCAACAGCCAACTTGTACTTCATGAATGTCTATCTTGTTCATTCTGCTATTATAGAGGCTAGTGCTGGGGTGAATAGTTACATGGCTCCAATGTTGGCAGTTATGAGGGAGAAATTCATGAAATATTGGTCTGACTATAGCGTATTTCTGTCTTGTGCTGCCGTTCTTGATCCCCGCATTAAATTCAAGTTTTTAGGATATGCCTACTCCAAGCTATATGATGGTGATGATGCCCTTCAGCGCATTAGTCTTGTTAAAACTACAATGACTTCTTTATTTAACGAGTATGGTAGTGGTGTACATGTCAATGAAAACATAGCACCAAGTGCATCATCAAGCACGTGTGGACTTGGTGCCTTTTCTGACTATGATCAGTACGTGGAAAGCACGAGCTCACATGAAGAGAGATCTGAATTGGAATTGTATTTGGCTGAACCTGCGAAGAGGTTGAATGAAAATGTCAATATCTTGGATTTCTGGAGTAAGTCTGCAGCTAGGTATCCGCAACTAGCAAGAATGGCACGTGATATCCTTGCAGTTCCTGTGTCAAGTGTTGCTTCAGAATCCGCTTTCAGCTTGAGTAAGAAGGTTATAACCCCGAACCAAAACTCACATAAACCAAAGACGGTTGAGGCCCTAATGTGTTTGCAAGATTGGTATCGTTGCAAACTGCAGAAAAAAGAAGGTATATGTTGTAATCTTGTTTGTTTCACATTCTTATTTGTATGTTTTACTTCCAAATGGTAACTAACCCAATCTATTATTGTAGATAATAAGAGAAAGGCAGAAGAAGTGATTGCGCTAGATAATGATGAAGATTCATCTTCGGATGAAGAATGTAACATCTATATTCTTTGTTCATTTCAATTGTCAAGTTGTTTTTTCACTTCCGCTAACTTTCTGTTCATTCTGTCTTCTAGAGTTGTTACTAGAGCAATGCGAAGAGAAGAAGGTTCAGATCAGGCATGGCGAGATGGCAGCCAACAAACTACTTGTCTTATTTTGGTTATGGACTGTAATAATATTCATACACTTGTGTTTGTTGTAACTGGAACGTTTAGAGGTCGAAACTGAAACTTTTATGTGGTTCTGCTATTGTTTTGCTCAAACACTATGATGCTGTTTTGATGTTGTTGAAACTGGAACACTTGAATATGTTCTGCTATTGTTTTTCTCAAACACTATGACGTTGTTTTGCTGTTGTTGAAACTGAAACTGGAACACTATGTTGCTGTTTTGCTGCTGTTTACTACTATTGTTGAAACTGAAACTGTATGAAACTGGAACATTATGAGTGTATGAAACTGAAACTGTTTACTACTGTTTTGCTGCTGTTTACTTCCAAACTGGAACACTATGTATGAAACTGGAACACTATGTATGAAACTGGAACACTATGATGTTGTTTTTTGGATTATCTCGGGCCGTCGGGCCGGGCTTCGGGCTTTCGGGCTTTGCCTCGGGCCGGGCTCGGGCCTGGAAAACGTAGCAATTCGTCGGGCCGGGCCGGGCTCAGGCCAGTCCCGTAGACGCTGGGTTTTTGTTGGCCCGGCCCGAAGCCCGGCCCGGCCCGAGATTTGGCCAGGTCTACTCGCGGTGCTCAATTTTTTTTACTGCCCATGCGCGTTTCCGAGAAGGTTGATGCTGGTGATAATACAGCATCCAGGAGCAGGAGCAATCCGTTGTGCCGCGGAAGTCCATGACTTTTGTAAGATGGTACAGCTGGTAATGAG
Source organism: Secale cereale (assembly GCA_902687465.1). Classification (NCBI taxonomy): domain Eukaryota; kingdom Viridiplantae; phylum Streptophyta; class Magnoliopsida; order Poales; family Poaceae; genus Secale; species Secale cereale. The sequence goes on from LR738713.1 coordinate 831,016,016, forward strand.
TTACTTAATTATGCCAGCGATGCACTGCTTTGCCTGCACAGCGCAGCCGTGTTACTATTATTTACCCATCCCGGCTACATAGAACAATGCAACTGGTAACATATGAATGAATGTATTGTCTAGTCTTTTTTTATCATACTGGTCTTTTGATTACATTAGCTAGAACATGCATCTTTATATGATATCGGAGATAAAAGGTCTTGAGTTTACGTGCCGGCTGGCGTAATTTAATTACAGCCCACTTGGCCCGAAGGAGCCACATGTGAGGAAGAGCGTTAATGTATGAATATATTGCCCGGTCTCTTTCGGATCGGTCAGCAGAAGGATTCTGTATGTACACATTGTGCTCAAAACATACTGTTTACACCTCTTTAGAAAAGTACAATTAAATACTACTCCATTCGTTCCAAAATAGATGACTTAACTTTATACTAACTCTAATACAAATTTAGTATAAAATTGAATCATCTATTTTGCAACGGAGGGAGTACTAAATTTGGGATTTGCATGCGTCGGGTCAGTAATTTTTGCTGTGTGCGTCTGTGTGATGCTATCCGAAACAGTCAGTCAGTCATTGGCCATGTTTGGATACCTTGGGTTAGAGTTAGTTTGGGTTAGTTTGGACCCAACTAACCCAAAAATATCCAAACAGGAGAGTTAGTTTGGGTTAGATGCATCTAACCCATCTCAAAAAACTATCCCATCCAAGAGGTGCTTATTTGGGTTAGTTCTCCTCTGAATCATTAAAAAATATATATTTTTCTCCCGCTCTCTCCGTAGCAGATCCCTCCCCACTTTCTCGAAGCTTCTCGTCCTCTCCCTCCCTCCCTCTCGCACCGCCCGTGAAGACGCCTCATCGTATCCGCGCTCCCATCCGTCAATCTAACCATGTCATCCAAACACCTCTTCGGTTATAGTTAATTCAGGATTAGTTCAGGGTTAGAATCTAACTCTAACCTCTAACCGAGTTAGAAAATATTCAAACAGGGCCATTGCCCGTCTTGGAGAATGGAGCTGCTGAGAATCCTTGAGAGCACAGCACAGCACCACCTGTTTGTTTATTTATTTAATTTAAATTATTATTATTATGCGATCCGTGTCTGCCAGGTGACGGGACGTCTCTCAGCCGTGGCTGCTCCCTCCCGCCGTCCGTGCGCGGGCTAATCGATCATCAGCCAGTGCTGTTACTAGTAGTAATCTAATCAGTGAGCGCCGCAGGCTTTGTTTGTTTGTTTGTTTAAGTGGAGCGGGTGAGACGCTGGACTCAACACAGTGCTCACCAGATCACTGCATGAGCGCATTAGAAAATGCTTAATTAACCAAAGTGACTGACTGCTGAAAGAGGCTTGGCAGAAGAAGGAGCCCTGCTGCCTGACATGACGGCACATCCATCAGGAGAAGATGATAATGCCCTCCCTGGATCTGGATACGCCTGCTCATCTCCCATGCACGTAAATTTCTTCAGTCCAAAAATTGCCGTGCTTTGCTGTAGTACTACTACTGCTGGAGGAGGCAAGCAAGCAGTAAGTAGTGATGCGGTGGCGCCTCCTGGTTGGTGCTCATCACCGGTTCCAACTTGTTGCACCTCTCCTCACCCAAAGGTGGCCACTACGTGCCACGTTTACGACCAGGCAAAAAAACTTGGCTCTTTTGTCTAGTGTTCATGTTATTTTAAATAAGGACTCTGGACAAAGTCTGTGGCGGAGGCAGGATCGGGCCAGTTTCACCGTACTGTACTGTAACTGTTACAGGCATTGGACAGCAGTGCTTCCGACCCCGAGCCGTGCCACAGAAAATTAAAGTTGCATCAAGTGGAGTACGTAGTAGTAAAGATAACAAGGCCATGGCTTTTCACAACATCAACGAGGGCTCAACTTGTGTGGGAGGAATGGGACGCTCGCTCGCTCTTGTGCATTCAAGAAAGGCCTGGGATCCTATTCTGAATCCTGACATGAAGAGGTACACGGGTGTTAAACACAAGTTTCAGATGAGCAGTGGATGATGGATAGCAATAGCATTGGAGCTCCAGCAGCAGCACGTCCCAGCTATGTACTCCCTCCGTCCGTAAATACTTGTCTTCAAAATGAATAAAAGAAGATGTATGTAGATGTATTTTAGTTCTAGATACATCTCCTTTTGTACATTTTGATGACAAGTATTTTCGGACGGAGGGAGTATTGGAGTTTCCTTCCCTCCTGCATGCAACGCAGCAGCACCAATTATAGGTACTACCTCTAACACCAGGGAGGGACACTGCATTAACACGACTCAGCCAGGAGCGATCATCACCCAGGATTTTGCACACCGCCAGAACAAAGTAGCTTACCTTACATATTGCCAAAGTAGCAGGCCCGTGGTCTCTTGCACAGTGACCCTGTTTGGATCATGGGGTTAGAGCTAGTTTGGGTTAGTTGGAGGTTTAAATCTACACTACTATTAAACAGCAGAACATGGTTTGGGCGGACGAAAACTCTGCCCGTATCTACACGCCCGTACGAAAACGCAGCATCTAAACCCACGGAGTGTAGAAAAACAAATAAGGTAACAACCCAGGTCCAATTAACACGGAGAGTCATATATGGAAATCTACGAGCTAATTTAGCGGGAATCAATCCAGACCCGTCGTCCAGATTACATGCCCCATCTCCGCCTGCCCAGCCGCCGAGGCACCTGACGACGGCCGCGGCGACGAGCTCGCCGAGTCACTTGACGACGGCCACGACGACGCGTTGTTCCCCAACATAGGTGCAGCCCCACAGTCGCCCTGCCACGGCCGCGACGAGGAGCTCCTCGCCGACATAGGTACATGCTCTGCTGTTTAATAGTAGTTCGAAAGGCTTTTACACGCCGCTGCCATCGAGGCTTCGTTAGGCTAGAAGACGCCTCCGCCCAGACTGTACTGCGCCATCACCACACACTGCTCGCCCTTCGTTGCATGCTCCTTTGTCAACCTGTTCATGTGATCCATCAATTATGAAAAAACAAGGAAAGTGTATGAACTGATCCGTGTTTTCCGTACCTGACCTAAACCTGGCGTCGTTCCATGAATCCTTGTCAAGCATTGTAGTGACCTCACCTAAATGCCTCATCAAGCTGCATATGGATAGTTAAATTCTCAGTTCCAATTCATATGAACACACATAAAGTCACTGAGATACACCTACATGAATAGCGTTACAAACTACTACATCCTGAATCATTATTGCTGAGTACTCTTAACAAAGCTTTCATGATACACAGTGGGATGGAGTTGAACATAAAACACTACTCTGTCTGAGTTGTGGTGGTAGTATTCCTTCATTCATAATTGTGTGACAACATTCTTGACATTCACAGGGTTGAAGGACTTCGTATGGACCCGACCAGTCCCAACAGGGCGCGCACCCCATTCCAGGATATAAGCAACAACCAATCCCTGGGTGATGAGCATTACATGACCACCCAAATTCAGTTTTTGTACCCCAACTGCTGAATTGTGCTTTTGATTGCAGACCCTAAAGAAGTAAAAAGGCAGAGGGATAGAGAGCGGTATGCACAAAATAAGGATGAGATTAATAAGAGACGACGTGAGGCCTACAAACAGAAGAAAATTGCCGCTGCTGAGATCGGTGGGGCACAAACACAGCTGGGTGTATTACAAGGTAATTAAGATGAACTTCATTCTCCATTATATATATAGCTATACATAATGATCTATTATTCATCTACTCAGGCAGTAATGAGATTAAGAATCGTATGGAAAGGGAGCGGTATGCACGAAATAGAGAGGAAATATTAAAGCGGCAACGACAAACCCGCGAGCAAAATAAGCATATTGCCGCCGTCCTTGATGGCAGTAACATTGTAACACAAGTGCTGGCTACCGGACAATCTGCAGTCACACAACTGCAGAACATAACAAGTGCAGGGGATGCGGTACCAAATTCCGTTCATTTTACCATAGACAATGATGATGATGAGTCTGATTGGTTGCACAGAAATGATGCGTATCAGATGCAACGGAATTCAATACGACTCACACCCACACAAATGTCACTAGATGAGAACCCCCAACTCAGTACAGTCGAAAACACACATATGCCAGAAGAGTCTTCTGAAAAAAAGGGTTAGTTGTCTGATTTATTAATGGTGCTAAATTATCCGGTGTTTATTTCTTCTCTAATTTGCCATTCTACTTTTTATTCAGGTATAGATCCTTCATATGGCAAGAAACCTCTACCAATCCAACGTAATGATATTACTCCAGTTATGGAACCGTCCCAATATGCACGTCAAATCACTCATAATCAAATTGGTACGTTTTTGTGTTACCACCCTGTGTACATAAAAAGGGTCCATCTCTTTTGCTTACTCTTTTGTGCCAAATAAATGTTTTCAGCCAACGACCACACCAAAGATGCATACAGACTACTGGAGCCCGATGTCCACACGATAAACATTGATGGTCTGCATAATGTCATTTTTAGTATCATCTCCTCATTATGCATAACATCAAATGAGCATCATTTACTACTCCTAACGCACTATTATTCAATATGCACAAATAGAATCCTTGGGAGACGGAAACCTAGGAGAAAAAAGTGGAGACATGGAACATGATGAAGAAGCTAGGATCTTCGCCCAACCAGGTTTATTGTTGCTGTCATGAGTTACCAGTACAAATATAATATTAGTATAATATGATTTCTGGGCGAACTTTAATTAATGCAAATCTATATAATGCTCCAGATGTTAATTTTCAATCCTACCGAGTGGAGCAACATGATGGTGATGGAGCTCCCTATAATGATGCTCATGACAGAGTTTACATGAACCTGCCCAAAAAGCATCATGTGCTTACAGAAGTTAGTGATTGCCGCCATTGTGGAGCTTTGCGATTTCAATACGAGGGGCCTGCGTTTTGCTGCAGAAAGGGGAAAGTGGATGTATTTACTCCAGATGTTTGTGACGAGTTGAAACGGTTGTTTACAAGTCAACTTGATGAGGATGCTAACTATTTCAGAGAAAATATACGGTATTTCAACTCCCACTTCTCATTCACAAGTCTGGGAGTCACCCTTGATCGTCGAGTCAGCACCGCTGCAGGAACCGGCGTATATACATTTCGTGCATGTGGGGGGTTGTACCACGCTCTTGATGATCTGGAGTCTGGTGATAATGGCCCTCGACACTTGCAGCTATATATTTATGATACAGATGAAAACTTGTTTCACAGGGTTAAGAGGTCTCCAAATCTTAGGTTAGACCTCATACGGAAGATTTTGGCAATACTAGAGCATAACCCTTATGCTCAAGTATTTAAAAGCCTTGGTGCTGTTCCGAATCTAGATGAATACAGGATCTCATTAAATACCGATATCAAGCTTGATCAACGAAGGTACAATGCGCCAACAACTTCTCAGGTAGCAGCAATATGGGTTGAAGGGAGCGACCCACAAAAAACCTTTGATAGAAGTGTTGTCGTGTACGGGAAAGGAGAGCGTCCCCTGTATATTAGAGCATACTATGGGTGCTACGACCCATTGTCATATCCACTATTCTTCCCACGTGGAGAGATCGGTTGGAATCGTTTGATACCATACATTGGGGCCGCCGATGACACAAACCAAGATTCAGTGGATGATTCTGCAAGACAAGAGTACCCAGCCTATGTTCTTCCTTCAGGTATAATGTTCATAATTGATTTATACATTTTAATCAAAGTTCAACTTATTCAGTAATCCATCTTCCAGATGATACCATGAGAAGAGAACAGCTTGGTCATGACGCACGACATGAAAACCAGGCCACTGATTTAGCTGGAGGTATTGGACGTGATTGCTGTTTTTATATTCTTATGATTATATTATACTTGATTATGTTCATTATTGATTTATATTATACATATTAATCAAAGTTAGCCTTTTTTGGTATCCATCTTTCAGACGATAACCTGAACGATAACATGATTAGAGAAGAGCTTGGTCCTGGCGCAGGGCATGAAGACCTGAACAATGATTTAGCTGCAGGTATTGGACGCGATTCCTAATTTTCTATTCTTATGATTCTATTATAACAACTTTAATGTTGTTAAAAAAATTTAGATGACTACGAGGATAACCCAGATGAGGATTTTGGTGACAATGAGATGAATGCCACAAAATCAAGGAAATATGTTAGCGCAAGGGAGTACTATGCCTTCAAACTGCAGGTCCGGAAGAAGCTTTTTAACATCGTCTTGTTTGGGGGGCGCCTTTTCCAACAGTGGGCGGTTGACATGTACATCAAAATTGAGACAATGAGGCTTGACTGGTACTCAAAGCCAGCAAATCAAAAGGTCATACGCGCTGACCTCTACCAGGTAATGTGCTTGTGTTTATACTATTAAATTGTATTACATGCCACTCTTTGCTTCAACATGGTATGCTAATTGGCGTCAAATATTGAGTTATTATAGGGCCTTGTTGACACCGTCATCGCTGGCGAGTCACGCGGTGATCGTATTGGCAAGAGAATCGTGCTTCCACGTACCTTTCCTGGTGGTGACCGTGACATGCAACGCAGGTTCCTGGATGCAATGGCAATAGTTCAACGATGGGGTAAACCGGATTATTTTATCACGATGACGTGCAATCCCTACTGGGAGGAGATAACTATTGAATTGTTGCATGGACAGCTGCCACAAGACCGTCCAGACCTTGTGGCAAGAGTATACAAAGCTAAACAACGATCCATGATGGACTTACTGATTAAGGGTAAGCATTTTGGAGAAGTTGCGGCTTATGTACATGTCACTGAGTTTCAGAAACGAGGCCTCCCTCATGAGCATATACTTCTAATCATGAAAGCAAAAAGTAAGTTAAGGACCCCGGATGACTATGATCGGGTGATATCGGCAGAGATACCCGATAAAAATAAATATCCTGTTCTCCATGATCTGGTGGTCAAACACATGTTGCATGGTCCATGTGGCGCACTCAAGAAAAGTTGCCCCTGCATGATAGATGGACAATGTCGGTTTCATTACCCGCGAGATTTTTGTGATGCTACATTACAAGGGAAAGACTCATATCCCATCTATAAAAGGAGGGATGATGGGGTGAGAGTTAGGATCAGAGGAGCAGATTTGGACAATAGATGGGTGGTCCCTTACAACCCCTGTCTGCTGATGACATACAACTGTCACATTAATGTCGAAGCATGCTCGAGCATCAAGGCAGTGAAGTACTTATTCAAGTACATCTACAAAGGGCATGATAAGGCATCATTTGCGTTCGAGCAGGATATTATCAATGATGGGGGAATCATCGATGAAATTCGACAATATAGGGATGCACGCTATATATCTCCTCCCGAAGCTATCTACAGGATTCTCGGTTTTAAAATGTTTGGTGTCAGCCCAGCTGTGTTGCAGCTCCAGCTTCATTTGCCAAACATGCATACAGTCGCATTTCAAGCTTATGAAAATCTAGAAGATGTTGTCGCTCGGCCATCTTCTTCCAAATCCATGCTTACCGAGTACTTTGGGTTGAACCAAAAGTATCCAGAGGCACGGAAATTGTTGTACAGAGAGTTCCCAGAACATTATAGGTGGATAGCCGGTAATAAGAAGTGGCAACCAAGAAAAAATAAGAGATCACAGATTGGAAGATTGGTGCATGCACACCCTGCTGAAGGAGAGAGGTACTACTTGCGGGTGCTCCTAAACCATGTCTGAGGTGCCACTTCATTTGATGATTTAAAAACAGTAAATGGCAAACCATGCGGGTCCTTCAGAGAGGCGTGTGAGCAATTAGGACTCATTGAGCACGACAGGACACTTGATGATTGCATGACAGAGGCAGCGACATTTCAAATGCCTTCTGCTCTTAGACGGTTGTTTGCGACTATACTGGTATTCTGTGAGGCAACACAAATCCGTCAGTTGTGGGACAAACATCTAGCATCCATGTCTGAAGATTATCGCCGTACTCAATCGAATGAGGCAGCACTTGAGCAAATGGTCCTTAGGGATATCAAGGATCTACTGCAATCAATGGGAAAGGATATTAAACTCTATGGACTTCCGGATCTGGTTGACGTAGATGGTTCTTCCGACGTTGACAGTACAGAGGTAACAGAGGAGAGACAGGTCAAAGTGGACCAGGAACATTTAGATCTATTCAGTTGTTTGAACAATGAGCAACTAGCTGGTTTCAATGACATAATGGATCATGTGACGAACCAAAAAGGCCAGATATTCTTTGTTGACGGTCCAGGAGGCACTGGGAAGACGTACCTATACAAGGCGTTGCTTGCAAAGGTCCGTTCGATGGGCCTAATAGCGATCGCAACTGCTACATCAGGTATCGCAGCGTCGATAATGCCTGGAGGTCGGACTGCACACTCCAGGTTCAAAATTCCTATCAAGCTCACTGACAATAGCATGTGTAGCTTCACAAAGCAGAGTGGTACGGCAGAGTTGCTTAAACAAGCGTCCTTGATAATTTGGGATGAAGTTGCTATGACAAAGCGTCAAGCAGTTGAGACGCTTGATAGATCGCTGCAGGATGTAATGGAATGTTCTTTACCATTTGGTGGAAAGGTTGTCGTCTTTGGTGGCGATTTCAGGCAGGTCCTTCCCGTTGTGACCCGAGGGACAAGAGCACAGATCACTGATGCTACACTACTGAGATCCTATCTGTGGCAGAAGATCCGCAAGATACGCCTCACACGCAACATGCGGGCACAGACAGACCCTTGGTTCTCGGAATACCTCCTACGGATCGGCAATGGAACGGAAGAAACAATTGGAGACGACTATGTGCATCTCCCCGAAGACATTGTGATTGCCCATACCGACGATGAAGAACCTATTAACAAGCTTATCGAAGATGTCTTCCCATCCCTGCACACCAATGCTAGGTCGAGAGAGTACATGAGCACACGTGCAATTCTCTCGACCAAAAACGAGCATGTGGATGACCTGAATGGCAAGATGATCTTCAGGTTTCCGGGCGAAGAAAAGGTGTACCATAGCTTTGACTATATCGAGGATGACTTCCAGAATAGTTACACAATTGACTTCCTGAACTCGATCACACCAAATGGATTGCCCCCACATGTATTGAGAGTAAAAATCAATTGCCCGGTCATTTTGCTACGGAACCTCGACCCTCATAATGGGCTATGTAATGGAACACGGCTTATGATAAGGGCCTTCCAGGATAATGCAATCGATGCAGAGATTGTTGGTGGCCAGCATGCTGGGAAGAGGGTATTCATACCTAGGATCCCTATGTCGCCCTCGGAGGACACCTCACTTCCCTTCAAGCTTAAGAGGAAACAGTTCCCCATCCGCCTGAGTTTTGCGATGACCATTAACAAGGCACAGGGTCAAACCATCCCAAATGTCGGTATTTACCTTCCAGAACCTGTTTTCTCACATGGTCAACTATATGTTGCATTGTCAAGGGGTGTCTCAAGGAAGACGACACGGATTTTAGCCAAGCCTAACAAGGAGGTTGATAAATCTGGGAGAAGCACCAAAAACATTGTCTACAGAGATGTTTTAGAGGGGTGAGGTACGTGCAATAGTTCGTGTTTTCTTTGCACCTTTGATTTTGTACCTATATAACTAACTCTGAACCTAACTCTTTTCTCTTATTTTATTTGCAGGTTTTCATAACAGCGTGCTACATAATAGGCATGAAACACGAATGATGTCGATGTGAACTCCGACTCTTTATGTCAAAGTCGTTTATTAGTGTGATTTATTTGTTAAAAATCTTTGACATATCAACTGTCCCGAAATGAAAAAGTACAGACTTTAAATGTGTCACACTTGTTATTCCGTTCATGTTCTGATTACTTACATCATTCATTTGGGAACGTAGAAATTTCAATTTATTCTGTCAATTCCAGAAGATAAGATTGCTATAGCAGCAAAATGTAAGCTGCTGGGATCATTGACAAAAATAATGAAATATTGCAAATTTATGATGGCTGTTTTTCTCCGAAGTGCATATGTGATTGTTCGACCAGAGTCTCAAATAAAACTGGTTGAGTTGCCAAGCGCACGTGAACTAACTAAATTGAAACGATCCATCTAACATTTAAATGGAAGAAAGAAGTCCCTAACACTAACAGCCATCGATAAAATAGTATAATGTGTAAACACAAAACTGAAGACAGCATAAGCAACAATGAACAAAAAGAGATAAAGGGCCAATAAAACAATCATGTTTTTTGACCACACGTGAGCAGCAATAATAATAAAACATAAGTACAAAACTCACCTTGATGGTTTCTTCATAAAATGGAAACCTATGATGTCACCACTCCCAATAGCTTTGGGCTGTAGTACAAAGCAAGGTTACATGATTTGATCTCAGGGATAGTGGATTATGCTGTTTTATCAATCTCAGACTGGAAACAACCGAAAGCACTTCCCTGGCCCCTCCTGTTGAACACGGCCAGTGAGGGCACATTAATTAACTAACTGCCAAGACAAAGGATAAAATAATTATATTTCTGTAGAGAATGATGAACTTTCTGTGCATAATAAAAAGGGATAAGAGAAAGCACAAAAAAAAATGGAATAAACGTTCTGATGAGCCGAGCCCAATATTTATGTATAAACATGTATTACGAAAATAACTCAATTATTTCTATATGCGTGGGTATAAAAAAGGAAAGCGTGGGGCCTGAGATAAATCAAAGGAGTTGCCAAAAAAAATAGGTATCAAAGGAAAGCGTGGGGCCTGAGATAACAATCACGATTCCCTTGTCTCCTCGCGCTATGGAAGTCCTTCCCCTGATTTAGGCCTTACATATTGCCTACAACGAATGATCTCTCAATCAGGAGCCCACAAAAGCAACGGGTTTTGCACCGTAGGGTTTCCTTCATCCTCTCCCGCGAAGGATTGCCGCAGTCTCACACCCCTCCACCGCGCCGGCCTCCTCGACCGCAAGTTGTCCAGCTTGCCGTACACAATTGTCCGTGGTGAAATACCATCGCCCCCCCCCCCATGTCTGTGTCACAATCCCCGGTGGCCTCTACGGATCAATCTGCTATCATCGTGGTAATAATGATTTCTCTCTGCAACATCCACCTAATTACTATAGAGAATAGTCACGCAAGTTAGTCTCAAATTTTTTACTGAACAATTAAAAAAGGAAATAGATATTGAAATTTAGTTGGAAAGGATGTCTCCATACCACTATGTTGAGTAAACATAAGCAGATATGTGCATACAGTTGTGATGTACTCCCTACGTGACAACATATAAGATCGATTTTCAAGCTAAAAAACATAGGGGCTGAATGTGTACGGCGTGATAATAATATATGTTTTGATTTTCAGGAAAACATCGGCAAAGGAGCGAAAGACGAGCATACACAAAATATGCAGATTGAATGCATGTTAACCAAACATGAAGATATGAACACCGAGTCAACAAAAGCAATAGAAGAACAAGACATCATGGAAGATACAGAAAATATGCAGATTGATGAGGTGATATCCTAACACAAGCATACAAACCCTTAGCCGGCAAAGGCGGTTTTTATTTTCACATGCCATTATTATTCTTCTTATTCATGGGGACAAAACAATATGTAATCTATAGTGATTATTCTACATAGGGATTATTCTCAGGGATTATAATACTACATAGGGATTATTCTTTGTAATGTTGTTCTCAGGGATTAACCGTCAAGGAAACAAGTGAAGAAATACAGCCAGCTCAAGACAATGAATTAGCACAAACATTCGACACCGAAGAGGCAGAAACTGTAGGGGACAAGCTTGCAGAATTAAATGGAATAGCCAACAATGATGAAGTGGAGAAAAAGAAGAGCACGCGATCCACAGATTCCGAGGTGACAGGGGCATATTTTCTTTTCCAACTATTATGTCCCAAATAGTTCTAATTCTAATTATATAAAACCCTGCATACTGATTGTTCTTTGTAATCTTTCTTGCTCTCAGGAATTAACCTTGAATGAAACAAGTGAACAAATGCAGTCAGCTCGGGATGAGCAATTAGCACAAATATTTGGCACCGAAGGGGCAGACACTATAGGTGACACAATGAGAGAATCAAGTGGAACAGCCGACAAAGAAGTGGAGAAAAAGCAGAGCACGCAGTCCAATGATTCCGAAGACTCCGAATCCGAAGACTCCGAAGACTCCGAAGTGACAGAGGCATCTTTTCTTTTCCATGTCCCAAATAGGTCTACTTATAAGTATATTATATCCTGCATACCCATTGTTCTTTGCAATGTTGCTTCCAGGAATTAACCTTCAATGAAACAAGTAAACAAATGGATGCAGCTGAGGACAGAGAATTGGATGGCATGGAAGGGGCACATACAGGGAAGCCTATCCGACTGCATAACAAACCTAAGAAGGCACAAGACTACGTGGTGGCTCCAGAAGGCACAGACAAATCCTTCTATGCCCTGCTTTTGCTACATTTATTTTCTTTGTCATTAATAAATGTTGTTTCTTACATCATGATAGATTATGCCTGCACTGGCGATGATTGGTCCGTGATTGAAAATATCATGTATGAACCAAACGATAAAAGAAATTTAGTGAGCATCGACGACTCACATCTCCAAAGAAAACAGTTAGAACGTCTATTACTCCCCAAAGAATTTGTTGGGGATGAAGTAAGTATATATAGCTTTCAGACAAGACGATGCTATTTTAACATGAGTTTCTATTATCTCCTATGACTAAGGTGTGCACTTGATATTGCAGATCATAGACGCATACATACATTGCATAAGCGCTAAAGAGCATCTACAGATGAGGTCAGGTGGAAGTGTGTTCTTAGAGAGTGCATGCATCTCTAAGATGATAAAGGAATTTAGCTCTATACGGGATGACGCACCAAGATGGGTATTAAACAGAGCTACAACTTATTTGGAACATGATATGGTGAGTCTCAGTTCCATACAAATGTTTGTATAGATGGGACCTAAACTAACAAAAAACCCATTTTCAGATATTCATTCCAGTTAACATTGAACACTTCCATTGGTACCTATCAGTTATAAATACCGGGCAGCGATGCATCCAGGTGCTCGACTCGCTAGGCCCAGGAATGAGCCGCAAAGACCTCACCGCTATGGTTAGTCATTAGTCCCACTACACCATCTTTTGATAAGACGATTTCTGTTATTGTTCGGCTGTGATGCTAATACTTTGTCATTCAACAGCTCAAAGGACTGGAAAATGTATTCGAATATGCATCGCTTCAAGTGGAACTAAAAACTGATAAGTGGAAAGACTTAAACATCTCAGCATGGCCAAGGGAAGAGTGTATTAAGAGCAAACTGCAAAGAGACGGGTATACCTTCTAACTCAAAGGCTCAAAGTAATCAACATTCTGTGTTTTTCATATTTCCCCATTAGTTGCATCACAAAAGAAGTTTCTGCACAAGTAAGAATAAATATGCACATGTCAAAATAGACAAGCTGAAAGTATACAGATATGCACAATTAAAAATAATAATATGAAGCCCTATAAAAATGATAACATTTTATTGAGTATATTTAAGTTTTGTAATCATGCAGGTCATCTTGTGGTCTGTGGATGATAAATTTTATGGAGTACTTCACAGGAGATATTTTGTCTGACATTCCTACACAGGTACATTTCACTGTGTATCATTATACTTATTCAATGTTCTATCACTATTTAACTCTTATTACTACTTTAATAGAAACATATGACAGATTTTAGAACAAAACTAGCTGTCATTTTAGTGGACTCGGAATTGAATGATGATAATATAAGAAATCGAGACATGGAAGATGACGAAAACAACACAGATCCCACGGAATGTATGATTCTTGATAGCCCTCCTGAGAATTTCAAAACATCAAATACATCAGGAGAAGTCGAGCTCATCTCGCAGTCATTTATCCTTTCACCGACTGTCAATCCAACAAATGATGATTTAATAGATGAACTTTGCTTGTTCATTGGTATGGTTGATGATGTCGCTCTACTAGAGTAAGCCATATTTTTTTAGTTCATTTTGTATTCCAATAAATTACTTTGATGTCAATATAATTACAGAATTTTGATTTTACAGGAGCGAATGGGTTAAAAGCTCTGATCCGTACCCTATTAGCTTAAACTTGAGACAAATAAAAAACATATTGAACAATGATGAATACATGGACATCCATTGCTTTAATATGGCTGTGCGGATACTAGCGCGCCACGAAGTCCAGCTTCTCAGAGACATTCCATCTCACTATATGGATCTGAACTTTTGTGTAAGTTATATAATCATGTATTACATTTTTTTCTCACTGCACTAATATTTTCTCATTCTTATTTTAGTCGATGTTCCACTATGCACAAGACTCAAGTCATCGTGAAAATATGGAAATTGCTACATTGAGACGGTTGTTTCATAGCTGGCCTGATAGTAATGATTACCATATCTCACAATGTGATATGGTAATATTTTAATTTTTCATCTCTAACAGTGCTTTATTTGGTCTTAATTAATATCCCATGTATTTCTAAACTATTTCATCATTGCAGGTTTTATTGCCTTGGTGTATGTTTGGGCTATTTCTATTGTTTGTGTTGGATCAAAATAAAAAGGTTGTCTCAATTTTCGATCCGTTACCAATACCTACTTTGGGGAATAATGTACTTAAAATTGTGGCCGACAACCTAAACCTTGCGCTTGAAGATGCAAACCCTGCATTCAAGGATGATATCTCAAAATGGGAATGCTTAGTTCGTGTTGCTCCAACAAACTCACACTGGTATGAATCTTTTAAACGCATTACAATATTAATTGATTCATTCAACGCATATTATGTGTTTATTTCATACATGCAGTGCCCTTTCCGGTTATTTGGTTTAAACGCATTACAATATTGATTGATTCATTCAACGCACATTATGTGTTTATTTCATACATGCAGTGCCCTGTCCGGCTATTTGGTTTTTAATTACATGCACTCATTGTGCGATGGAAAACTATATTTTCCCATACCCAAGGTGAGTATTTACACCATGCTTATTTCTATACACATTGCACATGCAACTTGTTATAACAATGTTGTATAATGCATATGTAGGATGGTTTTCAGCTGAGGAAGCAATTTTTGGTGCATATTTTAAAGTACGAAGAGAATGAAGCTCAAAACAACATCCCATACATTGAACGAAGCATCATTGATCGCATCCATAGATGGACCTTCATTGCTTCAAAAGATGGACCTTCAAGACATGCTTAGTTGCGGTTTTTAAAAGATATTTTTTGTCTACAGAGATGTTTTAGAGAGATGAGGCAGGTGCATTATTCTATTATCTTTTGGACGGTGTTGTATTTAGGACTACTTTTGGATCTAACATTATTTGTTTTTCATTTGCAGGTTTTGATCAGACCAAACTATATAAGCATCAAAGAGGAAATGTCAACGCAATTAATAATAAAAGTATGCGTATGCACGTACCAAATGAGAGTGGATGACATCTCTGTTAAAGGTCTTCCATCACGAGACTACTCATGCATCAGGTTAACCTACAATAGCAAAACATCACAAGTGAGCAGTGTGCTTAAATATAAGATGGCAGGAACGAAATCACCGCCGTCACCATCAGGACCCGCAAATGCCGCTTCTCAGCAAGGGTCACCGCCGTCGTCAACCAAGCGCTGCTGCCGCACGCCAGATCCTGCCTCCCGTGCCGCCGGGAGCAAGGATCCCACCACCCGGATCCGGATCCCTAGCAACAGGATTCCATAGAAGATCTGCAACAAAACATACTCTTTCGGCACCTCCTTCTTCTCCTTTGGGAAATCTGAACCATTCAGGGCTGCTTCATCAATACATCCACCAGCAATTAAGCAGATGATCTCTCATATTATTGAAAGGGAACATTGTAACAGAAAACACACTTTCTAAAGATTAAATGCGACACTCATTCTTGGTCCATTTTATAAAAAGAATTGCCAGTTTTTATATTCAAATGTTATATCTAAATGTAGTGTGCTTAAAAAATTGCATATGCTACCTGATTAGTTAGTGTAGGCATGAGAGTCATGCACTTCTTGTTCCATTTTAGCTCTTCAAAACCACATGCCACTGAATTCCTCTTCAATAATAACTTCTCCAACTTCCTTTCTTTTATTATGAAGATAATGTACCATCTTTCGAAGATACTGCATAATGTTAACTCTCGGATCCACTCACAACCAGAAGGTGCAGCAAACTAGAGCAGAATAATACTAAGTTAAATCATCTTTTCTAACAAAGCCCTATAACAGAACAAATTATGCAGTCTTGAAAAGGAACATCCAGGGTGATTTATCAGTGAACCGATGCACCTGGCCACTAACCGAATTGACGGGGAGGAGCAGATGGCGGGGTCGGAGACAGAGATTACCTGGACCCGAATGTTCGCGTGGGAGATGGTGGAGAGGCTCATGGCAGCGACAGCGGTGGCATCAGGAGAATGGAGGTGCCCGGCGTCGCCGATGAGCATGTCGAGCTCGAGCACCTCCTCGAGCACTTGCAGGTCGGATTCGAAGGAGCGGGGTAGATTAGGGCGTGCGAGTCCGCGCCTCCGCGTCCGCATCCGACGGTGCCTAGCGCTGCCGCGAGCATGCCAAGCTCGAGGGTCTCCTCGGCCACTTCCGCGACCTGATTCGAAGGGGAGGGGCGGCTTGCCAGGGAGCACCTGCGCTGATGACGAAGGGGGGGGGGGCGGCCTGACC
>LR738713.1:831035307-831053152 GCA_902687465.1 Secale cereale
CCCCCCCCGCCGCCGCCGCACATACCAGCCAGTTCTTGTTGCCCCCACTGCCCCGTGCCGTCTGATAACCCACCATTGTGCTTGAAGTCACAAACGAAAACCCATCATTGTGCTTGAAGTCGTAGCTCACATGATCTATGGATTTGGCATCGTTTTGTTTTGGGTCTGCCGGGGTATCTAATTGATATCAATGTCCTCCAACGATCTCATCTATTTGCTCAACTATCTAGTGGCAAAGCTCCGGCTTGCAACTATATTGTCAATGACCATGAGTATACCACGGGGTACTATCTTGCCAACGGTATTTATCCTTCCTGGTCAACATTTGTGAAGACCATTAGTGACCTCCAAAATACAGAAACACAAAGTTTTTGCCAAAGCAGAAGAAGCTTGCCGAAAGGATACTGAGAGGGCATTTTGGTGTGTTGCAAGCTCGTTTTGCCATTGTTCGAGCCTTCGAGGTCCTGTTTGCTTTTGGGATAAAAAAATCCCTCAAAAACATCATGAACTGCTTGTGTAATTTTACACTATATAATCATCAGGAATGAGAGGGATTTGGACTTAGAGTACAATTATGATAATGTCTGTAGCCGTGTGAAGCCTACTGGGGACGCAGATGAGATCGCTGCATTTTTGAGACCTACCGAAAAATCAAGAACCGTGATTCATACAACCAACTCAAGCTTGTCCTTGTTGAACATCGTTTGCAATTCTATAAGGGGAGATATATTCCCAATTTAATTCATATGTATTTGTGTGTGATTTGAACAATTTGATGTTGTAATAATTATTCAAATTTAAGCATTTTTATATGTTTATTTTATATTATGATTCCATTTGATTTTTTTTAATCTCTATTTTACGAAGCTATGCAAAATTTTCAGTACCGCGAGCGCTCCGGAGCTGATCCCGTAAACGCGACCCGCAAATGCGGTGGTTTACAAGATGTGTTCCGCTGAAGGGTTCACGGTACCGTAAAAAGCTTCTGCGGGCACCCTTAAACGATTTTTGCGGGACGCCTATACGAGATGCTCTAATGAAGCAACAAGCAATTTGATGCGGGCTTGGATGGATTCCTCTAAGCTAGCATCGTGTGTTTGATTTGACATGTGAGGATACCTGTTTTATTTTTTGATTAAAAGAGAGGGTTCCTCCGATTTCATTAACGAAACCACATGTGAGGTTAGTGTTGAGTACTCGTGGGTGATCCCTTTGCATTGCATTGCGGTGAGTCGAGTGAGTGGATGCCGGTCATGGTGAAACCTGTGACCAATGCTTGGACTGTCCGTGTTGGCGAGTGGATGTGGATGGGCATGATGGCGCTCCTCATGGTCTTTATTACTGAACCATCCGTTTCTTTCTTGGCAGCAGCCACTTGTTAGAGCATCTCCAATAGCTTGTCTATATGGACGTCTATACTCGTTTTCCACGACGTGAGCCCAAAACAGGCGTCCAACAGCTTGTCCATATGGTCGTTCAAATATACACATCCTCTAAATCGACCTCGACAATGTCCACGCCTAGACAATGTGAAGGCATCGTCTAAACTCAGCTGCAGTCATGATTTCTTCCTCTCCTCAACGACGGCCCACCTGTCATGGTCCCTGTATATAGACGTTCTGATGCAAAACTGGACGTGTATATGATGGAATCTTTTTAGACCATTGTCTATATGAATATATAGACATCCAAATATACACATGCTATTGGAGATGCTCTTACTTGTTACCCAGCTAGCCTTTCCTTTTACTCCCCAGGTAAACTGGTACACAAAGTTGCTGCTCTTTTTGGCCTGCCCGTGCCCGTGCACCGGGGATATGGGACCTTTTTTCCTCAACTTGTTTAGTCAAGGCAACTTTTTTTAGGGGACTTGCAGTCCGTCCCGGAGGGTGACGGTTTTGGTAGGCTCCGAAGATTGCGGAGGCGATCGTGAGGCGATCGGGATCGGGCCTTGCCTACGCTAGGGTTCCTCGATCTCGCCGCCCTGGTTCTGGTGCTTCTGTGCAAAATCGCCGATCGTGCGCGCAGCCCATGCAGCCACAACCCTCGTCCTCACCAGGGCACGGGGGCGGTTCCCACCAGTAGCTTGAAGGTAGAAGGAGGAGGGGGGGTAGAGGAAGGGGGTATGATGGACGGAGTCGCAGGCATGTTGAGGGGCTTGAAGCTGTCGGAGGATGAGAGGAAGGGAGTGAAGATCAGATGTGCGTCGAAGGATAAAGGGAAGGAATGGCTGATTCATGCGGTTGGAAAAGTCATGTCGGAGAAGCTAGCGCATCCGGATGCCATCTGCCTCACTCTAGGCAAGATCTGGTGCCCGATCAAAGGGATGGACTGCAAGGAAATCGGGGTGAATCAATTTCTGTTCACCTTCTACCAGGAGTCGGGAAAGAGGAAGGCTTTAGAAGATGGACCGTGGATGTTTGACAAAGAGCTTTTAGTTGTTGAAGATTATGAACCGCACAAGAGGCCGGAGGATTATGAGTTTAACAATATCCCTATATGGGTACGTATCTTCAATCTCCCGCTCGGAATGATGAACGGTGATTCGGCGGAAGACATAGGGAATCTCATTGGTGAGTTTGTGGAAGCTGATACGGGAGCGGATGGGAATGCCATAGGGAGGTTCCTGAGAGTTAAGGCTCGGATGCGCATTGATAAACCGCTGATGCGTGGCTTCATGCTTGAGGAGGAGAGTACTCAGAAGGGTGGAAGTGAGAAGAAGAAAGGGGCTGGCGAAGTGGATGGGGGGGAAACTGACAGAGGATGGTGTAGGTTCGAATACGAATTCCTCCCAGATTTCTGTTACACATGTGGCATCATAGGGCATGGGGACAAGGATTGCTCATTCAAATTAGCTAAGGGTGAGAAGCAACAGTATGGCAAATGGCTGAGAGCTGATTTGGGGTACAGAAGAGGAGCTCCGGAAGGGTTGGCATGGAGGGGTGGAGCTAGGAGTGGGGGAGGAAACAGAAGCTTGGGGTACAGCCGCTCAGGAGGACGTTCGGGGAGTGGGAGTGACAGCCTGAGCTGGAGAAAGACGGAGTCTAGATCCAGTGATGGTGATCGTATACAGAATGATGGGGAAGAAGTTACTAGCCGGTCCAAACAGCTCAAGGCACACACTAATACAGGTAATCCGCGCAAGCTCGCATTTGAAGAGGGGAGGGGACAGAGGTCGGAGAAGGTAACAGAGGTGCAAGGAGATGCCAATGTCCATATGGAAGTTGGAGGCAAAGATGCGATTACGTCCGTTGCAATGGTGGCGAAAACCCTAGACGCTAATGCTGAGATGTTGCAGAAATGCCCAGCTGCAGAAACTAAGGGCCAAGGCGGACCTAGCAAAAGCCCAGGTGGGAAAAGGTACAAGAAGAAGCCGAGGGACCGACCAGTTGTTGAGGGCAATAGAGAAAGGGAAGCCTTACTAGGAGCGAAGAGAGGTAGGACGACGGAGGAGGTGGAGACAGGCAGGAAAGAGAGGAGGTTGGAGGATAATACTTCTGTTGGAGAGGGGGTATGCAGCTTTGAGGAGGTACCAACTAGTGCAGGATCGGCCGGGCTGCCATTGCAGCCCCGCCGAGCACAATGAAGATCATAGGATGGAACTGCCGGGGTTTGGGCAATGGCCCGGCAGTTCAAAGCCTCCTCGAACTAGGGAGGATGGAGGAGCCCGATGTTCTCTTTCTGGCAGAGACTAAGCTGTCAGTGGAGGAGTTGGAGAGATTTAGGTGGATGCTCGGGATGATGCATATGACGGCGTGGAGTTCTGATGGAAGGAGTAGGGGGGTGGCGCTGTTTTGGAGAAGAGAAGTTAAAGTCTCGCTAAGATCGTATGGTCGCAGACATATAGATGTTGATGTGGGGGAGGAAGATGGTAGGGTGTGGAGATTAACCGGAGTGTATGGGGAATCTGCGGCTGATCGGAAAAGAGAAACGCGGAGAATGCTAAGATTACTAGGGCAGCAACATCAGAGCGACCGACCATGGTTATGCTTGGGGGACTTCAATGAAATCTTGGCATTGGATGAGAAGGTGGGGGGGGGGGGCGGCTCGGCCCCAACAGCTCATGGACAACTTCAGACAAGCTCTGGAATCATGTGAGCTCTCTGATCTTGGGTATGAAGGCGACAAGTTCACTTGGAGGAATCATAGCCGGGAGATTGACACCTACATATGTGAGAGGCTTGATAGAGCTGCAGCTAATGCCCAATGGTGCCAGTGGTTTCCGGAGTTCAGTGTGCTCAACGGATGTCCTCGTCACTCGGATCATAGGCCGGTTATTGTTAACACTCGAGGAGAGCAACGGAGAATGCAGGGGGGCGATCGAGGGTTTCGGTTCGAAGCGTGGTGGCTTAAGGAGGAGGGGTGTAGCGAGCAGGTGCAAGCGGCTTGGGAGGAGAGTTGTATGGAGGGAGGAGAGGGAGTTTCGGCTGGCCTGAGGAATGTAGCTAATCGGATGAAAATCTGGGGGAAGGAGGTGGCTGGCGATCTGGAGGAAAGGCTGAAGCAAGCACGTAGAGAGCTAGAAACCGCTATGAGAGCTCCGGTGAGCGAAGCGAAAGTTCGGGAGGAAGCAAAACTGCGCTGTCAAGTGGAGAAGTTGGAGGAACGGAAGAATATTAAAGCTAAACAAAGATCACATGTGTCTTGGTTGAAGGACGGCAATAGGTGTACACGCTACTTCATGGCTGTAGCTTCGTCCAGGAGAAAGGCGAATAGGGTGAAGATGTTGAGGCGAGAGGATGGTACGGAAGTGAAGGAGGGGGAGGAACTTAACGAGTATGTTTGTTCTTATTTTCAGGAACTCTTCACGTCGTCCCAAGGAAACAGAACGGAGGAGTTGATAGCTAAAGTTCAACCCCGTGTAACAAGAGCTATGAGAGACATCCTGGAGGCGGAGGTTACGCGGGAGGAAGTGAAAGCGGCTCTTGACCACATCGGCGACCTCAAGGCGCCCGGGCCCGATGGAATACCCTCCATAGTATACAAGCAACATTGGCATTTTATGGGGGACAAGGTGGTGGAGGAGGTGCTTGCGGTGCTTAATGGTGGTGAGATGCCGGAGGGATGGAATGACACTGTGGTGGTGCTTATACCTAAAGTTAAATCTCCTAGCAGAATCAAAGATCTCAGGCCGATCAGCTTATGCAATGTGATCTACAAACTGGTGTCTAAGGTTATCTCCAACAGGCTCAAGTTAGTACTGCCAGAGATCATATCCGATAACCAAAGTGCCTTTGTTCCGGGGAGGTTGATTACGGATAACGTTCTCATTGCATACGAGCTTACACACTTTTTGATGAACAAGAGAACGGGGAAAGATGGGGCTGTTGCGGTGAAGGCGGATATGAGTAAAGCATACGACCGGGTCGAGTGGAACTTCCTGCGAGCGATGCTTGTCAAGCTTGGATTTGGTTCACGGTGGATTGATTTGGTTATGAACTGTGTCACTACAGTCAGGTACCAGATCAAGGTTAATGGAGGGCTTACAACTCAATTCACTCCGACTAGGGGGTTCAGGCAAGGCGATCCTATTTCCCCATATCTATTTGTCATCTGTGCTGAGGGCCTATCATCTCTACTCCATGATGCTGAAGCCACCGGGAAAGTTAGCGGAGTTCAAATATGCCGATCAGCACCGATTGTATCCCATCTCCTGTTTGCTGATGACTCGGTCCTTTTGCTCAAGGCCAAGCAGGAGGAAGCCCAAGCGCTCAGAGAGATCCTCGACTTATACGAAAACTATTCCGGTCAGTGCATCAACCTTGAGAAATCTGCGGTTATGTTCAGCCCGAACGCGGGGTCGACAGAGAGAAGTGCGGTGAAGCATGCCCTGCAGATTCAGAGTGAGAATTGGAATGAGAAATACCTGGGACTGCCGGTGCACGTCGGCAAGTCGAGAAAGAAAGCTTTTGCGTTCATCAAAGGGGCCATGATGGGCAGGGTTTACGGATGGAAAGAGAAACTTATAGCAAAGCCAGGGAAGGAAACATTGGTCACTACGGTTGCCCAAGCAATCCCAACATTCGCGATGTCCTGTTTCTACCTCACCAAGTCCTTCTGTGAGGAGCTTAGTTCCTTGATAGGCAACTACTGGTGGAGCCAGCAAGATAAGGAGAATACCACACACTGGATTAGCTGGAAGAAGCTCACCCTACCCAGGGCGCAGGGAGGTCTGGGTTTCCGTGATATGCACGGCTTCAATCTGGCGATGTTGTCCAGACAAATATGGCGTCTCATACAATCCCCAGACTCACTATGCGCCCGCGTCTTGAAAGCTCGGTATTTCCCTAACTCCTCTCTACTCGACGCGCAACCAAAGGAGGGCATCTCATACTCGTGGAGAAGCTTGCTCCACGGCCTAGCTCTGTTCCGAGAAGGATTCATTTGGAGGGTAGGAGATGGGACCAACATCAAGATCTGGAGTGACCCATGGCTGCCTCGGCCTTGGTCCCGGGCTGTGATTACACCGCGTGGGCATTGCCTGCTTGAGTGGGTTAGTGATCTCATAGATCCTACCACAGGGTCCTGGGATGCACAGCTAATTCGTGACACGTTTTGGGAAGATGATGTAAGACACATTCTGCATATACCGTTGAGAGAGGGCGCCCAAGACTTTGTAGCCTGGCACTATGACTCAAGAGGCATACACTCTGTAAAGAGCGCTTACAAACTACATGCTCAGCTGGAAAGAGTGAGGGAAAATGGAGATATGGGTGCGAGCCTAGCCTGCCCAGGGAACCTGAATGAGACCAAGGATGATTCATGGAGGAGACTTTGGAAATTGCCATGTCCGCGTAACATCCAGATGTTTGCTTGGCGCTTGAAACATGAGTCTCTTGCTCTACGCACGAACGTTGCACGACGAGGCATTCCGATCACTGATACTAAGTGCCTCTTCTGTGCGCGTGCAGCCGAGGATGGAGCTCACTTGTTCATCAAGTGTAAGGTGGTGAAAGAGGTATGGAGGGCATTGACCCTTGAAAGGGAACGCATGGAGTTGGAAGGAATTGGGTCTGTGCATGCAATGCTAGACTACTTGTGGGGGCTAGATGAGAAAAAGCGGCTCCATATACTCACATTTTGGTGGCTGTGGTGGTCCAACAGGAACAAACTGAGACAGGGCAAACTACCGGTGCCTGCTGAGGTGATCGCTCGCCAGACAAGAGCCAATGTGCTTGAGTACTGGGAGGTATTTCGACAACCACCAGCTAAACCTAGACCGGACAAGTGGCGACCGCCGGTGGAGACGGAATACAAAATCAACGTGGATGGTTCCTATGTGGCGGGAGAATTACATGCAGGATGGGGTGCAGCACTTCGAACGAAAGAAGGAGTCCTGCTGTGTAGCCGAGCAGGCAGACAGGAGTATGTGAGTAATGCTTTTGCCGCGGAAACTTTCGCTATGTCACATGCGATCAATATGGCTGCGGACCTCGGCATTGTTCGTCTGGAGCTTGAAACGGATTCACAGCTCTTGGCGGACGCTCTCAACCAGTCCAAGGTGGATGCCTCGCCATGTGCTGCAATCATCGAGGACATGAAGATGCAGCTCCATCTCTGGTTCTCCAAAGCAAAGATCATGGTTTGTAGGCGATCGGCGAACTCCGTAGCACATGAACTAGCCACTATTGGCCGTAGTTGTGATCCCCATCATTTCATGGAATGGGAATCTGATGTTCCCGCCCAAGTGGGCGTTTCTGTATTAGGCGACATGCCTAAAACAAGTTAAGTAATAAAGCGTTGCTTTGATCTAAAAAAAAAACTTGTTTAGTCAAGGCAAGCAGCGCCGCTGCCTGGAATCGCTGCTTGCTGCGGGATAATTTGTATGTTATGTCTGTCTTTCTTCCTTCAGATAAGGAAAAAGTCCATTTTACTACCCTGAACAAACATGATGGTTCACATCACCCCCTGATCTATTTTTCGGCCCCTTTCACCCCCCGATCAAACCCATATCGGACAAAAAAAACCCTTGGTGGTTTGTCTCTACCTGGAGCTGACGTGGCGGTGGATAAGGCTGGTTTTGACCGGCTGGTCCGGTAGAGATGCCCCCCGCCCGTTCGTTCTGTTTTCCCCAATCCCCTCCCTCTCTGTCGCCGGCGATGGAATCGTCGCGGCGGCGCTGAGCCGAAACCATCGAAGGTCCTCGGACTGGCGGCGACGGCAGTGTGCCACGGTGAATCATCCCCAATCCCTCTCCTCCGCGCCACCGCGCCACCTCTCTTGTCCCCATCCTCGAAACCCTAGCGTGACGGCGCGTTCGATGCGGCGGTGGGACTGGTAGGGGTGGATTGAGTGTATCCGCGGCGCCGCCAAATTGAGGTTAGTCTCATCTCCTTCCCGTGTTACACATGGTTGTAGTTGATTGCATGATCTGCTACTTGTCTAGGTCAAGTAGAATGAAGGAGAAGATCCCGTTTTTAGAGATTTAAGTGTTGCTCTAGTTGCTTGCTTGATTTAAGAGTTGCTTGCTTGTTTTTTTAGGGATCAACAATGGACAATCTTGATTGGTTAGGCCTTCGTGTCTATTACAATGGTCATTTTGAACATTCAGAGAAGTGTTGCTCTTACGTTGGTGGTTCTGTCAAGGTCACTTTTATTCAGAGGGACAGTGTTTCCATAGCATCTGTCAGGGAGCAGATTGCAGACATAAAGATGGCATACCATGGTGAGTTTTTGACAGAAAATCATAGGCTGTACTGGTTGTTTCCTGGAATGAATGTTAGAGATGGGCTGAGAAGGTTAGAGACTGATGCAAATGTGTATTTTATGGAGAGATGCATTACAGATGGTGGTGTTGTGGACATATTTGTGAACTTGGAAACTGAAGGTGGAGAAGAACAAAATGAAGAAAATGAAGAAGAGCAAGAAGAGAAGGAATTTCCAGAAGAGAACACTGAAAATCCTGGAACTGAAAGTCAAGAGGAGCAAACTGACAGTGATTGGCAAGCAGAGCATGAAGAGGACCAAGATGATTGCTCTGATGAGGCTGTGGATGAGCATGAGAAAGAGGATGGTGCTGGAACTGCAGCAAATGTGAAACCTGAAGGCGGAGAAGAGATCAATGCAGAATATAAAGAAGAGGTTAGTGCTGATGAATGTGAAGACCTGGATTGGTGTCCTGGAGATGCAGATAGTTCAGGGGAAGATGATGAAGCAGAGGAGCTGAGAAAGCATGCTAAGGAAGTGCTTAGAAAGATAAGGATGAACTTGCCACTTGATGAAGAGAAGGAGATCAATGAAAATACAGCACAGTTAATCCTAGTAGATGAAATGGATGAGGGAAATGAGGATGAGTTTGGAAATTCCATTAGGAGGGAAACAAGATTTCCAAGATTTGATAGCAAGGCTGCAATTCCTGTCTTTTGCTTTGGCATGACATTTAGGGGGAGAAAAGAGTTCAAGAAGGCTGTTGTGAATTATGGTCTAGCAGTGAAGAGACAAATTACCTTCATAAAGGATGAGGCTAGTAGGATTAGAGCAAAATGCTCTTGGCCTGAGTGTCCATGGTTGATATATGCTGGACATAGGAGCTCTAATGACTGGTTTCAAGTGATCACATTTGTAGACAACCACATATGCCCCCATAGGAGAGACAACAGATTGGTTACTGCAGCTAGAATAGCAGATAAGTATGAGAGAATTATGAAGGCCAATCCTGGATGGAAAATCAAATCTATCAAGGCAACTGTCAGGTTGGAGATGTTTGCAGATGTGCATGTCTCCAAGATAAAGAAAACAAAGGCAATTGTGAGAAGAAGAGTTAGAGCAGCAATGCATGAGGAATATGCTAGGGTTTTTGATTATCAACTTGAAATATTGAGAAGCAATCCAGGTAGCACAGTTGCAGTAGTGCTAAATCTAAAGGAAATAGCCCCTGTTTTTCAGAGATTGTATGTGTGTTTCCATGCCTGCAAAAGAGGTTTCATAGAAGGTTGCAGGAAAGTTGTAGGATTGGATGGTTGCTTCTTTAAAGGAGCCCAGAGTGTAGAACTGTTGTGTGCTATTGGGAGAGATGCCAATGGGCAAATGTATCCAATAGCCTGGGCTGCTGTAGAGGTTGAGAACAAAGACTCTTGGTTCTGGTTTATGGCTCTGCTAAATAAAGACTTGGAGATTGAAAATCAAGGAGAATGGTGGGTCTTTATATCAGATCAACAAAAAGGCCTCATAAATGTTGTGTCCAAGGTTGTTCCAAATGCTGAGCATAGGAATTGTGCTAGGCATATCTATGCTAATTGGAAGAAAAAGTATAGAGATCAAGCATATCAGAAAAGATTTTGGGCTTGTGCAAAATCTTCAAACAGGATACACTTCAACTTGAACAGGGCCAAACTTGCTCAACTTACACAAGATGGAGCAAGAGACATGATGCAAACAGGCCCAGAACATTGGTGTAGAGCTTGGTTCAAAGAGGGTTCATGTTGTGATTCTGTGGATAACAACATGTGTGAGAGTTTTAACAACTGGATAGTAGAGTACAGAGGGTTGCCTATTATAAGCATGTTTGAAGCAATTAGAACAAAGGTCACTGTAAGAATTCAAGTAAACAGAGCGATGCCTGCAAAATGGAATGGAACTATTTGTCCTAAAATTATGAAAAAGGTCAACAAGTTGATACAACTTACTGAGAAGTGTGAGACAATATGGAATGGAAAAGATGGATATGAGGTGAAACTAGGGAAGCATGGTTTCAAAGTTGACATGGTAGCTAAAACATGTTCATGTGGATATTGGCAACTGTCCGGAATTCCATGTGTTCATGCTCTTGCAGCATCTCAATGTGGTCCTGATGACATTGTGTCACTCATTGCAAGCTGCTACACAATTGAAGCTTACAACATGACTTATGAGCATTGCATGATGCCAATGGAAGGCATGCCTAGCTGGCCTGTATCTGACAGACCAAGGCCTGCTGTTCCAGGCTATGTGCAAATCCCTGGCAGACCTAGGACTGAGAGAATAAAAGGTGCAGATGAGCCTCCAAAACATCCACACAAGTTTTCAAAAATTGGAACAAAAGGTATGTGCAGTTTGTGTGGACAACATGGGCACAACATGAGAAAGTGCACAACTAATCCGAACAGGGGGAAATACAAGAATAAGAAGAGAAAGAAAGAGACAAAGGTAACATCACATAACAGGGGGGAAATATTCTTTTTGTGTCTTTCTTTTATTCCGACGTAACTAACAATTATTTTCTCTTTATTCTGTTGTAGCAAAATGAACCAAGAACATCACAGAGAGTCACTAAGGGGACATCTACAGGGGACAGGGCACAATCTTCACAACAGGGCACCCAGCAACAATCTTCAGAGCAGGGCACCCAAACCAAACCTACAAGTCGAAGGGCCCCTAAACAAGTCAACAAAACTGCACCTAAAGCTAAAGTGTGCAAAAGACCAGGAACAACTTCTAGGCACAGGAGGACCGTTAGCATGTTTGATGAACTTAGGAGTTAGAAAGGAATGAACTGTTGTAGCTTCTTAGTGTGTTGGCTGGAGAATATGAAGTACTTATATTTGTGTGTTTTGTGCTTGCTGGCTAAAGATTATGAAGTACTGTGTTGGCTTCTTAGTTTACTCATGTTTGTTCACAAGTCTGTTTGCATTCACATCAGCTAAATTCAATTGTTTCTGTGTTCTTTGAAGTGGACATTTGGCACACATTTGGCTCACATTTGGCACAGCACACATTTGACACACACCAAGTCCACTGGATTAACACCTTTGCCACAAGTACATAATTGGTCCACAAGTACATAATTGGTCCACAAGTACACTGGAACCACACTAACATCACTAGTACATAATTAATAGAAGTTCTACAAGTTAACACAAGATCAAACTGCTTCAAACTCTTCAGCCCCATCTATCTTTCCCAGCTCGGTCTTGAATATGTGCTTGCGACTGAGGTCTTGACCTTCAGCTGGTAGCCACTCAGCAGACAAGTCCTCAGCTAGAAGAGGACCACGATCAATCACCTCTTTCATATGGCACAAAACATGATACAAGAGTGTCCTCTTCTTCTTTGGCGACGACGGCCCGTAGTCACCCAAATCAAACTGCATTGCTTCGTACTCATCCATCGACTCCGGTGGCTTGTTAAACATAATTGGCTCAGGTATCTCCACTGTCACCAACTTGCCAACATAGAACGGGTCACGGAGCCAAGCAATTACCTCGAGCTCGCGGCGGTTTGTCGGCGGCAGGATCTCGATGAGTTCGCCACCGAGGTCTTTCAGAACAGCTTTCACCGATTCCGTCGTCCAGGACTGGTTGGGGAGGCCTTCGAAGCTGAGCTTGCTCCTGTACTCCAAAGCACCCGGCTCAGCACGAATGAATCTGCTCCAGCGTGTAAACTGGATCCAGCGGTGGCAGCACTTGAACTTCATCGACGAAAAGAGCACATCGGTGCACTTCTCCTCCGTTGAGAAGGTGAGCCACAGGTCGTGAGGGGGGCACGCGACCTCGATGACCACCTCCGACGCCACCACGCCGCAACGCTGCACCAAGGCCGCCAGAAGAGCCGTCGGCGTCACGCTCTCCTCGCCATCACCAACCGCCGTGGCCAGCAGCGCGTACCGGCGGTAGCGGAGCTCGAGCGCATCCATGGACGGAGTGCGGGTGATGAGAACATGGCTCGTCTCCAGTCGGCGAGAAGGCTCTCCTCGCCGCCAAACCTCCTGCGGGAACGACCTATCCAGCAAGCTACGTGAAGGTTGGACGGCGGCGACGACCGGGGCTGCGCCACCACCGCCGTCAGTGCTCGCGCCATCGGCGGACACGGTGGTGGAGGTAACGCTGCCGCCGCGCATGGCTAGGGTTAGGGATTTCGATGCGGGAGAGAATGAGAGAATGGGGAATTTTTCACAGGGTGGGGGGCATCTATACAGCACCAGCCGGTCAAAACCAGACTTATCCACCGCCACGTCAGCTCCAGGTAGAGACAAACCACCAAAGGTTTTTTTTGTCCGGTATGGGTTTGATCGGGGGGTGAAAGGGGCCGAAAATATATGTTTGTTCAGGGTAGTAAAATGGACTTTTTCCTTCAGATAACACCAAAACACACTGCTAACGGACGGACGCTTAATAATTTTAAAATTTATTTTCGGTGGAGGACACGCACGTTCCCAAGAAGGTTGATGCTAGTGATGGAGTATCCAGGAGCAATCCGCTGTGCCATGGAAGTTGATGACCACTACAGTACTCAGTCGCCGTGCCTGAATGTCTGTCAGTCATGTTGAGTGCCGTTTCTTGGGCTGGGTTGCGTGAGCGTGAGGGAGGCTTATCGTCTGGGCGTGGCAGCAGTGCCCGTGTGAAGAAGCAGCGGTCCGGTCAGCAGGGAGGGCACTTGAAAGACGCAGCAGGCAGCGCTGCAAGGAAAAGAAACATCAAACATGACCTCGCCGCCCGCGCCAACCCGTTTCGTTTCGTTTCGTTTCGCTCCAGATGATCGATCGAGCTGGTCCAGTTCAGAAACGCATCGCGCACAGTTTATTTTCTATGGCCCGGCCACCTCTGAAACCAAATTTGTTGGCTTGGAGGATCTCACCACTTCTCCTCCATCTTTTTTGTTTTGGAGGATTTCGTTTTCTATACATTGTTGTTGGCTCAAAGATGATGTTTTATTACACCTCTGTTGACAAGCCGAGTAGAAAGAAAGAAAGAAGTTTGGGGTTTTGGCTGCATGCATCATCAGGCCAGTAGTACGATTCGCTGCGTGATGCTATCTAGCTATCACCTACCTATCCGGTGTGATGGCCTTAACCTTACTCCCTTGCAGCTGGCTCTTGGATGCCAATTGGCTAGCTTCCCCTGCACTTACCTCGGGATGCCTCTGTCTGATAGGCGGTTAAAGCTCGTTGACTTCCAAGACCTGCTTGACAAGTTAATTAAGAAGATTGCTGGTTGGAAAGCTAGATGGATCTCCTCCACTGGTAGAATGGTGCTTGTAAGGTTTGTTCTTTCAGCAATGCCAATTTTCCTTCTGCTAGCTGTTCATCAACCCAAATGGGTCAGCAAGAAAATTGACAAACTACGTCGTGCTTTCTTATGGGCCGGCTCCGATGCCGTCTGCGGTGGCAAATGCCTTGTCCGCTGGACCCAGGTGTGCTCACCCATCTCCGTTGGCGGGCTGGGCATCCATGACCTACAAGCTCAGGGGCGAGCGCTTAAAGTTCGCTGGCTTTGGCAGCATGCCGTAGATCCGGATAAGCCATGGCAAGGTCTGCAACTTCCTATTGATAAGCATGTTAAGGCTCTTTTCATTGCTTGTACCTCAATCAAGATTGGCAATGGCATTAAGATCTCATTTTGGCATGATCACTGGCTCGGCGGCGAGACTCCGGCTGTTTCATTTCCTAACCTTTTCAAGCACAGCAAGAACAGAAAAATATCATTGGCTGAAGGTCTCACCAATAGAAAATGGGTCACCCTTCTCAAGCGCAACCCAGGCATTGACGTGCTGCGTGAATATATTGACTTCTGGCACAGATCCAGGGTGATCACTTTGTCCAACCTAGAGGACGAGTTTATTTGGAAATGGTCGTCAGATGGAAGATACAATGCTAAGTCAGCTTACCTATGTCAATTCTGGGGCAAGATTGATTCTCCTCTACCTGAGATTATATGGCATATTAAGGTTCCACCAAAAATAAGATTCTTCAGCTGGCTCTTTGTACAGGGCAAATGTTTGACTGCAGATAACCTTGCAAAGCGGGGATGGCCTCACAACCCGGTCTGTCAACTATGTCATTTAGGGAGGGAAGACAGCCTACACCTTGTATCTAGCTGCCCTTTCACGGCTGGAATCTGGGGCTATTGCCTGGCGATATATAAGTTTCCCTTCAACCTCTTGCCTACTGCTCATGATGGCTCTCTATTGGACTGGTGGTTAATGACTCTGGACGGTATAGGTTCAAGCAGGAAAAAGGATCTCTCGTCTCTAATCATGGCGGTTTCTTGGCATGTTTGGAATGAAAGAAACAACCGTATATTCAATAACAAGGTAACCCATTTCCTGAAGGTCGCTGAGAGCATCATCAACGAGCTTAACTCTTGGAGAATCGCTGGATTCAGAGGAGCTCAATGGACTGGTGCTGGATAGCGATCTTTCCTCCTTCCATGTGTACATTTGTATAGCTTTTGTTTCTCCTTTCTGGCTCTCAGCCGTTTTGTGAACCTTGAACTGTATCCCTTGAGGTGACTCATCCTATCTTAATGAATGAAATCAGCACAATGCTGTTTTTCGTCAAAAAAAAAAAAAAAAAAAAAAACACTCATCGTCTGTCTGTGTTGGAGGAGCTGTTTGTTTATACTCCCTCCATTCCGAAATATAGTGCGCCCGCGCTTCCCGAGGTCCAACTTTGACCATAAATTTAACCCACGAGACCGACTGCGGCGGGAGAAAAAATTACATGATTGAAAACTTCTTTTGAATACGAATTCATTGGTATAACTTTTGCTCCCGCCGCAAACGGTCTCGTTGGTTAAATTTACGGTTAAAGTTGAAGCACGAGGATAGAGGAAACACTACATTGTGGAATGGAGGGAGTACTACCCGTCAGGTGACGGGACGTCTCGCAGCCGGGGCTGCGCCCGCTCTCCCGCTTTCCTTTCTGGACGTGCGTGCGCGGGCTAATCGATCAGTGCTGCTTAGTGCTAATCAGTGAGCGCCGCAGGCTTTGTTTAAGGGAGTGGAGCTGGTGAGATGCTGGGCCGGACACAGTGTTGCCACTGCTGATCACTGCATGAGCATGAGCAGCTGAGGGCGTAGTAGTAGTAGTGGACGATGCTTAGCCAGAGTGACCGTTGAAAGCAGTGGATTGGGCGGTACAAGGAGCATCGCACTGTACTGTGCTGGCGAGTTGTTGCTGACACGACGGCACATCCATCAGGAGAAGATTATGCTGTGCCTGCCTGCCTCCCTGGATTCGCTTCTTCACCTCCATTTTACTTCTTCAGTCGAAAAATTGGCTTACCCCGCAAAAAAAAAAAAAAAAAAAAGGCTAGCTTTGCTGCACCAGAGGCGAGCAGTACTGTTGTGCAGAGCAAAAGAATTACGCCTCCTGGTTGGCGGTACAGCAGCTGATCATCGGCTCCAACTTGCACCCGGGACCCGGCCAAAGGTGAGGTACCTATCACGTTTGTGACCAGACAAAAGTCGACTCAATTTGTGTGTAATGTTATAAAATCTGGACAGTGTTCTAAGGGCCCGGGCCCGGGCCGGCTTCAGTGTACTGCAGCTACAGCGCTTCCGAATCCGAACCATGGCCTGTAGCCCCGGGCCGGCTTCACTGTGGCACTGTGGCCGCGGCCCGGTGCGCCCTGGTTCTGAAGAAACTAGCCAGCCAGGACTGGTTGTGGTCGTGTCACACAAATGAAAATTGAATTCCATCGAGCAAAAGATAACGAGGCCATGGGGCTTCACAACACTAATTAGGGCTCAGCATGTGTGGGCAGAACGGGAATGGGACGCTCACTGCTGTGCATTCAAGAAAGGCCTGGGATCCTGTTGTGAATTTCTGACAGGAGGAGGGAGGGGAGGGTGTTAAACACCAGTTTCAGATCAACAGTGGATGGATAGCAATAGCATAGCACATCCTTTCTATTGCCTATTGGAGTTTTCTTCCCTGCAGGCTGCAGGCAACGCTCCAGTACCAATTATAGGTACACCAGGGACAGTGCATTAACACGACTCAACCAGGAGCCAGCGATCATCATTGCCCAGCCCAGGATTTACGTTACTACTACTCTAACTTGAAAATAGTCAGAAGATAGTACTCCCTCCATTCCACAATGTAGTGCTTCCTCTATCCTCGTGCTTCAACTTTGACCGTAAATTTAACCAACGAAACCGTCTGCGGCGGGAGCAAAAGTTATACCAATGAATTCGTATTCAAAAGAAGTTTTCAATCATGTAATTTTTTCTCCCGCCGCAGTCGGTCTCGTGGGTTAAATTTATGGTCAAAGTTGGACCTCGGAAAGCGCGGGCGCACTATATTTCGGAATGGAGGGAGTAACGTTTACTGATTAGTGATATGATATGAACACAACAGAGGCTTCTCCACAGAAATGGAGTGAAGAGTCTGAATTTATCCGCCGGAGGAACACTAGGCGATGAAAGATATAGTAGTATCGACGGCCACCAGGTAGAAGAGGGCGAGCATGGCGGCCATGGCCGGGGATGGGGATGGCGGCATGCGCATGCCTGAACCTCAACCTGAACCTGGACAAGCGAGCAAGTACGCCCATTGATGATTGTTACAATTGCTGCACTGTCTCTCGGATTCTTGGGGCTGCACAGCTACCAGGAGTAGTAGTACCCATCGTCGTCAATCATCACGCGCGGCATGGGACTGTTGAAAACGCCCAGGTCTTGTTGCAGCACTGCTTCATCATTGGTATCATGGGTTTCAGAGCGACCTCCTCCCTCTGTTCCTCGCTGTTTGATTCTTCATCGTCCTAGCGGGGGTATTTTCACTGTTCTGACCCTGATTCCAAACTTCAGCACAATATGACCCTGGTTTGAAAAAAAATTCGTATCTGACCCAAACCGAGACGCCAACATCCGCGGCGTCTGGCTTGCACTGGAAACGCCAGGAACCCCGGCGTCTTGGCCTGGCCCACCTCCGTGGTCAGACGGCTTGACCGTCCGACGTGGCAACAGGCGACCCCGACCCTAAACGCCACGATCCATGGCGTTTACCCCTGGATACCAGTAACCCGGCCCGAGCCGGATCTGGTGCAGCCCAACCAGACCAGACGCACGAACAGCTCGTCTTCCTCCTGGCGGCGGCGGCGCGAACAGCTCCCCTTCTCCCCTTCCTTCACCCAAATCCCCCCCC
>LR738713.1:831053327-831116459 GCA_902687465.1 Secale cereale
CACTTATTGACCGTTGGAGGCCAGAGACACACTCGTTCCATTTGTCATGTGGAGAGATGACCGTTACCTTGGAGGACATGGCGATGATCAGTGGCCTTCCAATCAATGGAGAAGCTTTGACCGGCACCACTGTAATTGCTAATTGGCGAGATCGTGTTGGCCATTTGACAGGTGTTTTCCCCGTGCCTCCTGAAGAAGGCGAGCGTGACAGTGAGAAAGTGTTGCATCAGTGGCTGCGAGATGAGAGAGGAGTAGTATGCCCTCCAGACGCCAATGAGGTTGTTGTGCAGCAGTATGCCCGAGCTTATCTGTGGTATTTGTTAACGAGGGTAGTGTTCCCAGATTCTACCGGTAATAAAGCCCAGTGGATATTCTTGGACCTACTAAGTGATTGGGACCGTAAGTACAGCTGGGGTTCAGGAGCATTAGCATACTTATATCGTCAGGTAATTAGTAACCAAATTGTCAATTTGTTTGCATTTGCAATTTCGCCTACCTTATGAACAATTTTTGCATTTGCAGCTGGACGAGGCATGTCGTAGGAAGAAGGCCACGTCTGGTATGGGTGGCTTTGTTTGGTGCCTTCAGATTTGGATGTGGGAGCGGATGCCCGTTGGACGTCCCGAGAGAACCAGGAGACCTCCTCAAGGATGGCTCCCACATGACGGGAGGCATGGAGTTGATCCTTGGCGGTTTCCGACCATTGCCTATTGTTGGGAGATGGCTAAAGTGTACACAGGCAGCTCGGTTGCGCGATACAAATGCTACATAAACGAGCTGGATACGTTGACTCATAAGCAGGTAATGATAACTTAACAGAGAAGCACATCAATTGTGATGGAACCGTGTATTTAACTAGTATCATCTTGTGTTGTAGGTTGATTGGATGCCATATGATGTCGATTTAGATTTTGGGCTGAACGAGATGTGCACGCGTGACAGTGATATTTGGCGGGCGAGATGCCCAATGATATGCTTCTATGCTGTCGAGTGGCACTACCCAGACCGTGTCGCAAGACAATTTGGGAGAAGGCAAGGGACACCAAGGGATGAGAGTTACGAGACAAACCAATTTCTGCATCGGTGAGTAGTTGTACCTCTGGATATATAGTAGTGCATTATGAAAGACATTTCTTGCTAATGCTTTCATCTTGTACATAATTTGCAGAATTAGTCGAAAGAATAACCCGGAAACTTCGACTTGGGCCATTAAGCACTCCGAGTGGATAGATTTGTGGAATCAAAGAGCGGCCCTAGTGGAGAAGGAAAGAAGACAACATAATGATTCATTGTACGAAGAGCATCTGAAGTGGCTTGCGGGACGTTACCGGTTGAAGCTAAAGCCCGGTTGGAGCCGTTCGCAATTGGAAGAGTTGGAACATGAGTGCGGGTATATGGACTTCAATATACAAACGAGAGACAACGAAGGGACACAACTTGACTACGCACAATTACACGACCGAGTGGTATGCTCCACACAGTTATAACCTTCATTATGCATTTACATGTACTTCAAAGATAATTTTTGTGATCTTCATTTTGCAGGGTATGGAGTTATTGCATTGTGTTAACGAGGCTGGTGTAGCACTTGGTGAAGATGAGGGAAGTGGATTATCTGGGAAATCTCTTAGGAAAACAATGAAGGTATACGTTATCTCTATTCAAAAACCTCCATCTTTGCACACTATTACTTAGTCTAGTATTTCATCTTCGTTATGTTGCAGAGTTTCGTGAGTCGGTTCCACAAAATGGCAGCTATGCTCTCTTGTCACGGAAGTAAAGCCGTCCTCACGGCTGGAGCTTCTACTAGCCGGGACAATAGACGGCGTCGTCGTCTTGTCTTGCAACAAGAAGAGCAAGAGGAGCAACTGCAAGATGAGCATGAGCAAGAGGAAGAGGAGCAAGAGCAAGAGGAAGAGGAGCAAGAGCAAGAGGAAGAGGAGCAAGAGCAAGAGGAAGATGAGCAAGAGGAAGAGGAGGTGCTTGGGATGTCCCAAATGGATGATGCGCCGCAGCCATCACAGCCCACACAACGCACACCGCGCGGCAAAAGAGGAAGGAAGAAGTGAATTAGTTTATGTTAGTTTGTATTTTTGGCTCCTGGCGTCTTGACTTAGGTTCATATTTTTTGGATATGAACCTCTCTGGATATGACATATTTTTTGCACATCACAAAATAATATAACTGTAGATACACGCCTCAAATAGCACAAAGGGTCCATCACAAATAGCATAGCTTAGGTTCATTACATAGTTCCCATCACAAATTCATATCCAAATCCTCGAATAGCACAAAGGGTCCATTCGTGATACAAGCCTCAAGCGTGCAAGTCTCTATTGGGTCACACGCGGCCATTTCCCCTTCTTGTCGCGTGCCTCATCCTCCTCTTGTGCATCGCGAGCCCTTGCAAGCTTTCTTGCCCTCTCCTCTTCACGAGCTGCCTTCTCTTTGCGCGCCCTCTCCTCCTCACGCTTCTTCCGCTCCTTCCTCTCCCTCTCACGACGTTCTTCATCCTCGGCTCTCTGAAGGGATTCTTCAAACAACCGCTGTCTCCTAAGACAATCTTGAAGTTGGTCTTTTTTGACATCTTCTGGCACTTCATGATCTATCCATGTGAAGTACTTGCAAAGAGGAGGAGGTGACTACATACAAAACAAGTTTTTATTAGTAATATGAGGTGAATCATAATGGAGAATAGTCTACTTTTCTAACATACCGGTGGGCTGTCATAGGCGTTAGTTGGACGCGCGCGATCATGTGCATAGTTGGGACACACAAAATATCTTCTTCCTTCCGTCCATGACTTCTTCCGGTCAGTGGAGACCTTCACCTTGCACTCATCTCCACACCAACATGATGGGGTTTTCACTTCTTTCTCCTTCGTCTTGTCCAACCTTGCCGACTCCCACTTGTTCGGCATGTCCTCTTGGTCAGCGCACCGCGGCCTCATCGTGGAACCGGATGAAGCCATGCCTATGAGAAGAAGAATTGTTAGGAAATTACATGAACAAACTAAATTAGATGAACAAATTGAATGAACAAACTAAATACAATAAAAACAAGAAAGGAATGAACAAATATTTACCATTCATAATTTGTCAACCATTTGGATTATGCAAGTAACCAAACGCCGACCCGTTGTCAGTCCTCCGTCCTCTTCTACCACCACCGGAACCACCTCTACGACCACCATTACTACCCCCTCTAGGGCCTCCATTAGCGCCACCTCTACCACGTTGTCCACTCCTAGCACCTCCTCTAGGGCCTCTACCAGCACGGGAACCACCTCTGCGACCACCGGAACCTCTACGACCACCGGAACCCCCTGCCTGACTCGTGCTAGGATTGCCCTCCTTTGATGTTTTTCTTTTCTTGGAGCATGTTCTCACATTGTGTCCCGAATTATCACATTGACCACAGTTGGTAGTGTCCGGAGGCTCCATAAAGTGCCCGCTACCAAATTGGTTCATGCCAGTGTATCCAGCTAGGCTGTCCATATCGCCTCTCAATCGTTTCTGTCTGATTCTACCCTTGGGCTCAACCTTGAGCAAAGGATCGGGCCTAAGTTCCGGGCCATTATAGTCAGGCCATTGTGATGGGTCCAGGAAGGGTTGGAATCGAGGGGCCCATGTCAACCTAGTAGCTTCAAGATCAAACTCATGCATCCTCACGATTGTCCCATCCGACACATGCATATTTCTTGACGACGCCGCCGTCAAAAGATGAGAGCACGGCCAATGATACTTACTAGGCCTCTCGCACTGACACCACCGTCTCTTAAGCTGCACCTCGAAGGCACGACCACCATATGACATACCACCTCTTGTTGTCCCACCAGGCTCATCGATTTGGTAGGTCATATCGTAGGTGTTGAATAGCCTAACTTTCTGTGCCGAGGACTTGCTTTGCTGTAACATCATCCACTCTTCAACCTTTGGTGGATATTCCATTTTTTCACCTATCCACTTCACGGTTTCCTCTGAATGCATCAGAAAATACTCATTAAGCTTGAAGAAAGTATATTCCACAATTGCAGTCACCGGCAATGGGCGGGCACCTCTGAGCACATTGTTAAAACATTCGACCATGTTACTTGTCATGTCGCCATATCTCCAACCTCCTTCGTCATGAGCGCGTGCCCACTTGTGTTTCTCCGGAAAATTTCGTGTTAAGAAATCTTTCCCTCCTTCGTTCGCAGCTTCGTACAGCTTGTCATAGCGAATGGTGAACGCACCGGTGCTAAAGGCCACGCAAACATGGGTTAGATCCTTGCTCAACTCCTTGCTCTTACATGCCCTGTAAAAGTTTGCCACGAAATGCCTCATGCACCATCGATGGTGAAGCTTTGGAAGTCCTGGAATAACAATGTCCATGGCTTTCAATATGCCCTGGTGCCGGTCTGATATAATGCACACTTCTCTATCACCAATGACATTTTCCCGAACATGACGCATAAACCACTCCCAGTTGTCTTGGTGCTCGAAGGGCACCAAACCAAATGCCACCGGCAACACATTGTCATTGGAGGAGTGCGCCATTGCTACCATGATCGTGCCCTTGTATCGGCCGGTCAAGAATGTGCCATCAATAGACAAAACCGGACGGCAATGCTTAAAGGCCGTGATGCATTGTCCAAAACTCCAGAAGGCACGGTGAAACACCCCATGACCATCATCCTCGACCACATGATACATGCCGGGGTTCCTATGGGCAATCGCTCCCAACAACCGCGGAAGGCGATTGTATGCTTCTTCCCAACTACCATACAACATCCTTAAGGCATTTGCCTTGGCCTTCCATGTCTTCCCATACTTGACTTTGTATCCAAACATTTTTTTTCACCATCGTCATGAGGAGCTTCACCTTCACAGTTGGATCACATGATACTTCTTTCATTAATTTAAACCCGAGAAACTCAGACGTGAGTTGACGGTGTGTCTTAGCCTTCTTTTTTGACGGTGGCCTGCACGAGTGAGTACACACACAACTTGTTAACAGCCATTGCCCGGTTTTAATTCTTCTTCCATGGACTGCCCATAGGCATCCTTCTTTCTCACAATGGATGGAGTAACGCACTTTTTGGTCCGAGTGCCCAACAAGATATGGTCTATGGTTCCTAATAGCATACTCACTTAGCCATACTTTGAAGGCTTGCAAACTCACAAACTTCAAGCCTTTCTTCAAGTAAGCATTCTCATCTTCAGCCTCGTCCCTTGGTTCGCCCGGTTCCGGGCAAGGTCTCGGCTGTATCGCCCTACTCATGCCACCATCAACTACCGCCTTGTGGGCCAGCCTGAGATCACGAAACAATGGAGTTCTTATTTCCAAACCGATCACCTCTGTGTGT
This sequence comes from Secale cereale, assembly GCA_902687465.1. Lineage (NCBI taxonomy): Eukaryota > Viridiplantae > Streptophyta > Magnoliopsida > Poales > Poaceae > Secale > Secale cereale. The sequence goes on from LR738713.1 coordinate 831,058,676, forward strand.
ATACGATTCTCTCTCTCCGTGAATCCATCCAGGTCCAGTTCTTCATCCGGACCTTCATCATCCGAGTCATACGCATATGCACGACCATAGGGGATCTCACGGTCCATGTCCTGCTGCCGGACAAACGCTTCCAAGTCACCGATGTCAATGCCATGAATCTCATCCTCTTGCTCATCATCAGCACTACATCCATCCTCTAGTGCAAGGCGAGCCCTTTCAAGCTTCATAACTCTCTCCTCCTCTTGAGCCATCTTCATGTTTTTGCATGCCATGTCCGCCTCACGCTTCCGTCGTTCCCTCTTCTCCTTCTCATGACGCTCATTTCCATGAGTCTCATCCTCGTGCCTGTCATCATCATCATCATCACCATGACCATCAACATATTGTTCATTAACTTTTTCAAAAGCATGCCCAACAACTTCATTTTCTTGGCTAGGTGGCGGTTGGCTAGAAGTATTGGAGAGATAGACCTCGGCACTATCCACAACAAGAGTCACACTTCTACTAGGGCTAATAGCATGACACGGGGAGGACACTTTGCGGTTCAAGTCAATATCAGGCCGCGGACCTTGCCCCTTCGTAGCAAACAATTCAAGTGACATGTCTTCCGAAGCCGCAACTTTACCCTTGTATATCCCCCAATGCAACTCGGAGATGATAGGCATATTCTTCAGTCGAGATTTTGTTCCCACCCCAACATCATACCTTCCTATTAATTCAACTTTATCATTGGGGTCCATCCAATTCAACTTATCTCTTACTTTAACAACAACCTCATCATAACTAGGACTTGTGTCGAATACCACCACTTCCTCATAGTCACTTGCAGTTTTGGTAACAAATGACGCTTTGTCCAAATAATGAACATTAACAAGTCTATCATCCATCTAAAAAGGACAACAAACAAGATGAATAAATGACAATTATAATGCATAGTTGCACAAAATATGCAACTCTAATGAGGCAATGAGAACTATATATTCCTAATGAGTTGTATCAATAACAAATTAAAACTTATGTACTAAATAAATCATGTCATTTGCTTAACACATAACCTAACCTTAACCATCATTTTTATCAAATCCAAGTTTGTACCCACAACATGCATATCCCATTACTACTACCACATCAACATGTTAATTAAAAGCCATCCAATACCAAAGGATTTCAATTAATCTAGAAACAAAGGTGCCACCTAGGGTTACATAATGGCACTAAAATAACAAGAAATTACCAACAAAATTTAGGGATCTAGGGGGAGATTACCTCAACCAACAAGGGAGAGAAAGATCCACGGAGGAAACTCAAATTTGAAGCCGAATTTGAGTGAGCCTTGAGGTGGGAGAGAGGGGGGGAGCTCTTCTTTCTCGGGCTGGAAGACTTGGATTGGGGAGAGTGTGTGGGGTGGGCCCCACACACTCTCCCCGTGACCACTTATCTCTCAGGGGGGTAAACGCCAAGGTCCGCGGCGTTTAGGGTCGGGCTCGACATTTGCCACGTCGGACGGTCAAGCCGTCTGTCCACGGAGGTGGGCCAGGCCCAGACGCCGGGGTTCCTGGCGTTTTCAGTGCAAGCCGGACGCCGCGGATGTTGGCGTCTCGATTTGGGTCAGATACGAAAATTTTATCAAACCAGGGTCATATTGTGCTGAAGTTTGGAACCAGGGTCAGAACAGTGAAAATACCCCCTAGCGGCGGCAGGCAGGCAGCGTAGGATTGGTCTGCGCAACGTGGCGTCATAGTCTCATGGTGCCGGGTTCTCTGTTGCCAAGCATGATTTTCTCTTCATTTGTTTGTTTGTCCTCGACACAGGTCGAATTCATGCCTACGTATGTATGAAGGACTTGGCAATGTATTTCAAGAATGGATCAGTCCGCGAGCACTAGTCCCCGAGCACTGATGCGGCACCGGCCATCCAAAGTTGATCGTATACATTTCATCAACTATTTGAATTAACCAAACGAAATTCATGCAAAGACGATGTATTTCATTAAAGTTCGGATATAATTTAAATAAACGGACGATTTTTAATAAAAACTAAAAAAGAAAGACTAAACCCTACATCGGACGACCACCTCGTATGCGTGGCCGTCATATCCCGCCGCACCGCTATCGCTGTCCGTGTCATCGTCGTCGCTCCAACGGCGCAATTGTCGGAGGGCCGCGACACCCCTGTCCAATGGCTATCTGCCACTCGCGGAGGAGCTGCTCCACCTCCTGTTACGCGGTGCAGAGGACTGCCTTGGCCACTGTCGATGGCGCCAGCGCAGCCCTGGCGGCGGCCTTGCCCCGGCCAGCGCTAGTGGAGCCGTCACTAAGCGACCACTGATGTGGCTGCTGGTCTTCGTCGTCACTGGAGGAGCCCGCTACCGTGAATGCAGATGGGCCCAGAGAGAGAGGGCGGCGGACCCAAGATCCACCCGATGAGGAACTTACACCGGCTCTGCCTGTCGGCGCGGAGAACCAGGACTTCGGTATCGCCGCTGGGCTCAGGGAGTTGGAAGGGCTCAGACGGTGACGGGGAGTGGGAAGGGGATGATTCTTGGGGAAGGGGAGTGCGTCTATGTGTATCACAGACGCACGACTTAAATAGCTGCGGCCATGCCAGGTGAAGGGGCGGTCATCCTGCTTCAATACGACGCATCGACCGGGGCTGGTTTCTCTGGATGCGGCGTCCGTCTGTGCTGCCCTCTCGTCCGGTCAAATCGTGGGCATCAACGCCGACCACTGCATGCTTTCGGCCAGCATGAATGCGGCACAACAAGCGGCGCATGCGTTTGATGGAAAGCTCGAGACACATGTGAGAATTTTGTGTGGGCTAGGGCAGTCAGGAGCGGACATGGCACAAAGCCCGCTAGTTTGTCTCCGGTTCGCACGAAACAGTATGTCTGGACCGCTCGGCGGACCGATACAGTCCCACGCTGGATGACACAACACGTCCAGAGCGTGCGTTCCAAATGTATGCGGGCGGTTTGAGGATCGCTGTTGGAGATGCCCTTACCGCTTGAATCAAATTCGGTAGTCTAAGAGAATCTCCAACGACAACTCGCAAAAATCCTCCCGCATCCATCCTGGGATAGGGAAGGGGGCAGTCCGCGGACACAATGTGGGAGGACGGCATACAACGTTAGCCGCATACATCCAGCCAACAACTCGAACTAACCGGATGAAATTCGTGCAACCATGCAAATTTTGATATAAACACTACGGATTTCATTGAAACTAAGATAATTTGTACATACAACCGGACGATATTTCGTCCGGTGAATTAGAAACCCTTAACATTAAACCCTAAACTATCCTATACTTAATGGTGACCTCGTAGGCCAAGTTGGGCTGGCCGGCGGCTCCTCCTCCGTTATCGGCGCCTGATCCGGTGTCGAAGTCGTTGTTGTTAGGTTTCGGGTGATGGAAGGTGGCAACGTCGTGGCAAGGCTTCCCTGCGGCCACCCGTCGCTTGCGGATGATCCTCTCTGCTTCCCCCTACACCGTGCGTAGTGCGACCACGGCTACCGAGGACGTGGGATAGGGGAGAGGGCGGCGGTCGTTAGAGGAGGCGGCGTTGGAGGCGTCGATCTTGCCGAGGGACCATTCCTCGCCGTACCTGGCCATTTCTTCGTCGAGGCGGCAAAGCGCTTGGCTGTCTCCGACGTCGTGACGGAGCGGTCCAGGGCCCAGTCGCACGCCAGGTCCGGTGCCGCCACGATGTGTGGCGGTGGGACGTCCGAGTCGGCGTACTTGGACCGGCGCACGGCGTTGCGCCTGTTGCACCGGCGCTATTCCCGCTCGACGTACTCGTGTGCCATCATGGTGATGTGGGACGACGAGGTGCTCCCGCCGGATCCGCCGCTGCCGAGGTAATGGAGGAGACAACCGCACGCCTTGGGCAGCGCGGCGGTGCGCGGTGCTCCTCCTTCACGACGCGCTGAGGCGGTAGCGAGCGGCGCTCCTCAATAGAATCAAGAAGATAGGTCTAGATGGAGGGGGGGGGGGTGAATAGACTCTTAACCAACCAAAGATGCAGTTTTTAGTTTTCTTGAAATTTAGGAAGATTTTGGCACTAGTTAAGATATCACCAAGACTTTCTACACATGCATATCTAGAGACAGAGCAACGGAAAGAATACAACATGCAATGGTGCGAAAAGTAAAGGTGTAGAGATGGAAGCTCGAACGCAATGAAGACATGGTGATTTTTGGCATGATACATATAGGTGGTGCTATCGTACGTCCATGATGATGGAGACTTCAACCCACGAAGGGTGATGGCTGCGCGAATTCACGCAGGACTCCATCCAGGAAGGGTCCATGAAGAAGCAACCTTGTCCTCAACACTCAGGGCCTGTTCTGATCTCCTCCCACTCCAAGCTTCTGAAAATCTTCGTCCGAAGCAAGCCCGAACGCAATAGCTTCACGAAGCTGAAATCCAAGAAGCCACGATGGGCTGCAGTGCATTTTTCTGAAGCTACCGATCCCCAGCTCCATGTTTTTGAGAATCTGAAGCTGGAGCTTATTTACGGTTGTATGCCACCGCCAAAAGAAACGATTCGTCGCCTCCTCCCCGATCGAACCCTGCACACAACCGCTCGCTCACATCTCCTCTCTCCCTCGTCTCTCCCCTCGAACCCTCACGGCCGTCGTTTCCCGCTGCCGCGCCGCGCTGCCCCCGTCGCCGGCCGGATCCTCGCCTCTGCCAACAGATCCGCTCGTCACAGCTTGTTTCCCACCAGATCCGATCCTCGGCGGCGCGAATTGCGTGGGGTGCCAAGAGCTGCGATCCCATGGATCTGACGTGCTAGCCCGACGCCATTGACGTTCAGAAGCGCTAGCCCCGACCCTCTGCGAGCCAGGAGCAGCACCGGGACGACCGCACCCAAGATTATGGCCCAGCTCTTCGCTTTTTTCTGGCATGTGAGCAGTTTAGCCCAAAACAGGCTCTTTCCAGCCGGCCCAAGGTGGCAACAAGCAGGCCTTGAGCGCCCCAGTTGGGCCGCCAGGTCATCCCAGCGATGGGAGAAGCTATAGCATCTCCAGAACGTTTTCAGATCGCCAGCTGAAGCAAGAAGCGGCATAAGAAGCTAGATATGAGAAGTTTTGGAGAAGTTAGATGGTTTCAGAACAGGCCCTCAATCACTCTCTCACAAATTTGGCTTTGGTACGAGAGAATTGGAGTGGAAAGCAACTTGAAAAGGCTATAAATCAAGGTTCAAATGTTGGATTGTAATGCCTTTATCTCAATACATGAGTAGGTGGTTCTCTCTTAAAAAATAAATAATGGAAGTGTAGTTTCATTCTGATGGCTCTCTTAGAGGGTATGTGGGGGTAGAAGGGTATAAATAGCCTTCACCCAAAAACCAACCGCTACACGCTTTGGACTCAACTTGGTGACACCGAAATATAAACTCTATGAAACCGAACTGTGTAAAAGATATGAACTTTGGATTTTTCGGTGGGACCGAAGATAGAATCCTGGTGGCACCGAAACGTGATGACCCAAGCGAGATGCCGTTTCGGTAATTCCGATAGTTACAACTCGATGATTCCAAAGCGAAGCAACAAGATTACATAAACTTGGTCAGTGCAAATCGGTGAGACCGATGGTCATCTCGGTACACGCTGAACAGTATTAGGAATACATGTACACCATTTAATAGATACATGGTGAACATTTTTTTCAAAGGCACACTAAGAATTTTTAAAAATTGACGAACATTTGAAAAAAAGTACGTACCATTTTTAAATGTTGAACATTTTTCGAAAGCACATTGATGATTGTTTGAAAACACACGGCGAGCATTTTTGTATTAATAATATGAATATTTTTCAAAATGCGTGAAACATTTTATAAGGGTTAGGAACATTTATTTAAATGCCATGTTTTTTTTCCATATGGTACAAAACACTTTCCAAAGTTACGCAAACATTTGTGTTTTCAGTAATTTGACAAACATATCTCTGAAACACATGATCATTTTGTAAATGCGACGAACAATGTTTTGATGATATGATTTTTTTTAATTTTACATGAATAGTTGTTTACATTTTTTTGCGAGCAAATTAGTTTTTTACATTACATGAACATTTTTAATGTATAGTGAACTAAAACCACGACGACTAAATCGGAGCGGAGGGAGTAATAACGATGTATCAGCCGACGCAACGCTCTAATTTGAGTAGGACCTGCGGCCCATCTCTACATGACACGGCCTAACAGTTGAGGCCCAAACAGTTGGCTTTGCAGCGCAATTACTACCGCACACGCACGCGGTCAATGGTATAATATTCCGGAAGACGCGCTCAGTCATCGGAAGCGGCTCCCCGACAGCTGGAACAGGCCCAGTCGCCGAGGAATGGGTGCCTGTCACTGACCTGTAGGCCCGCCGTTGCACAGCCTGTCATTCGGGTATAAAGTGGACCCATTATATATGCCCATTCTGAATATAAATAATCCCAGGCGTGATCCTGCTGGGCCCCACGAGATTGAGTACGCTTTGCATGTTTTAAGAAAAGTCAAGCTTTTTCTGTGTAGCTAGACCCTGAACATTTCTAGATTTTACAGAACTGCCCGACCTAATCCACACAACATGCATTACTTATGGAGGAACAATTGGTCTTGCATTTTGTTTTTAGATTTGTCAAACAACAAGTTACTGAAAAAAAATTACTTCCTCCGTCCTAAAATTCTTGTCTTAAATTTGTTTAGATATGCATGTATCTAGTCACGTGTACGTTTTAGTGTTAGATACATTTATATGTAGACAAATCTAAAACAATAATTTTTGAATGAAGGTAATAGTTGCACTCTAAACTTATCCCGGTGGAGGTCATCTTACGGTACACTTAGAGGTGAACACAAACCAAATGAAAAACAACCGTCATTGTTCCACGGAGATATACAAGCAAATACCATCCCAAAAGTCATATCCATCCCTGTAACGAACAAATGAATGACTTATGTCACTTTTCAGGCATCATGTTGCTTCTCCCAAGTTTTCGGGGATTTCCAATGTACAATTTTTCCTAATTGCTTTGGTTTCTGGAGTATTAATTATAAGAACATCTTATATCATGGGACGGAGGGCGCGGTATTATAATCTAAGCACAAACTAGATATTTGTTCCACTCAGAAGTGGATAACAAATACTCCCTCCGTCCGGAAATACTTGTCATCAAAATGAATAAAAGGAGATGTATCTAGATTTATTTTAGTTCTAGATACATCATGTTTTGTCCATTTTGATGACAAGTATTTTCGGACGGAGGGAGTAGCATATTAAAAAATGTTAAAAACAATTGGTAAGTGGTAACTCTAAGCTAACTAAATTGATGTGACCATGATTTGACACCTATGTGTCTCAGCTCTCAACATCAACAAGTCAGGTCATTGGTGCATCAATAAGTCCCGTATTCATCGACATTTTGCTATATATAGCTTCCCGAATCTCCAATCTCCATGATTACGTCTTCACCGTGTGTCATATGAGTGCACGTTCGCCCTTTGATCATGTGTCTACATATGATTTGCCATACCCTGTTGGCTAGGCCCGCAAGGAGCGTAGTTAGCCCGCCCGTGTTTGAGCATTGGCTGGCGCGCTGTACTTAGAGATTTCTTCTAAAAATGTCCCTTTCGAAGGCTAGTCCCAGATGGTCTCATATTTTTTTGTTGTATGCCCTATTTTTTGGGACGTGCTACGTGTCCGTCGGCTGATATCTTTAAAAGATCAGCCGGCTCGCGAGCTGTCGAATTTGCCGCATCAAGCGAGTTGAGAGCGCACCTCTAGTACTGCAACACAAGTCTTGTTGCAGATTTTTTTTTTGCAACGGCTGTTTTGTCGCAAAATAAAGTAAAATTACAACTAGGGTTTTGTTGCAAATCTTTATGCAACTGAGGTCTTGTTGTAGATATTTTTCGCAACAAAGATTTTGTTGCAAAACTGGACCCGTCGTAGATCATTGCGACGCCGCATATGTTTCTGAAACATAGCCCCTGTTTCGGAAGCGCGCTCGATAAAGAACGGCATGCAAGCCATCCATTGCAGCGGAGGTGACAGACACTGCTACTACGATCCGCCAGATGACGGTAAGCTTTCCCCCTGTTTTTTCTCTTTGACAATGACAAAAAACATGTACTAGAACAGAGTATAATCTAATAGTATTGTGAAACAACGAGGGTCTATCTACAAACATCCTCCCGTCGAGACCTTTACGGAATCCCTTTTGTGGCCCACCCCGGGGAAAGTTCCGTGAATTCCCGTTCCGTGGAGACAGCAGCCCAACACCAACAGCAACAGGTACTAGTACTACTAGTACTAGTAAACAAATTTCAGTGGCCAACAGCGCGGAGGATCGATCTCCAGATTACTCGGCGTCTCTTGGATTTGGCTCCGGCGGAGGAATCCGGAGCGCCCCATCCGCGTCTCCATCGAAATCGCCAGCCCCGTCGCTTCACCGACCCCGTCGACCCCCCGGCCCGGTTCGCCCGGTTCCGTTCGAATTCCGGCCGGATTGGCGATCGGTTCGGGGGCGGGACCGGATTCTTGATTGGCTGGTCCAGTTGTCTTTGCGGGGAGGCTCCGTCGGTCGGGAATCGCATCCTCCTCGTCTGCCCAAGGTGAGCGTGTTCTTCGATCGGTTAGTTCGGGAGTACAACTGTTAGCGCTTAGCGGTGGGGATTCTCCGTGGAATCCCCCCCTTGTTTTTATCGGAATTCATTCAGGACTGAATTTCATTGCCCTGTTGGCCTGTTCTACTGTACATGTGATAAATTCGGAGTCTTTGTTCGAATCTCTCTTAGTGATTCTCTATTACAGACGAAAAAGAACCGACGCTCTCTCCATTTTTTTCAAGAATACTTGCTTATCTTGGTAATTGCGGTGGTCAATTCCCAAAGCATATACTCCCTCCGTCCCAAAATAAGTGTCTTGGGTTTAGTATAAATTTGTACTAGAGCTAGTACAAATCCGAGACACTTATTTTGGGACGGAGGGAGTATCAAATTGTGCTGTTTTTAATCATGTTATGTTACCACTTTAGTGATCTAAAAACGTTTTATATATGTTGACAGATGGAGTGTATGCTAGTAGTTTCTGTAGGTAGGATCATTGCTCAAATAATACCAATCCGTGCAATGTCATGGTTGCCAGTGACTAAACATTGCGACTCTTAATACACGATTCTTTCCGCCAGGGAAATGTGCTAACAAGGGTCTGATGGGGCATGATGGAGGGCAGGAAAGAGAGGGGGAGATCTCCTAGTGTGTTTCGGCGGATGGCGATGCAGTGCCTCTGCTCCGGGGAGCAGGCCAATCTGGTGGATGAGCTGAACCCATCAAATGGCGAAATCGAGTTGTATGCCAGAAATGACGGTCTTCGGGAGGCCGAGTTGTCTCTCCAGGAGGGTGGTTCCCTTAACTATGAGGTTGGTGCTTCATCTTGTAACATAAATCTTCTCATGACCAGCAGTGTTTTTGTTGTTGTTGAATCTGCTCATTGTTTTGAATTGTCCACTGCGATGCCTATATCATGTTTTCCTTGTATGTTTGCTTCATGCCGAACGATACTATATGCAACTGAAGTCCTTGAGCTGTTCATCGGACTGTTTCATGTATTGATTGTCTATTTCTTTTCTCCAGAAGAGGGAATCTTTTTGTCTTAGATTCTGCTGCATAATGTGTCAAAAACCTCTGTCTTTGACATCTCGTACGCGCTGTCTGAAATTATATGTGCCTCTGCCTGCCATTTCTCTTCATTATAATTGTACATTGAATTTTATGCTAGTTTGTAGTTACAATCATATAAATCACAACACAGTACATACTCTGAATTTCTGCATCCTGTGTGATGTAGAGTAGTACATTAGTCTGCAATTTGTACCACACCAGTCTGCAGTTATTTATTGTTAGTATTCTCAACTTCTCAGGTGCTTTCACATGTGTAAGAAAGATGCCTTGCCTAATGATTGTAACCTTGATAGCCGTCCCAATAAGGGTGCTCCAAGTTTATTTCATTCATAGTTCATAAGTGTAAATACCAATAATTTTTCAGGAAGCAAGGGCATTGCTTGCAAAAGTCGAGTACCAACAGGGGCATGTTGAAGAAGCACTTCGTGTGCTTGATGGGATAAACACGGCTGAACTAATTCCTATGGTGAAAATGTCCATCAGTAGATTAGCAAGGGCCGATCCACATTCCAGTCATCCACCAATGTCCTTGCATACTGTTAATCTAGTAATGGAGACCATATATCTCAAAACTATAGCACTTCGTGATCTTGGCAAGTTCAAAGGTACAACCCCTACCTCTCGTTTTTGTATGGATGCCCATCATTTGATCTTCTCTTCATTTCTGTCCTACTATTTTTCAAACATTCTTCAACTCAATTTCGTTTTGCAGAAGCTGCACAGGAGTGCAGTATGATATTGGACGTTATAGAATCGGTACTGCCTAAGGGCTTACCAGCCAAGTTTGGAGATGGTAGCAACTTGAATGCAACAATACGCAGTGCTGTTGAGTTGCTTCCTGAGCTATGGAAATTAGCGGATTTCCCTCCTGAAGTGCTCTCTTCATATAGGAGGGCTCTTCTTAGTAATTGGAATCTCGATGCAAAGGCCATTGGTAGAATACAGAAGGAGTTTGCTATTTTTCTCCTGTACAGTGGCTGTGAGGCCTGTACTCCAACTCTTCGATCCCAATTGGATGGTTCATTTGTACCTCGGAATAATTTGGAAGAGGCTATTCTTCTTTTGATGATTTTATTGATGAAATTCAACCTTAAGAGGCTTGAGAGAGACCCAACTGTGATGCATCATCTGACTTTTGCATTGTCCATATCAGGACGGTTAAAGCCTCTAGCCGGTCAGTTTGAAAAACTATTACCTGGTGTGTTACACAGCAGAGAGTGGTTGTACAATGTCGCACTGTGTTACCTAGCAGAAGAAGATGATCTAGCTGCCCTCAATCTGCTCAAAATGATACTAAGATTTGGAGAGGACTCCAGTTGTCTCAAAGAACTTCTTCTAACTTCAAAAATTTGTAGCGAGAACGGTGCACATGCTGAAGAAGGTGCATCCTATGCACGCAGAGCCCTTGCTAGTCTCGATGGAGGTTGTGACCAGTTAGAGGTTGTCGCGGATCTTCTACTTGGCATTTCCCTCTCCCATCAAGGTAGATATGCTTTGAGTGGTGCAGAGAGGGCTTCTCAGCAGCGTGAAGCACTGAAAGTGTTTGGTGTTGCTGAAAAGAAGATGCAAGACAAAGATTTTAGGGTACTGTACAATCTGAGCCTTGAAAATGCTGAGCAGAGGAAACTAGATGCAGCAGCTCTTTATGCAAAGAAGTTACTGAAATTGGAGAATGGTTCAGAATTAAGGAGCTGGCTTCTTGTAGCTCGTATCACGAGTGCTCAAAAACGGTTTGAAGATGCTGAATCTATTGTAAATGCTGCCCTTGATCAGACTGCAAAGTGGTCCCAAGGAGATCTGTTGCAAACCAAAGCCAAAATTCAGGCTGCAAACGGGCAATTTAAGAAGGCAGTCGAGACTTATACCCAGCTTCTTGCTGTCATCGAACTCAGGAAGAAAAGTGTCAACTCTGGGATTTTTGTATTACAGGTAGCTACCTGATAAAAATTGATTTTGGAGTTTTCCCTAAAGCATACGACTGTCATGCTTAATATTTTCACAGCATTATTTTTCATTTCTGTACTGTATCTATTTGCATATATGATGACAAACTGAAAACAAAAATCTGTATCAGTTAAATAAATAACCTTTTACTATAATAAGAATTAGCCAGTCGGAACAATATGATCATATCTTTGATTAATGACAGCTAGAATGACAAGCATCTTACATGATTTTTAAGCATATACATCCAGTTGACAGAATAAATTGCAATGCCCATGTTGGGAATATTGCTTTTGAATAAAAGGGGAGAGCATTGTTCTGTTTGCCACATACAGTTATAGGATTCCATTAGAAAAAGAAGTGAGAAGACTTCTCTGATACGCTGTTCAACTTTTTGCAGGGCACGAAGGATGATGGAAGAAACATGGAAACAGAGGCATGGTACAACCTGGGCCTTCTGTATCTAAGCCTGTCACAGTGGAGGGATACAGAGCTTTGCATATCGAAAATAAAAGCCACCAGTGCATATTCTCCCTTGGCTTATCATGCTACAGGTGCTTCATATTCTCCTTACCACCATCTTGCCCATTCTCAAGAATCCTTGCACCGTGTTGACACAAAAACATTTTCAGTACTTCACAAGGAGACAACAATTCTTCGCCGGAAAACAAAATTCATTCTTAATATTTACGAAGATGTTTATCCATGCAGGAAAGCTACTTGAAGCAAGAGGGTTTCTAAAGGAGGCTCTTGGAGCATACTCCAAAGCATTAGATCTCGACCCTAAGCACGTACCGAGTTTGATATCTGCCGCCATTGCTCTTCGACAGCTTGGAGGGAGGCCCTTGCCTGCCGCAAGGTGCCTCCTAACTGACGCAGTGAGACTGGACAGAACGAACCATGTTGCATGGTTTAACCTCGGTCTAACCTATGAAGATGAAGGGGGCAGTTCATCAGCGGCACTTGAAGCCGCCGAATGTTTTCAGGCGGCTGCCCTTCTCGAAGAAACCGCCCCGGCTGAACCTTTCAGATGACATCACATCCATACTTTTTGGGAATGCTCAAACTGTGAGCAGTTGTAGGTCTCATATATAGGATGAATAGTGGATTTGGAGAAAAGAAGTATACACGGTACAGAGAATAGTAAAAATACGAAACAAATGTATCATCATAATTGCGTTGATTTTACCAACATGGTGAAATTATATATAACATCACAGGCCATGGCAGCTCTTGTTTAACAGGCAACTTTTTGCTATGTGATTTGGCTGTAATTTTGAAAGAGCACACGTGAAACATTGTAAATATCACGTCAATATCAGTACATTTTGAGTAGCACAGATTGCGAACTACTCCCTTCGTTCCAAAATAGATGACCCAACTTTGTACTAACTTTGTACTAAAGTTAGTACAATACAAAGTTAGTATAAAGTTGAGTCATCTATTTTGAAACGTAGGGAGTTATAATAAGCACTAAGGCAGAGATCGAAATGAATGCATTTTTCTCGCAGAGTAAACGTCCCTGGAAGAACCAGGGCCATCACTCTTCCTAAACAACTGGATTGGATGACGAGGCTCAAGTTATGTGAAACCAAATACATTTCTTTAAAAAACCGGCAACCAGCGTTTTTATGAACTGGCAAGTAGTCGTGCCACTCGGAAAAAAAACCCGCGTTTTTGTCCCACGAGATGCATAGTCATGACTCGGATTTGCTTTCGCGAGAGGCAGAAAGAAAAAAAAAGCACGTTTCCTTTTACTTCTCTTCTGCGGGATGCATAGATTTTCTTCTCATGGAGGCACAGATTTGCTTCCGCGAGAGGCACAATCCTATCTCTTTCGGGAAGGGAAAAAATCGTGTTTCCAGTTCGGTGGTTTTTTTTCACGAAAAAGTTCATCCGTTTTTTATTTTCATTTTTCTCTTCTGCTTTTATTTTTTGCATTTCGGTTTCATTTTTTGCCAACCTCTCTTCGAATTCATGAATTTTTCCCTTCATATTGGTGCAAAAATACAATTTCATTTTTTCTTAATACTTTATTATTTTTTACAATCGCTGAACTTTTCTCAAATTCGTGACTTTTTTCAAACTTGTGAATGTTCCAAATCTGTGAATGTCATTAAATCCATGATTTTATCCAAACTTGCAAACTCTTTTCGTATCCAAGAACCTTTTCAAATCCAGGAACCTTTTTCACATCCATAAACATTCATTTAATGAATGGACTTTTTACGAGATCCACAAAATGTTTTTGAAACTCATCAACACTTCTCAAATTAATGGAATTTTTAAATGTCAAGCTTTTAAAAATCCGTGAACATTTTTTTCATATCAGCATTTTTTTCCAATTTCATCAACTTCTTTTCCAATACATTTTTTTTAAATTACATAGTTTTTTTAAATCATTGTTTAATAAGTGCACAATTTTGCAGTTAAACTATATTAAACTGGTGGCAATTTTACTTAGCGAATGTGCCTAGTTTTATTTTTGATATCCACGAACGTGTCTAGTTTTTTTTTGGAGGGGAACGAACGTGTCTAGTGAGCAAGAGCGAGAGGTACAAGAGGGATAGGTGGCAGTTTTGGGCTGTGGCCCATATAGCAAACTAGCGAGCACAAGGCCCCCCTATCGGCGCCTGAAGCGCTGAATATGAGGTCTCGGAAAATTCTATTTGACGCTTCAGGCGCTGGTTTATAGTGTTTTAGCAAAACGGCGCCTACCCCTAAAAAAAAAGAAGCAAAACGGCGCCTCAAGCAGCTCCCCCACCTGCACACTACCCTCGTGGACTGGACCGACCCATTAACTCTGATTTTCAAGTCCAGGAACCTTTTTCAAATCCATAAACATTCATTAAATGAGGGATTTTTTACAAACTAGCAAAGTGCACGTGCGTTGTAACGGATCCAAAGTAAAATAGTACTTATTCACAAACTTGAAAGAAAACACTCTATTCTGATATACATATATTACTAAAAAATATATCATGTTTCACTCAAAAATATTCCTCGGGCTGTTTTGATTAGGTGAGGGAGGGATGTGGTTGATTTCAAGATAATAGGTTTCTTTCTTTTGCAAATAGGAGCAGAGAAGTGCGTATTGTTGCAAACAAGGCCACAACTTACCTCACAGTCGTTAGATGCTGATCTAGTGGCCAGAAACGATGAATGGCAGATACGCCATCATCACCAACTGAGTCTTTTATTGGAGTAGAGAATCCACATAATGTTTTTGAAACTCATCAACGTTTCTGAAATTAATGGACTTTTTAAATGTCAAGCTTTTTAAAATCTGTGATTTTTTTTTCATATCAGTGATGTTTTTTCAATTTCATGAACTTCTTTCCAAAATTACATTTTTTAAATCATTGTTTTTTAAGTGCACAATTTTTCTGATTAAACTATATTAAACTGGTGGCAATGTTAGTTAGCGAACGTGCCAAGTGTTTTTTGATATCGATGAACGTGTTTAGTGGGCAAGAGCGAGAGGTATGAGAGAAATACGTGGCACTTTTGGGCTATGGCCCATATAGCCACAACTAGTGAGCACCAGAGACCCCTATCGGTGTTTGAAGCGCTGAATAGGAGGTCTCAGTAAATCCTACTCCCTCCGTCCCAAAATACTTGTCATCAAAATGGACGAAAAGAGATGTATCTAGAACTAAAATACATCTAGATACATCCACTTTTATTCATTTTGAAGACAAGTATTTCCGGACGGAGGGAGTATTTGGTAAGAACTTGTTCAAATTCAGGAACCTTTGATCAAATCCATAAACATTCATTAAATGAGTGAACTTTTTAGAAAATCTACAATTTTTTTTGAAACTCATCAACGTTTCTCAAATTAATGGACTTTTTAAATGTCAAGGTTTTTAAGACCCGTGAACATCTATAAATCGCGTGTGGACATGCAGCCATGCGAGGTCGGTATCAACACCGTTTGTTCCCTCGTGATTAGTGCTACTTCAATACATCGAGTCTGTATATAGATTTCAAGCCACCATACACCAACTAGTATAGCTAGCGTATTGCCTCTGACTTCTCCAGTAGATGTCCCACAAGCCAGCCTCATGCATTGAAATGAGAGGGGCGTTGATTACACGCCAGTTCCAACGTCTAGCTGCACGCTCATAAATTTCGTGTCATAGCATGTGTGCTCATAAATACGAATTCTGAAATAACCCGAACATACAGAGGGATGCGCCGTTTTTGGTGGGCACTTGCGGAAATGGGGCAGCAGAGTTTCAATGGAGCAAACAAACTTGGTCATAAACGAATAAAACCACAAGTGCCGAAGAGAGTTGGAGAGAGTAGATAAGCAAATTCATAAACAACACGAGTGTCGGTACATAGCAAACAATCACCAAGTACATAACACAACGGCGGCAAACATGTTGAATTAATGAGGAGGGATGTCGGGCATCGTTGACACCAGAGGCTTGCTGCATGTAGTTCCTTATCTATCCTGCAACTCCTTTCTCACTCATCCTGCTTCTCTAATTCTTGCTACTTGGTTCATGTGCATATCTAGATATAACTCATCCATGGAGATGTGGAGCTTCTTTTGGAAACAAAATGGAGATGTAGACTCTCTCTCCCTCCCTCCCTCTCTGTGTGTTCCATGCACGAAACGGGAAATCTCCATCGGCTCAGTGTCTCACAGCAGATCATCGGCTCCTCTAGCACCTCTAGCACACAGATATGGCAGATCTGGATGCAGCTGTGTTTTTTAAACAAAATTCCTAACCTCGAGCTGCCATGCGTGAGAGTAAACCATTGAGAATGGGAGTAGTACTGACAATTTGGAGTTGTTCTTCTGTCCGAGGATGCCAGCTAGGCTAGAGAAAGTAATCCATTTTAAGTTGTAGTGCACTAATTAAGTTGGTAGTACTAAACATAATATGTCGCATGGAATATACCAACTACCTCCAGTTTATCTTAAGTGTTGCCAAATGTAATAGTTCGTACATAATGTATGATGGTTAGCTGCTTCTGTTACTGTTTTGTTTCCTTAAACGCCTCATAATGAATCAGCCACACGCTCATGAACATATAAGTACAGTTTACATGTGATGACTACGAGAGAGAGATGCATGAGACTAAGAGTGGTAGGTGGAAATATGACAGAGTTGCCTGGGACGCATTTTTTTTTTGAGCATCAGTACAAACGCAAGCGCTCATATACACGCGCATACACTCACCCCTATGAACGCACACACGCACACCCTACCCCTATGAGCACCTCCGAACGACCGAGCCGGCATATCATCTTGAGATTTACGAAGTCACCGTAGGCGCCTCGTCGTCGACGGGAACGTCTCCTCCCACTGAAAGTGCGTCGCCGGAAATCCTGAAATAAATCCAGGAATAATGCGAGCACCAGGATTTGAACCCTGGTGGGTTGGGGATACCACTGTCCACCTAACCATCTCAACCACAGGTTGGTTCGCTGCCTGGGACGCATTTGTTAGCACTAAAGTGTCCTGACCCACTATACAATGTATTCGTTTTGGTATTGATTGTTTTCTCATGATGTATATATATCTCGTATTTATTAAATGATATATTAACCACAGATCTCAAAGGCAAAACTAATGGTCTAGATATGATCCTCGTGCGGAACCATGTCCCAAAAATCCGCGTCCCCGTGAACATTTTTTCTTATCAGCGATTTTTTTCTTCAATTTCATGAACTTCTTTTTATTTATTTTTTCAAAATTACATGCCTTTTTGAAATCATTGTTTTTTAAGTGCACAATTTTCCGATTAAATTATATTAAACTGGTGGCAATGTTACATAGCGAACATGCCTATTTGATTGAGCCAAGCATACCTGGGAAGCCGCGAGCTTTGTTCATCTTCGATAGTCTTGCGGCGTCTTCAGCATTGGAAGATCTCAAATACTCTTGGCCAAACACTTGCACAATTCCGACTTGCGAAGCGCTTGACACACATGATGACTCGACTCTCACTCATGGCCAAGTGATCATCAACTAGATCAGCGGGGATACCGTATGCCAACATATGCAAAGCGGCTGTCACATTCTGAAAGGTGCTATGCCCGAGCTCTCCGGCGGCATTCCCCATTTGCTGAAAAAACCGGTCATGACTCACTAGTTTCTCTGCAATGTGTCTGAACAACTCGGTGCTCATCCTAAACCAGCACCAGTAGTACGACTCGGGTACACGGGATTATCCGCAAAATAATGCCTGGTCAATCTGTTGTGGGCATTGATCCTATCCCTCCAAATTTTCTGCCGACACATAACCGAATCACCGTGCTTCGGTTTTTTATTGATGTGCATAGCTAGGATCATTGCAAGATCATCCTCCTCTTCAATATCAAATTCTTCTTCGGAAGAATCATATGACGAACTCATTTACAACGTTCAATTTAAACTAGGCTATTAACATGCACCAAGTTCATGTAAAAAATGTGGAGTTGAAGCAATACATACCTTGCAAGCGTTTTGTCGAACCCCTTGCGGCCGCCAAGCGACAGTGGGCGGCCGGGCGCTGTTTGTCGGAGGAATGCCGCATGCGAGGGGCGGCGGCGACTAGAGAGAGACGGAGGAAGCAGCGACGGCGTGGGATAGGCCGGGGAAGCGTCGGAACGGTCGCCGGAACAAATCTGGTGGCGCGGGCGACGGCGCCGCCAATGGCTGGATGGGGTAGGTGGAAGTTGCGAGCGGGCGCAGTGTTCAGCGCGCGAGAGCGGGCGCATCAAATAAACTACGCGAGATGGCGTTTCGGCCAGCACGCTGAACTAGTTATGCCGCGCGCGTGGTTTTTGCGTGTCCACTGGAGCGTCCGGAGCGGTAGCGCATGCAAAAACCACTTATTTTTCAGCTCGGCGCTTATATAGTGCTACTGTTGGAGATGCTCGAAGTGTTTTAGCAAACCGGCGCCTGAAGCAGCTCCCCCACCTGCACATTATCCTCCTGGGCTGGACTGGCCCATTTTTTTTTTCAAATCCATGAACCTTTTTCAAATCCATAAACATTCATTAAATGAGTGAATCTTTTACAAAATACAGTGACTGTTTTTGAAACTCGTAAACATTTCTTGATTTAATTTACTTTTTAAATGTCAAGCTTTAAAAAATCCATGAACATTTTTCCATATCAGCGATTTTTTTTTCAATTTCATGAACTTCTTTTCAGATTCATTTTTTTCAATATTACATGTATTTTTGAAATCATTTTTAAATGCACTATTTTTCCAGTTAAACTATATTAAACTGGTGGCAATGTTACTTAGCAAACGTGCCTAGGTTTTCTTGAGATCCACGAACGTGTCTAGTGAGCAAGAGCGAGAGGTACGAGAGGGATAGGTGGCACTTTTGGGCTGTGGCCCATATAGCAAACTAGCGAGCGCCAGGGACCCATATCGGTGCCTGAAGCGCTGAATAGGAGGTCTCGGCAAATCCTATGTTTATAGTGTTTTTGCAAACCGGCGCCTGAAGCAGCTCCCCCACCTGCACACTACCCTCCTGGACTGGACCGGCACATCAATTTTTATTTTTTTTAGTTTTCGAACAACAAAAATGCTGTGCCCAATGAGACTCGAACCGCGTTCGGATATAGTATTGATCAATCTAACCAACAGGGCAATCCGACCTCTTGTGATAGATTCATTTTTTATTTTTCAAAATACAACACTGGAAAACACACTGTTTGGTGTTTGGTCTTCTTTTTCTCTTTCTTTTTTTGTCCTTTTTATTCTTTTTCTTTTTCTTTTTGTAAATGCTCAAACTATTTTAAATTCTTGTTCCTTTTTTTGAAATTCGTGAATTTTTTATTAAAAAGTCGGTGAACTTGTAAAAAAATAGGTGAAGTATTTTTGCAAATTCAAGGATATTTTTTTCAAAATAAATGTTTTTTGTTTCAAATTTCATGATCTTTTTTCAAATTTGATGAGTTTCTTTTTCAAAATCAAAGATTTTTTGTTTCAAAATCCATGAACGTTTTTAAATTCACGATTTTTTCATTTTATTGTTTTACTAATGTCAATTGTTGACAATTCAATGGCTGTCCAGTCAACCCGACCAATCAGCAGCGAACCTCCCGAAAAATATCAGCAACGAACCCAGCGAGGCAGCGGACGGGTGCTGAGCGAGCGAGCGAGCGCGTTTTGGGCCGGCCCAAGTCACGGCTGCGTGAGCGCCCCTTCCGGGAACGGGCGCCTGAAGCGCTGTATAGGAGCTCCCGGAGGGACTCCCCCTAGCGTACCATTTTCATTCGCTTGAACATTCCATGGAACAATTTGTTCGCACAGGAATCTCCCCAGGGCACGCGTTCACCAGATATTGTGATCCAAAAAACTAAACTCTCATTTAATGACAGTGCAAACATGATGATCAGCCACATACGATCAAACGGAAAAAAATTCTATGAGACCAGGTCTCACGGATTAGCAGGTGAGACCCATCCTGATGGATGACACGTGGCATTCACAAATCACAAAGCACCCGCCCCACCCCCACCTGAAATCAGGGGGGGGGGGAGAGATTAGATGCTTTGTGATTTGTGAATGCCACGTGTCATCCATCAGAATGGGTCTCACGTGCATTATATGAGACCTGGTCTCATATAATTTTTTTCCGATCAAACATAGTTTACCATTACGTACGCCAACCGTTCTGCCCCGGAAAAGAAGGATCGCTCAAGGCGATCTAGGAACGAGGGTTCCCTTGCGCGCCGTTGGTGGCGCCGCCGGTTCCCTCTCTCTCCGTCGACCGCTCCGGCGGCGGGAGGGAGAGGGAACGTCGGTCTGTTCGCTAGGTGGGTGTGTGGTAGGGTTAGGGTTGAGGAAGACGCTGTCGAGGCCGTCGCGATGGTGTCGCGTCAGAATAAGTTTCTTCGAGCTCCGTTCGCGGTCAGGCGAGGCTTTTGCCTTCGTCTAGAAACCAGCGGGGTGGGGGATCCCCGGATCTCGTCGAGGTCGCGTGCTATGGTGGCTGGAGGTCCATTGGCACTGGCCGTTTGGGTCCTCAGCTGGGCGATGGATGCAGGGAGACGGAGACGAAGACCCTTCTTCTTCCTTGTCGGTATGATTTGCTGTTGTTGTTCTTCTCCTTCCTCCGCACTGATGCTGGTGGGAGATCCTGCTTTGTCCCTGCGGATGGCCCGACCGCAGTGCTGGACCGGTCAGATGACTCGAGTTCTCTTCCTTCCGAAAGGGACACTTTTCACGGTACTCAAAGCCAAAGATGGTGACGGCTGTTGCAAGAGTGTTGGATTGATGTCCATGCCCTCTCAACGTTGGTGTTAAGAAAGGAGGAAGCCGTGTGGCGGCAATTGTACCGTGGTCGAAAATGATGACCTGCTTGCGCCTAGTTGCAGATCCTTCTGCTGCAGGGGTCTTCTCTCAAGATTTAGGGATGATGACACAGGGCTCCGAAGATTTTCTTGTGTTATGGTTGTCTTAGGGTACTCTAGGTGTTCATGGTCTTTTGTGTTTGCGTTTCAGTGTGCTTATAAGGGTCAACTACTTTGTACTGTTTCGTGATTTGAATGAAAAAATTCTAAAAAAAAACATAGTTTATCATTTATTTTTTATTAGTTATGTATGCATGCACCGTCTTAGGGCGATCTGATAAGTTTGCCATTTATTTAGACAAAAAAAAAAACGACTTCTTTGACTAGGTATGCATGCATCCACCGCCTCCAGATTTTCACGGAACTTGATTGGCAACAATTCCATCTAGAGTCGGCGGCGCCGTGCTAGCCTAGCCTATAAATACCATGCATCCGTGGCGCATCCAGTCCACGGGATCGACTCGATCATATATATCGCCACGCAAAACCCACCCCAAACCCCCAAGATCTATCGATCGATATGAAGATGGTTCGTCTCCGCAGCTCGGACGGCGAGGAGTTCGAGGTGGCGGAGGAGACCATCGGCGCGGCGTCGGTGATGATCAAGGGCATGCTAGAGGAAGGCGAAGTCGCCGTCGACGTGATCCCGCTCCCCAACGTGACCGGCTCCATCCTCTCCCGCATCCTCAACTACGTCAACAGGCACTTCTCCGACCCGGACACCTCGTACAACCCCATGGCCGACGACCCCCTCAAGCGGTTCGACGACTCCTTCGTCCAGGTCGATCAGGATACCCTCTTCGACCTCATCATCGTAAGCAGCCCTCACGATCTCTCTCTCTCTCTCTCTCTCTCTCTCTCTCTCTCTCTCTCTCTCTCTCTCTATTCGATTCGATCTGGTTAACTGCTAGTAGATGAATTGATCTGGAACCCCCGGTTTACGTGCATGCAGGCTGCCAATTACCTCCACATGCAGAGCCTGCTCGACCTGACGACCAAGACGGTGGCGGACCAGATAAGGGGCAGGACCGTCGAGGAGATCCGCAAGAAGTTCAACATCGTCAACGACTACACCAAGGATGAGGAGCAGGAGGTCCGCAGGGAGAACTCGTGGGCATTCAATTAGAAGCCGTCTAGCTATCATCACTGCGCGCGTAGGCTATCCATCGATCGATCCACGGTTGTGATGGGCATGATTACTTGATCATATGTGCTTTCTCACTCTTATAAAGCAATCAACGGGGGCGCAATCCCTACCTGGATGTGCACAGAGTAGCTAGGGTTTTATGGACTCGGGATTTCTCACCATTGCATGCATGAGCGAGCTTAATTTTTAGCCTCACGGCTCCGGCAACGTTCCTCTATTGCAGACCATACATTATCGCGCTCTCTATCTACACCTTGTGATGAGTTTTGTTGGTATTGTCCTTGTTCCGCAGAGATTTTCCTAGTGCGTTGCAACGGAAGATAAACTATCACATTATGCAGGTGTGGTAGATATTAAAAAAAAGTTTGAATCAAATGCAAGGATGGGATAAGGACTTTTAAAATGTCATTTGACAAACTATGTCTGAGTGATGTCATGATGAGATAAGGAACTTTCTAAAAATCATTTCAAAAACTAAAATTGTGATGGGTCTCATCACGACTTGATTTCCTAAGGGGTCACAATGAAATATTTTTTGACTGAGCAAACTGCATCGATGGAGCATGCCTAAGCTAGACGAATGAATGATGTGTCTCGCCTTTACCTAGCGTAGGGGTCTATACCACAAACTGTGATACCAAAGTAAACTGGCTTACAAAACTAACCCATAGGAAGTTGTGTCATTTTTTTTGGGCTCGACGCTGTACAAAACATGAAAACCTTTATTTTACCCGATGCGGGGGACTAAATAAAATCATAAAACGACCTCTACATACCCCCTAATAAAACTTTTACGTAAGCGACAATTCATTTTGTTTATTATTTACAGAACTATCCTATTTTTTTGAACATTTCCTACAATTCCATGATTTTTTTTCAAATTCCCGAATATGTTTTGAATATTGTATCCTTTTTTTAAATCACGAACATTTTTATTTAATGAAAATTTACTTAAAATTTGAATTGTTTTGGAAAATGCGAACAGTTTTTTGAAATTGTGAACATTTTATGATTTTTTTTGGAATTGACAAACAGTTTATGATTTCTCAATCTTTTTAAGAAAACTCTCTTCTTTTTCAAATTTGGTTCTTTTATAAATCCCGAATTAATTTAGAGAAAAAAAACCAAAATCCGAAATGAGAAAGCAAAAAGCCAAAAAAAAAAACAAAGTAGAAGGGGGCGCCACGAGCCGGCCCATTACCACGAGCTGGAGGAGGAGGTGCACTTGAGCGGGGAAAAAGGGGGAGCAACTAGTTTACGAGCGCTCCTTAGTGAGCCTCGCAGCGATCAGTGCCACTTGTCGCGCTCTCAGCCATTCATCACGTATCGCGCTCATTTTTTTTTCCGCATGCGTTTTCGGCTTTTTAAACGGTTTTTTTTGACATTTTGGTTTTCCACCGGTCTTCCTTAGCTTTTGAATAAAAAAATCTGAATTTTTTTTGTGTGCGAAAAAATGCGGTTTTTTCGCGAGAGTAACGGTTTTGCTTCCGCGACAGGCAGGGTTGTGCTTTCGCGAGAGTCACGGCCATGCCTCTCGGAAACGAAATAAAAAACGTGTTTTCTATGTTTTTTTTTCTTTCACGAGAGTCGCGGTTTTGCTTCCACGAGAGGCACGGTTGTGCTTTCGCGAGTCACGGCCGTGCCTCTCGGAAACGAAAAAAAACATGTTTTCTGTTTTTTCCTTTCGATAGAGTCACGGTTTTGCTGGCCGGGGCAATGGCGCGGCCGGCCGGCGCGCTCGGGGGCGGGGCGGCAGGGGCAGGGGCAGGGGCACATGGGCTCGGGGACGGCGACGGCGATGACGGGGCACGTGCGACGGTAGGGGCGGACGACGGTGTCGGGGCAGCCTGGCGGCGTCGATATGATCGGCGTCGTCGGGGGCAACTGCGAGGTGAGAATAATTTTTTCCAGAAATGTTTGCTTATATACCCAGAGTATTGGTCCCGGTTCATGGCACAAACGAGGAAGAATACCGATCTTTGGTCCCGGTTCGTGCCACCAACCGGGACCAATGATCAGTGTTCAGTACCCCAAAGGACGGGAAGCAGAGACCTTTGGTCCCAGTTGGTGGCACGAACCGGGACCAAAGGTGGGTATTTGTCCCGGTTTGTGCCACAAACCGGGACCAAAGGTAGGCATTGGTCCCGGTTGGTGGCACAAACCGGGACCAATAGATTGGCACAGCGGTGGTGCGGTGGGAGTTTAGTCCCACCTCGCTAGCTGAGAGAGCTCAACACCTGTTTATAAGCTGCGTTGCGGCAGAGCTTTCGAGCTCCTCTCTAATTTGCACGCAGTACTTGCCTACCCTTGTCACTGCCATGTTGGGCCTGTTGGGTCCGCGGGCCTGCATCCTAGCCCATGTAGAGATGGGTTTCTAGTCATATGCAGGCCGTGTGGCCCAGTAGGCGGCATTTTTTTTTAAATTCCATTATTTTGTTTTTGTTTTTTTGCATTACTTATTTACTTTTATTTTTTTGCTTTATTTTTTAATTCTTTTTGCTTTTAGCTCACAAAAATTATAAACTTTCTGTTAGTGCCATTAGTTTTCGAATTTGAATAGTTTAAATTTGAATTCTTTGAAATTTGTGTGAATCACTAATTTGTGAATAACATCACTTTAAAAGTAGTTTTTTGAGCGATTATTTTTCCTGCAATTTAATATTACCGTTTTTATCATTATATTCAATTTGGTAATTTTTAGGTTAATTCAAATATCTGTTTTAATCAAAAACATATTTTGTTATTTTAATTTGCTATTAAAGTTTCTAACAAAAATTTATTTATGAAATTTCTTTTTTCTTTTAGTGTTCTGAACATATGATACTTTGATAATTTTAGTTGTATAAATTTTATGTAATTTTAGTTTAAAAAATACTAGAGGTTTATAAAAACTTTTTAGTTGATTCCTTTTGCTATTAGAGTTTTATAAAAGCTTTCTAGTTCATTCCATTTGCTATTAGTGTTTCATTAAAGTTTTCTAGTTCATTATTTTAGTTCATTCTTTTTTCTATTATAGTATCATAAAAGTTTTCTAGTTCATTCTTTTTGCTATTAGTTCATTCTTTGAGCTAAATGACCCTGAAATTGAAAAGCACTTCAAATGAACTTTGAAGATGTTGAAAGTTGGCATGGTATCATCATTTCACCCACATAGCATGTTCTAAAAAGTTGAGACGGTTACGGCAAAAACTGGATGCACTTCATGTACAAATGGACAATCTCTTTCGAAGTATCAGGGTTTCGGATGAAAACTCGTCTGTTACAAAGGGATTTCATTTCTTTGAACTTATTTGAACTCCAGACTTTTTGTGTGTTCAAAATGCACCATTCAAAGCCACATTATCAAGTTTTAACCCTTTCTGACTTCACTTGGTATTTTTCATGCATTTACTGATTTTTTTGAGCTAAATGACCCTGAAATTGAAAAACACTTCAAATGAACTCTGAAGAGGTTGAAAGTTGGCATGGTATCATCATTTCACCCAAATAGCATGTTCTAAAAAGTTGAGAGGGTTACGGCAAAAACTGGATGCACTTCATGTACAAAATGGACAATCTCTTTCGAAGTATTAGGGTTTCAGACGAAAACTCATCTGTTACAAAAGGGATTTCATTTTTTTGAAATTATTTGAACTCCATACTTTTTGTGTGTTCAACATGCACCATTCAAAGCCACATCATCAATTTTCAACCCTTTTTGACTACATTTGGTATTTTTCATGCATTTACTAATTTTTTGAGCTAAATGACCCTGAAATTGAAAAGCACTTCAAATGAACTCTAAAGAGGTTGAAAGTTGGCATGGTATCATAATTTCACCCACATAGCATGTTATAAAAAGTTAAGAGGGTTACGACAAAAACTGGATGCACTTCGTGTACAAAACGGACAATATCTTTCGAAGTATTAGGGCTTCATACAGAAACTCATCTGTTACAAAAGGCATTTCATTTCTTCACATGTAACTGCAGTGATATTCTAGATCAAAGGCATCATCATTATAGTTGTGGAGGTAAAGTCTTCACTTTTTCCTCGCTTGTGTCCTTTGCTTATTGTGCCGTAACCATGGATAATCTTCATCGTTTAACGGGGTGCTTGGGTCAGCCTTGACTTTGAAGGGAGGAATTTCATGAAACTTTTCATAATCTTCAGACATGTATGTCTTGCCTCCACTCCCACGATGTCCCTTTTTCCTGAAAGAACTATGTGGCGCTTTGGCTCATCATATGATGTATTCGCTTCCTTATTAAAAAAACATGCGGTGCCCCCATGTTTGGTTTTGGTAATTGATGACAATCTCTATGGACTAATGGTTGCCTTGAGTTATATTTGAAGGATTTGTCCATAGGCTTTTCTTGGAGTCCATTTCTTGGTTTCAAGGAGAGTTTGTGATGACCAAGGTGCTATTCAAATAATTACCGAAAGATTGGTCATGTGAGAGGTTGATCAAGACTAAGTCAAAGAGTGAATCAAGTTGATCAACACACAAAGCGTAGAAGATGTATCGAGAGGGATCAAGTGATCCCATGGTATGGTAAGCATTGTCAATTACGCTTTGTGTACTAACCCATGGTCTTCGTGAGAGTTCTTTGTGGGGTTAGGTTGCGGTGTACAAGTTCAAGTGATGCATCACGAGGAGATCAAGTGCTTGAAGCTTGCCGTCCATTATGGTGACAATGGACTTGTGAAGATATGCCGAAGTGTGGTTCACCCATAGTGGAGTATGGGGGAGCAATCTACTAGTCTTCACCGAGCCAACGCAATCAAGAAAGGTGGTCCAACTTGAGGAAGTCAAGATCGTATACATCTAGCTCAAGTGGACTTTGTGCATGGCAAAGGTTTGCCCTTGATAGGTTCTCTATTTTACCGGTCTCATGGTGGTAGTTTGGACACCGGGTTATAGGATCGATTGCCGTACTATCAAGGGGGGCTCTTGATGAGTAGCTTGATCATATCGTTCATATAGAGCTCAAACCATTGCATCCTTGCATCATATTTATTGGTTCTTGTTTGGTTCTTCTCCTTGTGAGATTTGGAGCTTATGGTCATTTTCATGACAAGCTCGAGTTCATCGAAAACATAGTTCACACGCATATTCTATGGTGTTTTTGATGTTGGGGTTTTCGCCGGTTCTCCTTGTGGGTCTTAGAGCTTATGGTCATCTTGATGACAAGCTCGAGTTTATTGAAAACGGAGTTCACATGCATCTTTGATACGTCTCCAACGTATCTATAATTTTTGATTATTCTATGATATTATATTATCTGTTTTGGATGTTTAATGGGCTTTATTATACACTTTTATATTATTTTTGGGACTAACCTATTAACCCAAGGCCCAGTGCAGATTGCTGTTTTTTTGCCTATTTCAGTGTTTCGCAGAAAATGAATATCAAATGGAGTCCAAACGGAATGAAACCTTCGGGAGAGTCGTTTTGGGAACAAATGCAACACAGAAGACTTGGATTACACGCCAGGGAAGAAATGAGGCGGCCACGAGGGGGGAGGGCGCGCCCAGGGGGGTAGGCGCGCCCCCACCCTCGTGGGCCACATATTGCTCCACCGACATGCCTCTTCCTCCTATATATACCCATATACCCTGAAAACATCAGAGAGCACCACGAAACCCTATTTCCACTGCCGGAACCTTTTGTACCTGTAAGATCCCATCTTGGGGCCTATTCTGGAGCTCCACCAGAGGGGAAATCGATCACGGAGGGCTTCTACATCAACACCATAGCCCTCCGATGAGTTGTGAGTAGTTTACGACAAACCTTCGGGTCCATAGTTATTAGCTAGATGGCTTCTTCTCTCTCTTTGGATCTCAATACAAAGTTCTCCATGATCTTCATGGAGATCTATTCAATGTAATCTTTTTGTGGTGTGTTTGTCGAGATCCGATGAATTGTGGGTTTATGATCAAGATTATTTATGAACAATATTTGATTCTTCTCTGAAATCTTTTATGCATGATTTAAATATCTTTACAAGTCTCTTCAAATTATCAGTTTGGTTTGGCCTACTAGATTAATCTTTCTTGCAATGGGAGAAGTGCTTAGCTTTGGGTTCAATCTTGCGGTGTCCTTTCCCAGTGACAGCAGGGGCAACAAGGCACGTATTGTATTATTGCCATCGAGGATAAAAAGATGGGGTTTATATCATATCGCATGAGTTTATCCCTCTACATCATGTCATCTTTCTTAAGGCGTTATTCTGTTCTTATGAATTTAATACTCTAGATGCATGCTGGATAGCGGTCGATGTGTGGAGTAATAGTAGTAGATGCATAATCATTTCGGTATACTTGTCACGGACGTGATGCCTATATATAATGATCATGCCTAGATATTCTCATAACTATGTGCTTTTCTATCAATTGCTCGACAATAATTTGTTCACCCACCATAAGAATCTGCTATCTTGAGAGAAGCCACTAGTGAAACCTATGCCCCCGGGTCTATCTTCCATCATATAAATCTTCTATCAACTATTTATCTTTACTTTACTTTTATTTTGCATTCTTTACTTTTCAATCTATACAATAAAATTCCAAAAATATTATCTTTCATATCTATCAGATCTCACTTTTGCAAGTGGCTGTGAAGGGATTGACAACCCCTTTATCGCGTTGGTTGCAAGGTTCTTATTTGTTTGTGCAAGTACGAGGTACTTGAGTATAGCCTCCTACTGGATTGATACCTTGGTTCTTAAAAACTGAGGGAAATACTTACACTACTGTGCTGCATCACCCTTTCCTCTTCAAGGGAAAACCAACGCATGCTCAAGAGGTAGCAATCTTCTATGATGTTTTCGATGTTGGAGGTTATGCCGGTTCGTCTCTGATGGAGGGTTCATTCCTCTATATCTTAGGCATACCTCCCCGCCTCTTCTTACTATAACTAGTCGCTATTTTGATGCTACACATCTTCCTCTATCCAACAAGCTTGAGTTTGCTCAATTCGGTGCTCACATGAAAAAACTATGGCAGTTATGGTTTTATTGTGTCCTTCTGTTGTCTTTAGCTGCGATACGAAGGCAGCCAAGTGCTAAAGCCTCTGTGGCGCACGGTAGTGTTGGAAATATGCCCTAGAGGCAATAATAAAATGGTTATTATTATATTTCCTTGTTCATGATAATTGTCTGTTATTCATGCTTGAATTGTATTATTCGGAAACAGTGATACATGTGTGAATACATAGACCACAACGTGTCCCTGGTAAACCTCTAGTTACTAGCTCGTTGATCAACAGATGGTTACGGTTTCCTGACCATGGACATTGGATGTCATTGATAACGAGATCACATCATTAGGAGAATGATGTGATGGACAAGACCCAATCCTAAGCCTAGCACAAGATCGTGTAGTTCGTAATGCTAAAGCTTTTCCAATGTCAAGTATTTTTTTCCTTAGACCATGAGGTTGTGCAACTCCCGGATATCGTAGGAATACTTTGGGTGTGCAAAACGTCACAAAGTAACTGGGTGGCTATAAAGGCACACTACGGGTATCTCCGAAGGTATCTGTTGGGTTGGCATGAACCGAGACTGGGATTTGTCACTCCGTATGACGGAGAGGTATCTCTGCGCCCACTCGGTAAGACATCATCATAAGGAGCTCAATGTGACTAAGGTGTTGGTCACGGGATTATGTATTACAGAACGAGTAAAGAGACTTGCCGTGACGAGATTGAACAAGGTATCGGTATACCGACGATCGAATCTCGGGCAAGTACTATACCGATAGACAAAGGGAATTGCATACGGGATTGATTGAATCCTTGACATCGTGGTTCATCCGATGAGGTCATCGAGGAGCATGTGGGAGCCAACATGGGTATCCTGATCCCGCTGTTGGTTATTGACCGGAGAGTCGTCTCGGTCATGTCTACGTGTCTCCCGAACCCGTAGGGCCTACACACTTAAGGTTCGGTGACACTAGGGTTGTAGAGATATAAGTATGCGGTAACCCGAAAGTTGTTCGGAGTCCCCGATGAGATACCGGACGTCACGAGGAGTTCCGGAATGGTCCAGAGGTAAAGAACTGTATATAGGAAGTCCAGTTTCGGCCACCGGGATTGTTTCAGGGGTCATCGGTATTGTACCGGGACCACCGGAAGGGTCCTGGGGGTCCACCGGGTGGGGCCACCTATCCTGGAGGGCCCCATGGGCCGAAATGGGAGGGGAACCAGCCCATAGTGGGCTGGTGCGCCCCCCATGGGCCTCCCGTGCGCCTAGGGTTGGGAACCCTAGGGGTGGGGGCGGCCCACCTGGCTTGGGGGGGGGGTAAGTTTCCCCCCCTTGGCCGCCGCCCCCTAGGAGATTGGATCTCCTAGGGCCGGTGCCCCCCAGGGCCCCTATATACAGTGGGGGGGGGGGAGGGAGGGTAGCCGCAGCAATGCCCTGGCGCCTCCCTCTCCCTCCCGTGACACCCCTTCCTCCTCCAGTGCTGTTTGGCGAAGCCCTGCTCGAATACCGCTGCATCCACCACCACGCCATCGTGCTGCTGGATCTCCATCAACCTCTCCTCCCCCCTTGCTGGATCAAGAAGGAGGAGACGTCGCTGCTCCGTACGTGTGTTGAACGCGGAGGTGCCGTCCGTTCGGCGCTAGGATCATCTGTGATTTGTATCACGACGAGTACGACTCCATCATCCACGTTCTCTTGAACGCTTCCGCTCGCGATCTACAAGGGTATGTAGATGCACTCCCCTCTACGTCGTTGCTAGATAACTCCATAGATTGATCTTGGTGAAGCCTAGAATTTTTTTGATTTCTGCTACGTTCCCCAACAGTGGCATCATGAGCTAGGTCTATGCGTAGTATCTTGCACGAGTAGAACACAAAGCAGTTGTGGGCGTAGATTTGTTCAATTCTCTTGCAGCTACTAGTCTTATCTTGATTCGGCGGCATCGTGGGATGAAGCGGCCCGGACCGACCTTACACGTACGCTTATGTGAGACAGGTTCCACCGACTGACATGCACTAGTTGCATAAGGTGGCTAGCGGGTGTCTGTCTCTCCCACTTTAGTCGGATCGGATTCGATGAAAAGGGTCCTTATGAAGGGTAAATAGAAATTGGCATATCACGTTGTGGTTTTGGCGTAGGTAAGAAACGTTCTTGCTAGAAACCTATAGTAGCCACGTAAAAACTTGCAACAACAATTAGAGGACGTCTAACTTGTTCTTGCAGCATGTGCCGTGTGATCTGATATGGCCAAAAGGATGTGACGAATGATATATATGTGATCTATGAGATTGATCATGTTCATGTAATAGGAATCACGACTTGCATGTCGATGAGTATGACAACCGGTAGGAGCCATAGGAGTTGTCTTTATTTTATTGTATGACCTGCGTGTCACTGAATAAACGCCACGTAATTACTTTACTTTATCGCTAACCGTTAGCCATAGTAGTAGAAGTAATGTTTGGCGAGACAACTTCATGAAGACACAATGATGGAGATCATGATGATGAAGATCATGGTGTCATGCCGGTGACAATGGTGATCATGGAGCCCCAAAGATGAAGATCAAAGGAGCAAAATGATATTGGCCATATCATGTCACTATTTGATTGCATGTGATGTTTATCATGTTTTTACATCTTATTTGCTTAGAACGACGGTAGTAAATAAGATGATCTCTCACTAAAATTTCAAGAATTGTGTTCCCCTAACTATGCACCATTGCTAAGGTTCGTTGTTCCGAAGCACCACGTGATGATCGGGTGTGATAGGCTCTAACGTTCGCATACAATGGGTGTAAGCCAGATTTACACACGCAATACACTTAGGGTTCACTTGACGAGCCTAGCATGTACAGACATGGCCTCGGAACACGGAAGACCGAAAGGTCGAACATGAGTCGTATAGAAGATGCGATCAACATAAATATGTTCACCGTTGATGACTAGTCCGTCTCACGTGATGATCGGACACGACCTAGTCGATTCGGATCATGTATCACTTAGATGACTAGAGAGATGTCTATCTGAGTGGGAGTTCATTAAATTTTTTTAGATGAACTTAATTGTCATGAACATAGTATAAAATCTTTACAATATGTCTTTTAGATCCAATGGCACACACTCATGTTACCCTCAACCTCAAAGCGTTCCTAGAGAAAACCAAGCTGAACGACGATGGTAGCAACTATACAGATTGGGTCCGTAACTTGAGGATCATCCTCATAGCTGCCAAGAAAACATATGTCCTTGAAGCACCGCTAGGTGATGCTCCCGCCCCAGCGAACCACGACGTTATGAATGCTTGGTAGTCGCGTTGTGATGATTACTCCCTGGTTCAGTGCGGCATGCTTTACAACTTAGAATCGGGGCTCCAAAAGCGTTTTGAGCACCACGGAGCATATGAGATGTTCCAAGAGCTGAAAATGGTTTTCCAAGCTCATGCCCGAGTCGAGAGTATGACGTCTCCGACACATTCTACAGTTGTAAGATGGAGGAGAATAGTTCTATCAGCGAGCACATACTCAATTTGTCTGGGTTGCACAATCGCTTATCCCAGTTGGGAATTAATCTCCCATACGAAGTGGTCGTTGACAGAATCCTTCAGTCGCTCCCACCTAGCCACAAGAGCTTCATGATGAACTTCAATATGCAAGGGATGGAGAAGTCCATTCCCGAGGTGTATTCAATGCTGAAATCAGCGGAGGTGGAGATCAAGAAAGAACATCAAGTGTTGATGGTGAATAAAACTACTAAGTTCAAGAAAGGCAAGGGTAAGAAGAACTTCAAGAAGGACGGCAAAGGAGTTGCCGCGCCCGGTAAGACAGTTGCCGGGAAGAAGCCAAAGAATGGACCCAAGACTGAGACTGAGTGCTTTTATTGCAAGGGAACGGGTCACTGGAAGCGGAACTGCCCCAAATACTTAGCAGATAAGAAGGCCGGCAACGTCAAAGGTATATGTGATATACATGTTATTGATGTGTACCTTACCAGCACTCGTAGTAGCTCCTGGGTATTTGATACTGGTGCAGTTGCTCACATTTGTAACTCAAAGTAGGAGCTGCGGAATAAACGGAGACTGGCAAAGGACGAGGTGACGATGCGCGTCGGGAATGGTTCCAAGGTCGATGTGATCGCCGTCGGCACGCTACCTCTACATCTACCTTAGGGATTAGTTTTAAACCTTAATAATTGTTATTTAGTACCAGCTTTGAGCATGAACATTGTATCTGGATCTCGTTTAATGCGAGATGGCTACTCATTTAAATCCGAGAATAATGGTTGTTCTATTTATATGAGAGAAATGTTTTTTGGTCATGCCCCGCTGGTCAATGGTTTATTCTTAATAAATCTCGAACGCGATGTTACACACATTCATAGTTTGAATGCCAAAAGATGTAAGGTTGATAATGATAGTCCCACATACTTGTGGCATTGCCGCCTTGGTCATATTGGTGTCAAACGTATGAAGAAGCTCCATGCAGATGGACTTTTGGAGTCTCTTGATTATGAATCATTTGACACGTGCGAACCATGCCTCTTGGGCAAGATGACCAAGACTCCGTTCTCCGGAACAATGGAGCGAGCGACCAACTTATTGGAAATCATACATACCGATGTGTGCGATCCAACGAGTGTTGAAGCTCGCGGAGGCTATCGTTATGTTCTCACCCTCACAGATGACTTAAGTAGATATGGGTATGTCTACTTGATGAAACACAAGTCTGAGACCTTTGAAAAGTTCAAGGAATTTCAGAATGAGGTTGAGAATCAACGTGACAAAAAAATAAAGTTCTTACGATCGGATCGTGGAGGAGAATATTTAAGTCATGAATTTGGCACGCACCTAAGGAACTGTGGAATTGTTTCACAATTGACACCGCCTGGAACACCTCAGCGTAATGGTGTGTACGAACATTGTAATCGTACTTTGTTGGACATGGTGCGATCTATGATGTCTCTTACCGAATTACCGCTATCATTTTGGGGTTATGCTTTAGAGACTGCCGCATTCACTTTAAATAGGGCTCCGTCTAAATCCGTTGAGACGACACCGTATGAACTTTGGTTTGGCAAGAAACCTAAGTTGTCATTTCTAAAAGTTTGGGGTTGTGATGCTTATGTCAAGAAACTTCAACCTAAAAAGCTCGAACCCAAATCGGAAAAATGCATCTTCATAGGATACCCTAAGGAAACTATTGGGTATACCTTCTACCTCATATCCGAAGGCAAGGTCTTCGTTGCCAAGAATGGATCCTTTCTGGAGAAAGAGTTTCTCTCGAAAGAAGTGAGTGGGAGGAAAGTGGAACTTGATGAGGTGACAGTCACCCCTTCCGAACCGGAAAGTAGCGCAGCGCAGGAAGATGTTCCTGTGGTGCCTGCACCGACTAGGGAGGAAGTTAATGATAATGATCATGAAGCTTCAGATCAAGTTAGTATTGAACTTCGTCGGTCCAGAAGGACACATTCCGCACCAGAGTGGTACGGCAACCCTGTCATGGAAATCATGTTGTTAGACAACGGTGAACCTTCGAACTATGAAGAAGCGATGGCGGGCCCGGATTCCAACAAATGGCTTGAAGCCATGAAATCCGAGATAGGATCCATGTATGAAAACAAAGTATGGACTTTGGTGGACTTGCCCGATGATCGGCACGCCATAGAAAATAAATGGATCTTTAAGAAGAAGACTGACGCGGATGGTAATGTGACCATCTATAAGGCTCGGCTTGTCGCTAAAGGTTATCGACAAATTCAAGGGATTGACTACAATGAGACTTTCTCTCCCGTAGCGATGCTGAAGTCCGTCCGAATCATGTTAGCAATTGCCGCATTCTATGATTATGAGATATGGCAAATGGACGTCAAAACGACATTCCTTAATGGCTTCCTTAAGGAAGAACTGCATATGATGCAACCGGAAGGTTTTGTCGATCCTAAGAATGCTAACAAGGTATGCAAGCTCCATCGCTCAATCTATGGGCTGATGCAAGCATCTTGGAGTTGGAACATTCGCTTTGATGAGGTGATCAAAGCGTTTGGGTTTATACAGACTTAGGGAGAAGCCTGTATTTACAAGAAAGTGAGTGGGAGCTCGGTAGCATTTCTCATATTATATGTGGATGATATATTGCTGATGGGAAATGATGTAGAACTCTTGTAGAGCGTAAAGGCCTACTTGAATAAGTGTTTTTCAATGAAGGACCTTGGAGAAGCTGCTTACATATTAGGCATCAAGATCTATAGAGATAGATCAAGACGCCTCATTGGTCTTTCACAAAGTACATACCTTGACAAGATATTGAAGAAGTTCAATATGGATTAGTCCAAGAAAGGGTTCTTGCCTGTATTGCAAGGTATGAGATTGAGCACGGCTCAATGCCCGACCACGGCAGAAGATAGATAAAAGATGAGTGTCATCCCCTATGCCTCAGCCATAGGTTCTATTATGTATGCCATGCTGTGCACCAGACCTGATGTGAACCTTGCCATAACTTTGGTAGGGAGGTACCAAAGTGATCCCGATATGGAACACTGGACATCGGTCAAGAACATCCTGAAGTACCTGAAAAGGACTAAGGATATGTTTCTCGTTTATGGAGGTGACAAAGAGCTCATCGTAAAGGGTTACGTCGATGCTAGCTTCGACACAGATCTGGATGACTCCAAGTCACAAACCGGATACATGTATATTTTGAATGGTGGGGCAGTCAGCTGGTGCAGTTGCAAGCAAAGCGTCGTGGCGCATTCTACATGTGAAGCAGAGTACATAGCTGCTTGCGAAGTAGTGCAGGAAGGAGTCTGGATGAAGGAGTTCATCATCGACCTAGGAGTTATTCCAAGCGCGTCGGGCCCGATGACTCTCTTCTGTGACAACACTGTAGCTATTGCCATTGCCAAGGAGCCCAGGTTTCACAAGAAGACCAAGCACATCAAGCGTCGTTTCAACTCCATCCGGAATTATGTTCAAGATGGAGACATATATATTTGTAAAGTGCATACGGATATGAATGTCGCAGATCCGTTGACTAAACCTCTTCCACAAGCAAAACTTGATCAACAGTAGAACTCTATGGGTGTTCGATTCATCACAATGTAACTAGATTATTGACTCTAGTGCAAGTGGGAGACTGTTGGAAATATGCCCTAGAGGCAATAATAAAATGGTTATTATTATATTTCCTTGTTCATGATAATTGTCTGTTATTCATGCTTGAATTGTATTATTCGAAAACAGTGATACATGTGTGAATACATAGACCACAACGTGTCCCTGGTAAACCTCTAGTTACTAGCTCGTTGATCAACAGATGTCTATGGTTTCCTGACCATGGACATTGGATGTCATTGATAACGAGATCACATCATTAGGAGAATGATGTGATGGACAAGACCCAATCCTAAGCCTAGCACAAGATCGTGTAGTTCGTAATGCTAAAGCTTTTCTAATGCCAAGTATTTTTTCCTTAGACCATGAGGTTGTGCAACTCCCGGATACTGTAGGAATACTTTGGGTGTGCTAAACATCACAACATAACTGGGTGGGTATAAAGGCACACTACGGGTATCTCCGAAGGTATCCGTTGGGTTGGCACGAACTGAGACTGGGATTTGTCACTCCGTATGACGGAGAGGTATCTCTGGGCCCACTCGGTAAGACATCATCATAATGAGCTCAATGTGACTAAGGTGTTGGTCACGGGATGATGTATTACGGAACGAGTAAAGAGACTTGCCGTGACGAGATTGAACAAGGTATCGGTATACCGACGATCGAATCTCGGGCAAGTACTATACCGATAGACAAAGGGAATTGCATACGGGATTGATTGAATCCTTGACATCGTGGTTCATCCGATGAGATCATCGAGGAGCATGTGGGAGCCAACATGGGTATCCAAATCCCACTGTTGGTTATTGACCAGAGAGTCGTCTCGGTCATGTCTACGTGTCTCCCAAACCCGTAGGGTCTACACACTTAAGGTTCAGTGACGCTAGGGTTGTAGAGATATAAGTATGCGGTAACCTGAAAGTTGTTCGGAGTACCGGATGAGATCCAGGATGTCACGAGGAGTTCTAGAATGGTCCGGAGGTAAAGAATTGTATATAGGAAGTCCAATTTCGGCCACCGAGAGAGTTTCGGGGGTCACCGGTATTGTACCGGGACCACTGGAAGGGTCCCGGGGGTCCACCGGGTGGGGCCACCTATCCCAGAGGGCCCCATGGGCCGAAGTGAGAGGGGAACCAGCCCATAGTGGGCTGGTGAGCCCCCCATGGGCCTCCCCTGCGCCTAGGGTTGGGAACCCTAGGGGTGGGGGCTCCCCACCTGGCTTGGGGGTAAGTTTCCCCCCCCCCTTGACCGCCGCCCCCTAGGAGATTGGATCTCCTAGGGCCAGCGCCCCCCCAGGGCCCCTATATATAGTGGGGGGAGGGAGGGCAGCCATACCAATGCCCTGGCGCCTCCCTCTCCCTCCCGTGACACCCCTTCATCCTCTAGTGCTGTTTGGCGAAGCCCTGCTGGAATACCGCTGCACCCACCACCACACCGTCGTGCTGCTGGATCTCCATCAACCTCTCCTCCCCCCTTGCCGGATCAAGAAGGAGGAGACGTCGCTGCTCCGTACGTGTGTTGAACACGGAGGTGCCGTCCATTCGGCGCTAGGATCATCGGTGATTTGGATCACGACGAGTACGACTCCATCATCCACGTTCTCTTGAACGCTTCCGCTCGCAATCTACAAGGGTATGTAGATGCACTCCCCTCTCCCTCGTTGCTAGATGACTCCATAGATTGATCTTGGTGAAGCATAGAATTTTTTTGATTTCTTCTACGTTCCCCAACAGGTAGTACTGCTCTAGGTAGTGGTAGTACCGCAGGGGCCATCAAGAGTACCGCTCCTGGTGAGCGGTAGTACCGCTGCCTCTAGCCCTAACGCTGATGCATGCGGAAGTAGGCGCGGATGTAATTTTTTACATTCGCCCTTACGCGGTAGTACCGAGCCTTCGGTCCGGTACTACCGTGCCAGACTTTTGCACTGTTCCAACCTCAGCGGAAGTAGGTGCGGATGTAATTTATTACTTCTGTGCATTTCCAGTACTAGTTGATGCCTGCCTTACGGTAGTACCATAAGGACGCGCGGTAGTACCGCTCCGGCGGTTCTACCGCTCGTTGCCCTGTGCAACAGACCCTCATCTGGCCTCTCCCGTGCAAGCGGTAGTACCGCAACCTGCAGCAGTAGTACCACAACCCTCTGTAGTAGTACCGCGGCGGTGTGCGGTAGTACCGCGTCGTGCGGGCTGAGAGAGGGGATAACAGTTGGATTCCCCCCTATAAAAGGGGGCATTCTTCCCCATTAAGGCGAATTCTTCTAGCTTGTGTTCTTCCCCCATTGTTGACCTTCTTCGAGCTTGCTATCTCTCAACCCCTCCATGGATTCTTGCTAGTTTTTGGGGGAAAAGAGAGAGGAGATCTAAATCCACATTTCTACCAATCACTTTCTCCTCTAGGTGAGGGGAACCCTTTGGATCTAGATCTTGGAGTTCTTCGAGTTCTCTTCTTTGTTATTCCTCTCATTTCCCTCCCTAGCATTAGTTGCTTTGGTGGGATTTGGGAGAGAAGGACTTGGGCACTCCATGTGCCCTCGCCATTGCATTTGGTGCATCGGTTTGAGTTCTCCACGATGATACATGGAAGTTACAAGTTGAGAAGCTTATTACTCTTGGGTGCTTGGTACCCTTGAGCTTGTTCCTCTTGGGTGCTTGGGCGCCCTAGACGGTTGAGGTCACCTCGGAGCCATATTCGATTGTGGTGAAGCTTCGTGGTGTCGATGGGGAGTAGCCCCAACCTTTGTGGTGTTCATAGCTCAATCATTGTGGTGTAAAGCTCCGGGCAAGTGTCGGGGTCTCCAATTAGGTTGTGGAGATCGCCCCAAGCAACTTGATGGGTTCTGGTGACCGCCCCCAAGGGTTGCCAAAGTGTATGGGTTCGGTGACCGCCCCCAAGGGTCGCCATTTGTACGGGTTCGGTGACCGCCCTCAAGGGTCCCTTAGTGGAATCACGACATCTTGCATTGTGCGAGGGCGTGAGGAGATTACGGTGGCCCTAGTGGCTTCTTGGGGAGCATTGTGCCTCCACACCGCTCCAAATGGAGATTAGCATCCGCAAGGGTGTGAACTTCGGGATACATCGTTGTCTCCGCGTGCCTCGGTTATCTCTTAGCCGAGCCCATTACTTATGCACTTTACTTTGTGATAGCCATATTGTTTCTTCTCATATATCTTGCTATCACCTAGTTGTTTATCTTGCTTAGCATAAGTTGTTGGTGCACATAGGTGAGCCTAATTGTTGTAGGTTTTGTGCTTGACAAATTAACCGCTAGGTTTATTCCGCATTTGTTCACCCCCCTCTAGGCGACATCCACGATCTTTCACTTATCTTTTCTTTTTCTCGGTTTGGTAGACATATCCTTCACATAGAAAACCTACGCCACATCATTGGCTTGGACGAATGGTTCGTCTGTGTACCCAAGATTAATTGTTCAGATCCACTATTGTAATTCCATACTGTGGGTCTACTTGTACCCCTTCTCCTGACAGATTGACCCATTTGCATTGAAACAAAGGGACCTTAAAATCATGTCCATAGTCAAGTTCCCATGTGTCCACTATGTAACCATAATATGTGTCCTTTCCCCTCTTGGTTGCTACATCAAAGTGAACACCGCTGTTTTGGTTGGTGCTCTTTTGATCTTTGGTGATCGTGTGAAATGTATTCCCATTTATCTCGTACCCTTTGTAAGTCAATACAGTCGAAGATGGTCCCCTGGCCAACGAGTACATCTCATCAAAAACAGTGTAGTCAGCCATGAGACGTGTTTGCAACCAACTGCCAAAAGTCCCGATGTGTTCACATGTAATCTAGTCGTCACACTGCTCCGTGTGTTTGGAGCACAGAATATTCTTGTGTCCATTGACATACGGGGTTACCAAGGTAGAATTGTGTAAAACTGTGTACACTTGTAGAAAAAAGCCCATTTGTCCCGGTTCCAGCAGCCCATTTGTCCTGGTTCGGGAACCGGGACTAAAGGGTCGGGACTAAAGCCCATGACCTTTAGTCCCGGTTCGCTTATGAACCAGGACATGTGGGGCTCCACGTGGCCGCTCCGGCGAGCCCAGGTAGGAGGGCCTTTGGTCCTGGTTAGTAACACCAACCGGGACCAAAAAGCATCCACGCGTCAGCAGCTCAGGAGCTGGGGTTTTTTGTTTTTTAAGGGGGGGGGGGGGTTGGAGGGTCAATTTAGGGGTTTCATATATTGTGTTAGCTAGCTAATTAATAGAGAGAAGTGACCTCTCTTATCTCCATGCTTGGTCGATGCTACGTACTATACGTATAGAGAGGACTCGACACGTACGCTAGCTAGTAAGCAAATGAAGGAAACCATTAAGTACACAAGATCATCATGAACATATACAGAGAGAAGTGATCGACCTCCTCCTTCTCCGAGAGATTGGTCCAACAACAAGTTTTCGTATATCTATCCGACGCTACTTGCTACATATATACAATATGTGATCTCTTACAATCCCTAACATCTGAAGTCGAGTGCCACATGGTATTCTCCGACAGGATTGATGACGTGGTCAAGAAATAATCCTGCCAATTCCTCTTGAATTTCTTTTATGCGATCATGTGGTAGGAGTTCATCCCGCAGCTGCCAGATCTAATTTGAAGAAGAGGGTTAATACATGTATATGAATGAAACTCAACACAAATGATGGTAATAAAATAAAATTGTGAATAATTTAACTTACGCACTTCAAATTGTTTTTCAGTGTAGCCCCGACTAGAGACCGTCGCGTTGTACATGAACTCACAAATGTAGTATCCACAAAATCATTCCCGGATTCCTGCCACAAGCACTTTACGACAATTAGAGGTCAATCAAACTGATAAGCAAGCATGGCAAATGGTTTTGAAGAAACTAGCTAGAATGAATGGGAGATGCGCGGAACTAGGTAGTAGTACTTACTCTCGGGTGTGTAAATCGCAGCTCCTTCGGCAGTCCCAGAACAATTGCGGTGAACTCTTTCCAAACCCGGCCAGACAAAGAAAATAATTACTTGATATTAGGAAATGAAAAAAGTTGCCGATATGGTGCGATAATGATCGATTGAACTTAATTACTTATGGAGCAGTGCAGTCATGTCCGCATACTCCTTGCGATCTTTTCGTCTCAAGTCTAAGACGGTTACTACTCCCTGATCAAGCTTAATCTCTTGCAGAATAAAGTGGAAACTGCACACGCATGCATAAATCATCAATTACATTACTATATATAACCTCGAGTAAGGGAAACCAAATATGCACAAGACAGTAACACTCACAGGAAGTTGTAAGGAAAGAGTATTTTAGTTTTGTATTGATTTTTGAGGAACGATTGTAGCAAGCTGTCCTCGGTTTTTGTGACATTCTTTTGAACTGTCCATTCATGTATGATATTTGGGTTAATGAACCTAATGTCATAGATTTGTTCTTTTCTGCATTCGACGATCTTCAATCTGCATAATATAGCGATGATAATTATATATACATGCAATGAAAGAGGTGAGCTATATATAGAGACTTAATTACATAAATTAGTACTTATAGACAGTAGCAAGCGAGGAGTGATTTGTCTAGGGCCTTTAGATTGTAGAACTGGAAAAACTCTTCAAAATCAACAGTTAACAGATCTTGTCCAAAGAAGTCGTGGCCATCTTTAATTCTCATCGTCAAAGCATCCTTCCCAGACTCACTGCAGGTTTTCATGTACCATTGATGGAATTTTTGCATCATCGTTGTTAGAGGAGGACTTCCATCTTTGAAGAGAGGCTGCCCGTACTTGTATTTGAATTCGTCTGCCTCCAATGCTTCAATCTGTAAAATATCATCATCGGCCGTGTAATCACCACGATTGGTACCGAGCAGCATCCCCAGTAGACTAGCAACGATATCGCTAGACACCTTGAGCGGGGGGTACGATTGGTTCGCCTGTTCGCCAAGATGGGGAATTGTTTCCCACTTTTTCGTTCTTCTAATCTTTTATCACTTGAAGTAGTTCCCGAGTGCATCGCATCTGTATATGTCTTTTTAATAATGCATTCATAGTTGGTATCCGGCGGAGGCGGTGGTGGTCGCTTCAGGACATTGATAGTGCACTTTGCTTTCAATGGATTTATCATCTCCTTCGGAGGTGGAGGTTTCTTTGCAAAAAATTCCCTCACTTCGGCAGCACAGATATCTGCGGTTTCCTTCTCAGTCCTCTCATATGCTAACTTTTCCACATGCTTGAGAGATGGACCACATCTCAGTTGCATACTGCCTCTGGCTGTACTGCTAGCCGCCGGAGCGGCGACGTCTCTCTTCGTCCGTCGTTGCTTAGGATGCGGAGTTCTCCGACGCGCCGGAGGAGCCGGAGCGGCGGCGTCTGTCTTCCGCCGTTGCTGAGGAGGCGGAGTGCTCCGATGCACCGTAGGAGGCGAAGTGCTTCGATGCGTCGGAGGAGGCGAAGGAGGAGTTGGAGTGCCCTCACGCGCCGGAGCAGGCGGAGAAGGTGGTTGAGTGCCCTGATCTCTAGCCGGAGGAGGAGGCATAGTGCCCTGACTCGCCGGAGGAGGAGGAGGCGTCCAGTTTGGAAGCTTGATGTGCTCCTTCCTCCATAGACATCTACTGTACAAAGCATCTCTTAGACGATTCTCCCCTTCACCTGTAGGGTGGTCAAGCACAAGCTCCTTGAATCCGTCCGTTATTTCAACCACCGTCACTTTAGCATAGCCATCTGGAATGAGACAACAGTGAACAGTTCTGTTAGCTTCAGGAGGTAAAATAGAGCCGACAATCGCCTTAACGGTGAGCTTCATCCAATTTGTCATAAGCTCACAATATTGAGCCTCCGTGATAGCATCCACAGGGTAGCTAGGAGCCGTGAAGTCAGCTGGCTGCTGAACGAGCTGCGTGGAAGCCACGCTGCTTCTCCGCTGAGATGGAGGGGTAGCTTCTGGGGTAGGTTCTTTCCGCTGAGATGGTTGGTCGACAGCTCGCTGGCTCTCAGCTTGTTCCTCTAGCTTTAGTAATCTTGCATGGAGCTTCTCCACTGTGCTCATATCCTATTTCTTCTTCCTCTCCCGGGTTTTGTAACCGCCTCTGCCAGGAAACCCAACCTTCCACGAAACGGAGCCTGGCGTGCCTCGTGTTTGTCCAGGGTGCTCAGGATTCCTGAGGGCCGCAGTCATCTTGTCGTTCTCTCTGTCGGGAATGAACGTTCCGTCCGGCGCTGCGGTGATATACTTATGAAGCTTCTTGACGGGTATCGCAAGTTGCTCGTCCATCCAAACGCACTTCCCTGTTTCAGGGTCCAAAGTTCCCCCAACCCCGACGAACCAAGTCCTTGAATGACCAGGCCAGTGAAATGTCTTTGGTTCGACCCCTTTAGTGATCACGTCATTCTCAGCTTTGTCCCACAACAGCCGGGCTTTGAGGTAGCTGCCTAACCCCGTGTGATACGTCTCCAACGTATCTGTAATGCCCAGGATGGGACTATACCTCCTACGTGTCGAGGCACGACTTAAAGGTATAAGCCCATTCTGGAATGATCTCAAGTTTGGTATCTTTGCACATCTCATGTAAAAATAGGGATGAAATTGTAAAAGAGATAGTTGGCTTACACTCGCCACTTCACACAATACATTACAAAAACAATCATCATCCAAATAACATCACAACCCGACTACGGGTGAAGATCCAAATGAAAGATACCAAATACATAAAGCCACAGGTCCGAATCACCCCTAGTAGAAACCACTACTGATCATCGGGATAGTGCACGTAGTAACAGCTACGTTCTTCATCGTACTCCCAGTATAGCTCTGTGCCGTCTCCTGAGTAGTTCACCATGGTACCTGCATCTGGTGTGAGGTAGAATCTGTGAGCCACGGAGGACTCAGCAATCCCGTTCCCGGGTAACAAAACTATCTAAGCCTTGGGTGTGGAACAAGGCTGAAGAAAGATAAAAGGTTGCAGCTGCACTAGCACTAGCTTACATGTTAAGAGCGAGAAGAGAAGTGCCACGAGCGA
Source organism: Secale cereale (assembly GCA_902687465.1). Taxonomy (NCBI): domain Eukaryota; kingdom Viridiplantae; phylum Streptophyta; class Magnoliopsida; order Poales; family Poaceae; genus Secale; species Secale cereale. The sequence goes on from LR738713.1 coordinate 831,102,837, forward strand.
TCACTAAGTGATCCTATCTAAGCACGTCAAACATAACCCCACCGTGGTCACTTCCCGAACCCCTTTCGGAAAATGACCGTCACGGTTACTCACGCTGGTAGTGTGTTCTGAACATGGTGTCAAGTTTTCTACAACCGGATATTAAAAAATTCCCATCTTCCACATAACCACGGGCACGGCTTTAGAAAGTTCAAAACCCTACAGGGGTGTTCCAACTTGGCCCATTACAAGCCCATGATCCGCGGAGTCGCAACTCCAAGGTGGGAAGGCCCGAGTATTCTCGGAATCCCGTGCTCAAGATACTCCGACTAAGGTAAGACTAATCCAGCAAATCCTCCCGGCGTGCCGACACCCTGATAGTAGCCGCGCGTATCTCGTCTCAGGCCACGACCGGATGGGCGATTCTACAGGTTTTTACCAGCCCTTGAGTTTCCTCGAGGTGGCCCCGCAGACTCCCCAGTTTGGACCAACAGTCATGTGGAGCATTGGCCCGGGTTGTTGATTAAGAAGAGGGTTAATTACTCCCTATGCAAGTTTTTAGTTGTTAGGCAAATAGTACCAAAGTTGGGACTTGCTGGAAAAGACTTAGTGCTAAGCGGTTTATCGAGGGGGTCCCATAACCCCAACTGTGTGAGGAACGCATAATCAAGGAACATAACACCGGTTTATACGGTTCCTAGGGCGGCATGAGTGGAACAAATCACCAAGCAAGAGGCTTAGCCTTCCACCCATTACCAATATATAGATAATTTAGTTAAGAATTTATATAGTGTGATATCCCGACAAACTTCAACATGAAGCAAGAATCTTCAAATCTTCTCCTGCAACTAGCAATGCTATAAGAGGGGCTGAGCGAAGCCTACGTAGCCAATCAAAGGTTTGCATATGTTGGGTGGTTAGACAGATTCATGGTTACAATAGGAGGCTGACAAAAAAACATGTGCATCGACACAATAAGCTAAAGAGCGAGACTTCTAGCAATATGAAAAGATAGTAATGATATCTGGGTCAGGTCATCTTGCCTGTCGAGTCGTCGATGGGATCGTAAGACGGCTCCTCGTTCTCAACCTCGGTAGTAACCTCGTTCTCGTTCTCGGTCTCGGCTTCCGGCTCTACTCAACACAAGAACACACGAGGCACGAAATCAAACAAGGTGCAATGCGCGAACTACAGGATGCACGTATGATGCACTTAGAATGCACTGCAGATGCACTTAGGATGCATTACATGACAACATAGGAAGCACACCAGAACAACACAAGAACAAGACAATATGCTCAAGCAAGTAGGATGCAAGGCAACTATATATATGATGCAAAACATGGCAAGTTAGGAAGCACAGAGAAACAACATAAGAACAACAAGTTTAAATGAGGCCGGAAACTACTTAAATGAGGCAAAGGTAGGAAGCACAGAGAAACGACATAAGAACAACAAGTTTGAAATTAGTACAGATCTGAACAAACCTTAAGTTAAAGTTGTTAAACAGCAAGTTAACATGCACCATGATAATCTACACGAAATTCCAGTCAAGTTTCATATAAAGTTTGTTTAAAACGGAGCTACGGTCTAGAAGATATGATCAAAACAAGATAAGCATGGCAACGGTGCAAGATGCACCCAAACATCAAGAAAAAATACTCCAAACATGTTAACAAGATTATATTATGAAGCTACATGCAAAATCACACAAGTTTCATGTAGGGCACGCTCAAAACGGAGCAACGGACTAAAAGTTACACCCGAAACAAGAAACAATGCAAAGCTGAAATTAACAGCCACATAGCAACTTTGGAGCAAGAAATATATACTCTACAGCACTCAAACATGGTGACAAGAAGCATGGACATGAAGTAGACATATCCCACAGCAAACAACTCCATTGGAGCATCTCCATAGGAGGCATGGATCAATAGCAACAAGCTACAACATTTGATCATGACGTTAAAAACCTGACAGTAATATTTTATAGCAACCTAGGAGCAAGATTTAAATAAGCTACAGCAACCCAAATGAGCAAGTGAGGGCATGGATGGATAGACAACAACATATACAACAAGGAATGATCAATGGCCACCCCAAAACTAACATGGATTTGCCTAGGGCATCAAGCAAACATAGCATCAGGATATTACAGATTCCAAACTTAGTGAAATTCCACTAAGTGTTAAAACAGTAATATTAGCATGGCATGTTTGCGAGCATGTTTAAGTCATCTTAAAGCATAACATGGCAAATGGTTTTCACCACAGCTAAGATCACATGATGGAGAATCTAAAAATATATGAGCATGCGGCATGTGGACAAACACAACAATAGCAACGAGCTCCTCAACTAGGCATCTCGTAACAAGTTACAAAACCTAACAGCCACATGCACTTTTGCAACAGAGATAAACATGGCAATATGAACTCTAACATGCATGCTATAGCCATCAACATGTAGAGCATCTCATGATGAACATTTTGACATGTCATTTGCTTCATTTGGATAAACATGCACCAAGTTATCACATCTCAAACATGGCATGAAAATAACAAGTAGCAACAGTTTATATCAAGTAGTACTCTTATCATGATTATTAAGACATCTAGATGGAGTCAAACAAGCATGACACAATGGAACAAAACGTAGTACACATCACCACGATCATTTTGACATATCATATGCATAAATCAGACATACACACAAAAAGATATCGCCATGCAAAGATGCCATCAGACAACAAAATATCAGGGACTTCGGAAAAAAAATCAACCTCCAGATCTGGTCAACGGGCGGATCGGGCCGGGTCAACGCGGGCGAACGGGCGCGGAGCTGGTCGCGGATCGGGCGCCGAGACCCGTTAGGGTTTCCAGCCCGCGGCTGGATCGGGCGATCGGGGCGCTCCCGATCTGGAGCTGACGACGGCCGGCGGCGCTCCGACGATGGAGCTTGCCTCTGGCGATGGAGGTGGCCGGCGGAGGCCCGGCGGGGGCGCCGTCGGTAAGGGCCCGGCGGAGCGGTGAGGCCTCGGGCCGGCGGCGAGCTGCGGAGACGCGGCGGCGTAGATCGGCGAGGGGGCGCCGGTGGGGAGGCGGAGGCCGGCGGGGTACCTCGGGCGGCGGCACGGTGGGGGCGCCGGCGGGGAGGCGGAGGCGGCGGCGCAGATCGGCGGTGGGAGGGACGATGCGGCCTCGGGGCGGGGAGGCCCGTTCGGCGGCGGCGGCGGGCCCGCGTCGGGCCTCGCGGGCCGGCGTGGTGGGACGGCGGCGACGGGACATGTGGCAAGCTCGGATTGGTCCGGCCGTCGGCTGGACGTGTCCGGCGGTGGTCGGACGTATCCGGCGCGGCGGGGAGGAGTAGAATTAGGTTTTTTTTGGATGAAAATGGCATGGGGGGACGTTTTTATAGGCACAAGGAGCTAGGAGATCCAAATGGGGAGCGGTTTTCGGCCACGCGATCACAATTCGACGACCGAGATGATGGGAAGGGTTGTGCTGGGTTGGTGGGCTGTTGTGGAGGGGGTCTTGGGCCTCAAAGAAGAGGTTCTTTTAGCCCACTAGGTTAACCATTGGAGTACTAAACGAACTCCAAACGTGACGAAGCTTGACAGGCGGCCTACACGTACCAAAACAACATCACACGACAAGTCTTGCGTCATTCCGGAAACGTTACACGGCCACACATGAAAGAAGGACTCGGGGATGCCACGGGCACGTGTGAGAGTGTCGGAACTCGAAACGGACAACGGGAAGAGACGAGTGGGACCGGATGCAAGTGAAAACACAAATGCAATGCAATGCACATGACAACATGACATGGATGAAATGCACACACGCACACGACAAAACGAAAAACGCGAAATGAAAGAAGAGCCCGGAAAGGAATTGATGAAGCCAAAGTTTATATATTGCCATATAGGGAAAGTGTTACATCTGGGGCATTACAGTATCTATAATTTTTGATTGTTCCATGCTGTTTTATTATCAATCTTGGATGTTTTATAATCATTTTATATCATTTTTTGGTACTAACCTATTGACATAGTGCCAAGTGCCAGTTGCTGTTTTCTGCATGCTTTTACATCGCAGGAAATCAATATCAAACGGAGCCCAAACATCGCGAAACTTTTTGGAGATTTTTTGTGCCAAAAGGAACACTATGGCCCCTGGTGGAATCTCGGTGGAGTCCCGAGGAGGGGACAACCCACCAGGGTGCGCCACGAGGCCCAGGTGCGCCCTGGTGGGTTGTGCCCACCTCGGGTCCCCCCCCCCCGGACTGCCTCTTTGCTCTATAAATACCCCAATATTCTAGAAACCCTAAAGGCATCAACGCAATATTCATCCAGCCGCCGCAGAGTCCAGGACCACCAAATCCAATCTAGACACCATCACGAAGGGGTTCACCACTTCCATTGGTGCCTCTCCGATGATGCGTGAGAAGTTCTTTGTAGACCTTCGGGCCCGTAGTTAGTAGCTGGATGGCTTTCTCTCTCTCTCTCTCTTTTGATTCTCAATACAATGGTCTCTTGGAGATCCATATGATGTAATTCTTTTTGCGGTGTGTTTGTTGGGATCCAATGAACTTTGAGTTTATGATCAGATCTATCTTTTTATATCCATGAAAGTTATTTGAGTTCTTTGATCTCTTATATGCATGATCTCTTATAGCCTTGTATTTCTTCTCCGATATTTGGGTTTTGTTTGTCCAACTTGATCTATTTATCTTGCAATGGGAAGAGGTGCCCGGTAGTGGGTTCAATCTTACGGTGCTTGATCCCAGTGACCGAAAGGGAACCAACACGTATGTACCGTTGCCACTAAGGATAAAACGACGAGATCTATATCTAACACCATAGATAAACGGATCTTTTCTACATCATGTCATCGTTCTTAATGCATTACTCCGTTTTCCCATGAACTTAATACACTAGATGCATGCTGGATAGCGGTCGATGTGTGGAGTAATAGTAGTAGATACATGCAGGAGTCGGTCTATTAATCCTGGACGTGATGCCTATGTAATGATCATTGCCTGGATATCGTCATGATTATTTGAAGTTCAATCAATTTGCCAACAGTAATTTGTTTCCCACCGTTTGCTATTTTTCTCGAGAGAAGCCACTAGTGAAACCTACGGCCCCGGGGTATTCTTTCTCATATATTTGCCTTTGTGATCTAATTTTTCCTTTGCTTTTATTTTCAGATCTATTAATCCAAAAACCCAAAAATACTTTGCTGCAATTTATCTATCATTATTTATATATCTCTCACGTCCGTTACCCGAAAGGGATTGACAACCCCTTTTACACGTCGGATTGCGAGGTGTTGTTATTTGTGTGCAGGTGCTATTTACGTTGTGTAGCTTGGTTCTCCTACTGGTTCGATAAATTTGGTTTCATCACTGAGGGAAATACCTACCGCTGCTATACTGCATCATCCCTTCCTCTTTGGGGAAATACCGACGTAGCTCTAACATACATCAAAAGGAATTTCTGGCGCCGTTGCCGGGGAGGATCTTCAACATATACCAGGTTCCTAATCACAAATCTCATCTCCTCGTAGTTTACATTATTTGCCATTTGCCTCCCGTTTTCCCTCTCCCCCACTTCATAAACATTTTGCCGTTTTATTCGCCTCTCTGTTTCCGTCCTCCATTCTCTTGTCAGATCTATTCTTTGCTTGCAATCATGAGTGATTTCGGTATGGAACCAACAGATGATGGCCTTACTCCTAAAATTGGACGTACAAGAAATCTGGATGCTAAAACTTTTATCTTAGGGCAAGGGAACGTTATGGGAAAAGAACGTATCCAAGATTTTTTCAATTGTGTTGGGAATCTAAGTCTTGATGATGCTCCTACACTTAGAACTACTAGATCTTATGTAGATGCTATTTCAGCGCTTGTCGGTGTACTAAAGTAGGGGTACCTTAGTATCCCTGACTTGTGCACGGGCAGTTGCAGCGTCCCGCGGCAAGGCTCGCCAATCGACCGCCAAGATCCTCCGTGGTTCCCTTGGAGCCATTCAAGAACAAAGTATTCAAGACAAAAAGACAAGACCCCGGCAAGAGGAGCTTGCCGGGATGGCCACTCAAGGCACAAAACCACCCAAGGCACAAGACCCTGGCAAGAGGAGCTTGCCGGCAAGGCCAATCAAAGGCATCTCAAGGAACTTGCCGCGGCACGCCACGCGTCGCGGCAAGGCCCGGCGAGCGACAAGCTCCCAGAAGCGACAAGATAGCAGCCGCGGCAAGGCGCTTGCCGTGGCAAATCTCCACTCAGTACCCGCGCTCCAGCGCATCCACCCACGTGTCGCCCTGGGACCATCCCAGGCGCACGTGGCGGAAGGCTGTGCAGCCTGGGGTACATGGTGGCAAGCAGAGATGACAAGGCCACCGTCGTGGCGGACGGTGGCGCCCCTGACGGCCACTTTTTTCGCACTGTTTGGGCGACGGCGACGGGCATTTAATGCCCTTGTCCCCTGCCGTCAGGGTTAGGTATAGGACACTGTTCCAACTACCACCCTTTTTACATTTTTACCCCCCCGCCTGTGTTGCCACCTGTCGGTGACCCCTTTTTGACCTATAAAAGGAGGCCCATGCGCAACGTAGAGGGGGTTCGAAACATCGATCATTCCCATGCTCGGTCCTGCTAGCGGTTAGAGTGTACTGTAGCTCTCCTCGCTCCCGAGCAAGAACACAATACAAATCAAAGCAGGAGTAGGGTTTTACGCATCCGTGCGGCCCGAACCTGGGTAAACTGCTCGTGTGCTCGCTTCGATCTGCTCTTTGTGCATCCTCCGCCCCCTTCCGTACCGAAAAGGGGCTCCGGTCCCATAGGTGTTCGTGGGCGATCAGTTTCCCCGACATCTTTGGCGCGCCAGGTAGGGGGTGCGTCGAGGTTGCGTGAACCTGATCCGGCGTCCACGCGAGCTAGATCTTCATCAACTTCATCAACTTCATCGACTCCATCAGCATGCCGCCGAAGAAGAAGGCTTCGGAGGCAGCGGGTCCGTCCGCGTCGATCCCACCACCGCCGGAGCCAACGGCTAGTGGAGTAGACGCCGGCGGAAGAACGGACGTCGGTGAGGAAACTCACGGCGCCGCCAAGTCCAAGGACAAGACGGACGACCGGGCGCACTCCAAGGCCTCGGCGTCCGTACATGCACCGCGCCCATCTCAGGAGGCGCGGGACCGGCAGCGACGTGGTACTCAAGGTACCATACGCTTGCTGGGCCAAGGTCAAGCTGGCGGATCTCGGGACGCTCAAGGCCAGCATGCACATCAACATGCTGGCACGAGCAAGGCGCAGTCGCCGGGACGGGATGCTGCTCCTTCTAACGCGGTTAGGAGTCCGAGCATATCCCGCTCCTCGCACCGTTCGCCACCGCTACCCGCCACTCCAGCAGAAGCACTAGCACGAGCTCAACTGCTCCTCGACTTCCCTCCAGCAGCAGACAAGGCCGACGACTGGAGGGCCACCATCCAGAGTCTCATCGCCTTCGCCAACGGCAACACCCCGCAGCAGCCGAGCGCGTCACGGCCGCGGCAAGTTAGCCAGGCGCGGGTCGATGGAGACAAGACCGGTGGGGGTGCAACCACCGTGCACTCTCCGCCCCGAAGGCCAAAATCGCCGACTCGCCGGATCAACATCGACGACGACTCCACTGCGTCATCGGATCCGCGAGCTCGCCGCGATCAGCGCCAAGTTCTCGACGATCGGCAACAAGAGGACGCTCGAACCCGCATCGAGCGCCGAAGAGAAGCGCGGCGTCAATCCGACCAGCGCGCTGGGCCCGCTATTGACATGCACACGCCAGGGGGACCAGGCGACTTGCCATACGAGGTAGGCTGCCCTATGTTCACTCGTGAACTGCGGCAAGTCCAGTGGCCCAGCATGAAGAACTTCAAGCCCGACGTACCGGAGAAATACGACGGCAAGACACATCCGTCGGAGTTCCTCAGCATCTACACCATCGCGGTGCAGGCTGCGGGGGGACGAGATGAGAAGATACTCGCCAATTACTTCCCGCTGGTGCTTAAGCCAAACGTCAGATCCTGGCTCATGCACTTGCCGGACAACTCCATTTCTTCTTGGGCTGACCTGTGCCATCAGTTTGTCGGCGCCTTCACAGGCGGCTACAAGCCTCATGGCCAGGAGAGCGACCTTCACCTGCTCTCCCAGAAGGAAGGAGAGCCCCTGCGCAAATACATCCAGAGGTTCAGCCGCGTGCAACACAACATCCCAGACGTCCACCCTGCCACGGTTATTAGCGCGTTCCACCAGAACGTGCGTAACCGCAGGATGAGGGAGGAGATGGCGATGTGCAAGATCAGGGATGCCAGCGAGCTGTACGCCCTGGACGACAAGTGTGCACGCGCTGAAGAAGGGAGGAAACTCCCCGGAGAGGATACAGGAGCAGGGGGATCAGACAGCGAGGATGCCGCCCCGGCAAAGAAAAACCGGCGGCGGAACAACCGGAAAAAGAAGAACAAGGAAGTGCTAGTCGTTGAACAGTCCGGCAAGGAGGCTGGCGCCAAGAAAGCCCAAGTTGGTAGCTCCGGCAAGGAGATTGCCGCATGCACCAACTGCCAGGCTGTGGCGGCCGCCGACAAGCAGGACGGCACCGACAAGCAGTATTGCAAGATCCATCGCACCAAGGGCCACGATATCCAGAATTGCAAAAGAGTCAAGCAGCTTGTCGAGCAGCAGAAAGCTGAGTACGAGCAGCGCGACAAGGAGAAGGCCCAAGGAGGTGATGGGGGGTCCGGCAAGAAGCGGCCATTCAACGGCCGGGGAGGACGCCGCGGCAAGGCCAAGCAGCGACAAGGAGATAGACCTCCCTGCGGCCGCGACAAGGATGAAGACGACGACGAAGATGAAGACATGGATGATGGAGAAACCAGTGAGCAGGAGTTTCAGAAAGCCACAGAGGTTTTGTGCGTTGACGGCGGTGCTTCTCTGCATACTTCGCACCGACAACTCAAGCAGTGGGTGCGTGAAGTCAATGCGGCAGAACCACCTGTCGAGTCGCGCAAACTTCTGAAATGGTCCAGCACGCCTATCGTCTTTGACATTGAGGACCACCCCGATCGCACAACTGCGGTCGGGTGTTTGCCGATGTTGGTCTCACCAACCATCCGCAACCTCAAAGTCACGAAGATGTTAGTTGACGGCGGGGCCGGCTTGAACCTGATCTCCTCCACTGTGATCCAGAAACTCCAGATCCCCGACAGCGAGCTCGAGGAGACCGGTACTTTCCAAGGAATCAACCCGGGAAGGAGCAAGCCGAAGGGGAAGATCACGTTGCCAGTAACATTTGGCGGCGAGCTGAACTTCAGGACCGAGAGGATCACTTTCGACGTTGCCGATTTCCCATTGCCTTACAATGGGATACTGGGCCGTCCAGCACTCGCCAAGTTCATGGCAGCCTCTCACTACGCCTACAACATGCTCAAGATGCCAGCCCCGATAAGCGTCATCTCTGTCCCTGGCGACAAGAAGGATGCCCTTATCTGTGCCGACAAGATTTACCGGGATGCAGTAGCCGCAACAGATAGCGAGACACTTGCCGCTGAAGCTCCCGGGGGGAAGAACAAGACAAAGTCCGGCAAGAGCTCTGGGGCCCACTCCGGCAAACGCACCTCTTCGGAGTGCTGCGCTGCCGTCGAGGACGCACCATTGAGCTCCACCGGCAAGTGTAAGAAGACGATGGCAGCTCCACCAGAGAAGAAGGAGGTGCCCGCCAAGGAGGACGGCACTGGTGGCACTTTCACCATCAGTGCCACGCTTGACCCCAAATAGGAAAGCGCGCTCGTTGCTTTCCTGCAGGCGAACGTCGATGTGTTTGCATGGCAACCATCTGACATCCCCGGTGTTCCCAGGAAAGTGATTGAGCACAAGCTTGCCGTTTGTCCTCACGCGCGGCCCGTCAAGCAGAAGGTTAGAAAGCAAGCAGTGGAGCGCCAAGAGTTCATAGCGGAAGAAATCAAGAAACTGGAAGCAGCAGGCCTTGTCAGAGGAGTGCTCCATCCGACGTGGCTAGCCAATCCTGTAGTCGTACGTAAGGCAAATGGGAAATGGAGGCTTTGTATCGACTTCACTGATGTGAATAAAGCTTGTCCCAAAGATCCGTTTCCCTTGCCGCGTATTGACCAGATTGTTGACTCCACGGCCGGATGTGACCTGCTTTCATTTCTTGACGCATACTCAGGATACCATCAGATCTTCATGGCTGAAGAAGATGAAGAGAAGACCGCATTCATCACTCCATGTGGCACTTACTGTTTCATAAGGATGCCTTTTGGTTTGAAGAATGCTGGTTCAACGTTTGCAAGGGTAGTCCATACAACTTTTGAGCCACAGATTCATAGAAATGTAGAAGCATACATGGATGACATAGTGGTCAAGAGCAAGGACAGGACTACCCTAGTTCAAGATTTAGATGAGACCTTTGCGAATCTGCGCAAGATCCAGCTCAAGCTCAACCCCGAGAAGTGCGTGTTTGGAGTCCCTTCCGGCAAGCTTCTTGGGTTCTTTGTATCTCAGAGGGGGATTGAAGCCAATCCCGACAAGATCAAGGCCATTGAGCAGATCGAGGCACCCAAGCGCGTCAAGGATGTGTGAAGACTTGCCGGTTGCGTGGCTGCTCTTAGTAGGTTCATCTCTAAGTCAGCCGAGCGCGCCTTGCCGTTTTTCAAAATTTTGAAAAAGGCAGGTCCAATGAAATGGACTCCGGAAGCGGAGGCTGCGCTGCAAGACTTGAAGAGGTACCTGTCCTCTACTCCAATACTTGTCGCACCTAAACCACAAGAGAAGTGGCTGCTGTACCTAGCAGCAACCAATCAAGTGGTTAGTGCTGCGTTAGTAGCGGAAAGGGAGGCAGATGATGAGCCAGCAACTGCGGCAAGCGTATCCAGCGACAAGCAGGGGACTTCCCCGACAAGCTCTGGTCCCGACAAGGACGGATCTGCGCAGATGCAAGAGGAGACACGGAAGAAAATGGTGCAGCGACCAGTTTACTTTGTCAGCACCCTTCTGCAGGGGGCTCGGTCAAGGTACTCTGGCGTGTAGAAGTTGCTTTTCGGCCTCCTCATGGCCTTGAGAAAGCTACGCCATTACTTCCAAGCACATGAGATAACAGTTGTCACTCGCTTTCCGCTGAAGAGGATACTGCAGAATCCGGAAGCAACAGGAAGGATTGTTGAGTGGGCACTGGAACTGTCAAGCTTTGGCCTCAAGTTTGAAAGCACTTCAACTATCGAAAGCAGAGCATTGGCAGAGTCTATAGCAGAGTGGACGCCAACACCAGATGAAGAAATCCCAGAGACGAGCATCCCCGTCAAGGAAGCGAGCAAAGAGTGGATAATGTAGTTTGATGGTGCCTTCTCGCTGCAGGGCGCCGGTGCTGGTGTGCTGCTTATCGCACCCATCGGAGAACACCTCAAGTACGTGGTCCAAATGCACATTCCCAAGGAGCAAGCGACAAACAATACTGCAGAGTATGAAGGTTTACTTGCCGGTCTCAGGATCGCGGCAGACCTTGGGATTAAGAAGCTGGTTGTCAGGGGTGACTCGCAGCTTGTCGTCCGCCAAGTGAACAAGAATTATCAGAGCCCGTTGATGGAAGCTTACGTTGACGAAGTGAGAAAGCTTGAAGAACACTTCGACGGCCTGCAGATGGAGCATGTTCCAAGAGCTCAAAACGACATCGTCGACGGCCTGTCGAAGTGCGCCGCACTAAAGTTGCCTGTGGAACCAGGGATCTTTGTGCTCAAGCTGACTCAGCCATCCGTAACACCATCAACTGGACAGACCAAGAAGAGGAAGTTGGTTTCCGGTGACTATTTTCCGGCAGAGCTTCCCGAAGCCGCCGCCAAGAAAGTCCCCAAGATCAACACCGAAAATGCTGAGGGGCGGTCTGCTCCTGCAAGCCCTAGGGTTTGTACAGTTGAAGCAGATGCTCCCGACAAGTTTTGCCCCGGCAAGCTTGCCGGGGAACATCAAGCTCCGGCTGAGACACAAGTTCTCACCGTAGAAGCGGATGTTCCCGCAGCAGCAGATGTGCCTTTAGTCCTTGTTGTCGAGCCACAAGCTCCAGCATGGGCGCAGCAGATCGTTCATTTTCTCCAAACAGGAGAACTTCCCGAAGAGCAAGAAGAAGCAGAGAGAGTAGCCCGGCAGTCAAGTATGTACAAGTTTGTTGACAACACACTGTACAGAACAAGACTCAACGGTGTGAAATTGAAGTGTATTCCCCGGGAAGATGGACAGAAGCTGTTGGCAGAAATACACGGAGGCATATGTGGTCACCACATTGGCGCAAGGGCACTTGCCGGAGCATTCCGGCAAGGTTTCTTTTGGCCAGAAGCCCTTCAGGATGCAACTGCACAAGTAACCAAGTGTGAAGCGTGCCAGTTCCATTCCAAGCAGATACACCAGCCAGCTCAAGCTCTCCAGACGATACCTTTATCCTGGCCATTTTTGGTCTGGGGGCTCGACATCCTCGGCCCTTTTCCCCGCGCAGTCGGGGGCTTTGAGTACTTGTATGTTGCAATCGACAAGTTCACAAAGTGGCCAGAAGTGGAACCAGCGAGAAAGGTCACCGCACAGTCAGCAGTCAAGTTCTTCAGGTCGATTGTTTGCCGTTTCGGGATCCCTAACAGGATCATCACCGACAACGGTACGCAATTCACGAGCCGCACCTTCATGCAGTACGTCCAAGATCTTGGCGCCAAGGCCTGCTTCGCTTCTGTTGCTAACCCGAGAAGCAACGGTCAAGCGGAGAGGGCAAATGCTGAAGTGCTGCGTGGCCTGAAGACCAGGACTTTCGACAGGCTGCACAAGTGCGGAAAGAACTGGATCGAGGAGCTGCCGGCGGCTCTTTGGTCGATCAGAACGACGCCAAATCGAGCAACTGGACAGACACCCTTCGCTCTAGTCTATGGAGCGGAGGCAGTTCTCCCCGCGGAACTCGTATATGGGTCGCCTCGAGTGCTCGCTTATGATGAGCTCGAGCAAGAGCAGCTGCGACAAGACGACGCGCTGCTCCTTGAGGAGGACCGTCTTCAGGCTGCTGTGCGAGCTGCTCGCTACCAGCAAGCTTTGCGCTGCTACCATAGCCGCAAAGTTAACGCCAGAAGTCTCGAGGAAGGCGACCTTGTTCTTCGGCGCGTTCAGTCCGCCAAGAATTCCAACAAGTTGACGCCGAAGTGGGAAGCCCTTATCGGGTGAAACGAGTCACTAGGCCCGGCGCTGTCCGCATAGAGACCGAAGATGGTTTTCCGGTGAGAAACTCCTGGAACATTGAGCATCTTCGCAAGTTTTACCCATAAGGCGCGGTTGCCGTGATCCGCTCCGGCAACCACCTTTTGTACAAGTCTTGCCGCTGTTGCATGTAATCCTTTGTACAAAGCCGGGCGCAGACCCCGTGCATCAGCAAAGTTTATGTGCCCCGCACAACTTGTCATTTCATGCTTTCTATTTTTCTTGCATGTACTATCTGACGCTTTGTGCAGCACCTACCCCCGGTAAGCCGTAACGAGCCGCAAGGCTCCATATCTATATTTTCCCTTTTTGCCTTTTCTTCTTCTCTCAAGGAAATGAAGATTCCCTCGCGCACAAGTTTGCCGGGGGGGGGGG
>LR738713.1:831116497-831179439 GCA_902687465.1 Secale cereale
GGGGGGGAAGATAGCGGTATGGACCAAGCGCCGTTCAAGAAAGCCTTGCCTTGCCGGGAAGCAGACAACACAAAAGCTAAGTTGCCAAAGTTTGAGCAATCAAATTTTTAAGTTTTTAAGTTATCTTCCTTGAACGACCGCGCTTTGTATGGAAAACCTGTGCGCGGAGGAACCAACTCGTAGCTAGTTGCGCCCTTACTTTGTTTCGAGTTTTGCTCAACAGCTTAAGTGTGCTGCGACTAGTGTCGCGCCCTTACTTTGTTTTCGAGCCAACTCAACTACTTAAGTGTGCTGCAACTGGTTGCGACAAGGTTTCTTGTCGGCAACGGCACCGCAAGCAGACTGCTGAAGTCCCGCACTCAGCGCTCGCGGCAAGGGTGCCTACGCCGGCAAGTTCCCTAAAAGCGTAGGGTAGAAACATACAAAGCAAAGGGAATCAAGTAAAGGAAATAACGTTGCAATGACTACCCGAAATAAAGTTATATTACAATGCAACTTGTCGCAGCTCTAATAGACTGTTTTCATAATATGGTTAACAGCGACAAGGAAAAGAAGAAAATGGACAAGACTAGTCCGCGCGGTCGCCCTCGACCCTCTTGATGCCACCCACCTTGTCCACAATGGGTGCGACAAGGGCCTTGAGCGCTTCTTGGTCGGCGTCCGGCGGCAAACTCCTAAGGACGTTGGTGAGGTTGAGACCTGGGTTGCGGAAGGCCACCTTCACCAACACCTTCTGCAGAGCCCCCGCGCAGAGCCTGCGCGACTCGTCCGACAGCTGCCTTGGGATCTTCTCCCGGAGTTGCTGGAGGGCCATCGCCACGCCTCTGAAGAACAGAGTGAGCTTGGCGCTGTGGTGGAGACTCTCATCGGTGGAGTACCTGAGATACTTCGCCCCCAGCTGCTCCAACTCCTTATCGATGTCCGCGGCAGCATTGACAAGACCTTCTGTCCAATGCTCCACGTTTTCCTTGAAGATGTTTTGAGTAACGGCGACGCTCTCCAGCAGCGCCTTCTCGGCCCTGATCTCCTCCTTCAGGGTCGCCTCCCGCTCCTTGGCGCCGTCCAGCGTCTGGGTTAGGGTGGCCAGCTTCAGCTCGAGGTCAGCGATGGAGTCCTTGGCGACGGCGAGCTCCTTGCCCTTCTCGGAGAGGCGGACCTGCAGCTCGGAGTGGCTGTGGGCATCCTTCTCTCGTTCGAGCTTGAGTGCGGCAACCTCCTCGCCGCTCGTCCTGAGGTTGGCCTCCAGCTGCGCCACCCTCGTCTCCAACTCCTTCTTCGCGATCTCAGCGGCCGCGGCCGCATCCTTCGCTTCTTGGAGAGCTCCGCCAAGTGACTGCTCGCGCGCGGCAAGTTCATCCTCGTGACCATCGAGGTTGACCTTCCGCTGCGCCAGCTCGCCCTCCAGCGTGGATAGCTTCTCGGCGGCAAGCCGCCGCTGCTCCTCCACTTCGGCCTTCTCGAGGATGAAGGCCTGCCGCGCCTCGGCAAGCTGCTCCCGCTCCTCCGCCAAGGACCAGAGAGCCGCTTGGTTGATGGCCCGAAGCTCCTCCGCGTGCTTCTCGATATCAGCTCCCGCCTTGGCGGCCAGAGCCTCTCGGGACTCCAGCTTGGCTTGCCGGGCGCGGTAAAGCGATAGCAACTTGCGCAGCAGCCGCTCCTCCTCGGACTCGCTGCTGCTGCTTGGCGCGTCGACAAGTTTCAGCCCGGCAGAGGCAAGCACCTCCCCGTCGAAGACCTCTCCCTCGACTGGCGCCCTGGACATGGACACCCAAGGGAGCTGGATGAAGACGTCGTCGCCGGCCTTTATGTAGGCGCCTGGCTCGGGCTCGTCGGAGCCGGGGGCTGCGGCAGCGGCGGAGGGCTCGGTGGTCGGTGTAGCGCCTGGCACTCCTGCGGCCCCAGGGCCGTCAGTACGACCACCGGCCTCTTCGCCATCTGCTGCGGCAGCAGCCTCGGCGGCCTCTGCGCCAGCAGGATCGTCTACGCCGACCGTTTCTTCGGCAACGGCGGCGTCGTCAACAACGACCTCCGTCTCCATTGGCTCATCTACGGACGGGTCTGATGGAGGAAAAGGAAAGACAAACAGTCAAGCAAAAATCCAAAGAAGAAAAGTCCAAGAGAAGAGTGAAGCAAAGGGGTTACCTGCGCGGGCCGGCTCCTCGGTAAGATTCCTTGCCGGGGAGCTCTCCCTCGGCGGCGTGGTCGTAACTCCCGCCGGCGGAGGACCGCTAGTGCTATCCCTCGCCGGAGAGCCCGTCCTTGGCGGAGTGTTCGCCCTCGGCGGAGAATCCGTCCTTGGCGGAGGACTCTCCCTTGCCGGAGAGCTTCCCCTTGGCGGTGTGGTCGAAGCGCGCGGCACGTCGGGGACGGTCTCTTGGCGCCCCTGGTGCTGCTCTGCTCCTACACAAATCAACGAACAAAGATATCAGTGAAGAAGAAGCACCCACGAGCGCCCAACAGCAGAAGATGGACTACACTTACGCTGGGGGCTGCGCTGGGGGCTGTCCTGAAGAACAGTTGCCGGGTCCGGCAAGCTTATCTCAGGCGCGCCCCCTGCTGTCGCGGCGGGCTCGTCATCGATGACGACCACCGGGACCTTGGCCCTCTTTGCTGCCCTCTGGGCCAGAGTCCTGAAAAAGGACAGGTTCAGAGTTAGGCAAAAGAGATACAAGACGAGAAACAGCAACAGAAAATTGAAGAAATACAAGAATTGCGAAGACTTACTCTTCTTCCTCCTCGTCGGAGCTGAGCGCGGAGAAGTCAAAATCTGGCTCACGCGTCCCGGCGCGAGGAGGCAGAGGAGTGGGCTCCCTTGACCGCTTGGCGGGAGCAGGGACGGTGGTCTGAGAAGACCCCACTCCGGTTGCCGCCGAAGCACGAGGGGCGGCGGGAGCAGAGGCGCCAGTCTGGGAAGATCCCGCTCCAGTCGCCGCGGAAGCACGAGGTGCTCCCGTGGTAGCCCTGCTTGCCGCAGTGGCGCGTGCCGCGCGGCGCTGCGGCTGTTGGCCCGTCTGCCGCTCCGTCATGTTCCCGGCCTTGCGGAGGCGCCTTCGCGGAGCTGGAGGCTCTGCTGGTGGCGGCGAGCTACCTGAGGACGAGGAAGAAGAGTCGCCGATCTCCAGCGAGCCGCTCGTGTCTCCAACGGGCCCGCTCGACTCGGCGCCCTGCTCGGCAGGCCCACTCGATTCGACGCCCTGCTCGGCGGGCTCACTTGTCTCGGCGACCTTCCCGGCAAGCTTTCCCGCTTGGAGAAACTCTTCCTGCTCGGCAAGGCTTGTCGCCTCCGCTGCCTCCGCCTCCTCCACTGTGTACCCAAACTCGCCCGCGGCCGCGGCTGCCACCGCCTCTTTAGCCTGGTGGCAATATATGCCATCTCCTGGTCAGTGGTGTCGCGGGTAAGGCCTTTCTTCTCGTCGGGGTTGATTGGAACTTCTTCCAAGTTGTCGAAGAACGCCTGCACAGCTTCGTCGCAAGGCTCTTGCCAAGTGGGGTCGATCCCGTGGGAATCGCACAACGGCATCGCTGCACGGATGGCGCTGAGCGACGAGCTGTTGCACAACGGAACTACGCCCTGCGGCAACGTAAACCACTCTGGATGGTCGGAGTCGTACTTGAACAACGCCTGGAGCATCGCGTTGAGCTCCAGGACAGTGAAGTTATAATTGAGGCCCGGGCGCAGCCTCATGATGTCTGCCGCGTTCTCGAACTCCTAGGTGGGCCTCTTCCTCTCCTGCAAGGGGGCGATGCGGCGGCGGAGAAAGTCTGCTCCAACTGCGCCTACGGTCAGCTTGGCGTGCCTGAGGCGAAGGATCCGGGCAGTGGCAATCTTCAGTCTGCTATCTTCCGGGGCCAAGTCGCTCCAGTCGTCGCCGCGTACTACTGGGGTTTGGCGCCGGGCGGTAAAATGCTGCGGGTTATCCTCTACGATCCAACACCAGTTGGCTCTCCACTCGTCCCACTTGCCGCGGAGCTCTCCCGACAAGTATGCTTCCTTCTTGTGGGTCCTAGAGATCCAAGAGATTCCGCCAGACAGAGGCTCCCCCCTCTCAACTCGGGGCATGAAGTAATGGCAGAAAAGAGCTACATTTGGGAAGACTCCGACAAAGTTTTCGCACAGATGTGCGAAAACGGCCATGGTGAGAACGGCGTTGGGGGTGAAGTCAAGGAGGTGGAACCCATATGTGTTCATGATGTCGCAGAAGAACTCAGAGTAGGGCGGGCAGAGCCTGCAGTAGAAGAACATAGCGAAGAATGCGTAGCCATTCGGGAACATCTCACAAGCTACGGCCGGGAGTACCTTGGTGCGCGGATGCACCTTCGTCTCCCTCGACCAGAAAAGGTAGAAGGAATCCCTCAGCTCCTCCATGTCAAGCTTTGGCGGAAAGACCGCCTTCTTCTTCCGCATCTCCGCAAGCCGCAGCGCCTCGACCGACTTCTTAGTTTTCCCCTTCTCGCCTTTCGGAGCCATGGAGGAAGCGGTGAAGGAAGACGACGGTGCTGGTGGTGCGGGTGGTGGCGGAGCGCAGAGTGCTGCTCTCTTTCGGCCTTCAGGAAGGAGGGGAGCGGCGGAGGTTTCTGAGGATTGATGAAGCAACGGGCAGATGGACGAACTGCCCCTGTTCCCCCTGCTTATAAGGGGGAAGGGGGCGGACGTTCCGCATTTCCAATTAAAGAAACAGGCCACGATCTCCCCCACGACGCCGCATTAAACGCGTGTCGTTAAGGGAGGGCGCGGTGGATACGGAGTGGGATACGGCGTGCCGCAGGCTGCGCATGCCCGTGCACTGTTTTGGGCCTGGCCCAACAGCGCTCGGCACCGTGTATGGACCAGGCCCGGGGGCTCCTGTCGGTGTACTAAAGTAGGGGTACCTTAGTATCCCTGACTTGTGCACGGGCAGTTGCAGCGTCCCGCGGCAAGGCTCGCCAAGCGACCGCCAAGATCCTCCGTGGTTCCCTTGGAGCCATTCAAGAACAAAGTATTCAAGACAAAAAGACAAGACCCCGGCAAGAGGAGCTTGCCGGGATGGCCACTCAAGGCACAAAACCACCCAAGGCACAAGACCCTGGCAAGAGGAGCTTGCCAGGAAGGCCAATCAAAGGCATCTCAAGGAACTTGCCGCGGCACGCCACGCGTCGCGGCAAGGCCCGGCGAGCGACAAGCTCCCATAAGCGACAAGATAGCAACCGCGGCAAGGCGCTTGCCGCGGCAAATCTCCACTCAGTACCCGCGCTCCAGCGCATCCACCCATGTGTCGCCCTGGGACCATCCCAGGCGCACGTGGCGGAAGGCTGTGCAGCCTGGGGTACACGGTGGAAAGCAAAGATGACAAGGCCACCGTCGTGGCGGACGGTGGCGCCCCTGACGGCCACTTTTTTTGCACTGTTTGGGCGACGGCGACGGGCATTTAATGCCCTTGTCCCCTGCCGTCAGGGTTAGGTATAGGACACTGTTCCAACTACCACCCTTTTTACATTTTTACCCCCCGCCTGTGTTGCCACCTGTCGGTGACACCTTTTTGACCTATAAAAGGAGGCCCATGCGCAACGTAGAGGGGGTTCGAAACATCGATCATTCCCACGCTCGGTCCTGCTAGCGGTTAGAGTGTACTGTAGCTCTCCTCGCTCCCGAGCAAGAACACAATACAAATCAAAGCAGGAGTAGGGTTTTACGCATCCGTGCGGCCCGAACCTGGGTAAACTGCTCGTGTGCTCGCTTCGATCTGCTCTTTGTGCATCCTCCGCCCCCTGCCGTACCGAAAAGGGGCTCCGGTCCCATAGGTGTTCGTGGGCGATCAGTTTCCCCGACATCGCTAATTCTAAAACTTGAAAGTAAATTTATCCGTACCCATCCCACTTTGCAAAGATTGTTTTTTGAGCTTCCTGATATAAAAAATCCTAGAGCTAAAAAATTGGCCACTCTTATTCTTATGAATGAGTTTGACTATATAATACGGGAAGCTAAAGAAATCTTTGATTTTTATGGTATGAATCATGAAAACCCCGTGATAGATGGAATTCTTTACAACAGTGATTATGATTTAAGACATTTGCTTGGGGATAATAGAATCTTTGATGACAAACTTAAGAAAGAAGTCCCCGTTTTAGATATAATCCAACAAGTTTTCAATAATGTTAACCAACATTACTCTTGGATTGTTGCTTGAAATCAAAGGGGTTATGATGAAAATCAACTTAGAAATGCTAAGGTGTCTACGGATAATATGTTCTACGTTGTCTTTACAAAACCCCATGTTAAGGATACCCTTAAGGAAATTAAAGATAAACATGACAAAACTTAGATCCTTGCCTTACGCCTAGCTAAGGGCGTAAAATGATAGCGCTTGTTTGGAAGCAACCCAACGAATAAAATTTATTTTTGCCTTTTGCTTTCTGTTCTTGAGTGTTTACACAATTGTGCTACTGGTATGATTGTGTTTTTTGTGTTTTAATTAGTGTTTGTGCCAAGTACAACCGATAGGATCTTCTTGGGTGATAGTTGTTTGATCTTGCTGAAAAAGACATAAACTTTGCATTCATGATAAAAATTCTCACTTTTAACAGAAAAGTGCTTTTTAGTTGAATCTTTTTGCAGAAGATTAGTATATAAATTTTCCACGCGGCCCTTCTAGATTACTACAGACTGTTCTGTTTTTGATAAATTCTGTTTTCTTTGTGTTGTGTGCTTATTTTGATGGCTCTATGATTTTCTTTGATGAGTTTTTGCCATAGAAAAGTTGGAATACAGTAGATATAATACAAAAACAAAATATGAATTGGTTTCACACCACTTATAATAGTGGTTTGCTTTCTTATACTAACAGATCTCACAAAGGTTTTGTTGAAGTTTTGTGTGATTGAAGTTTTCAAGTTTTGGGTTATCTTATGATGGATGAAGAAAGGATGGAAGAGCCTAAGCTTGGGGATGCTCCAGCATCCCAAGATATTATCCAAAAATGAGCAACCAACTAAGCTTGGGGATTCCTCTGAGTGGCATCCCCGCTTTCTTCTAACAACCATCGGTATTTTACTTGAAACTATATTTTTATTCGTCACATGATATGTGTTTTGCTTGGAGCATCTTGTATGATATGTGTCTTTGCTTTTTTTATTTTGTGTTTTAAGTCACCAATCCTTGCTGGACACACCTATTTGAGAGAGCCAAAATCATGTCATGACTTGTTAGAATTGCTCTCTACGCTTCACTTAAATCTTTTATGAGCTAGGACTTGCTCTAGTACTTCACTTATATCTTTTTGAGCACGGTGTGCTTAGTTGTTTTTGAATAAATTCTCTCTTGCTTCACTTAAATTAGTTTGAGAGAAATAAAATTGTTATGCTCATGATCTTCACTTATATTTGTTTGAGCTTATGAAAAGCAACACATGAAAATTAGTCCCAAAGTGATAGATATCCAAGAAGGATAAAGTAAAAAAATGTCATGAAGATCATTGGACAAAATAAACTTGATTCTTAGTAATAGTTTTGAGACATGATGATATGATATGTGAGTCATGTTGATGAGTAATTGTGCTTTAGTAAGAATACTAGTGTTAAAGTTTGTGATTCCCTATGCAAGCACGAAAGTCAATAATCATGCAATGAAATTATATCCTACTTGTGGTGCATTATTCGGTGTTATTTATGCTCAATGTTCGCTTATGAGATTATTTGTTTAATGGTTGGTCGCTTCCCAGTCTTTTGCTAGCCTTCATTTTGCAGTAAGTATGATCTCTACTTGTGCATCCAAAATCCTTTATCCTGGTTTTGCCATATGAGTCCACCATACCTACCTATATGCGGTATTTCCTTGCCGTTATAAGCAAATCTGTATGTGCCATCTCTAATTTTCAAAATAAATTTCCCTTTTGTGTGCTCATACCGCTCACAAGGCGGTGAGGGGTGGCCAATATTTTCCATGTTGGATGTGTTATTCTCACGATGAGTGTTTATTCACTTGTCATTGCATGAGAGTACGACAAAGGTATTAGGGATGCCCAGTCTCGAAATGAAAAAGAAATTTACTTTATGTTGTCAAATAATAAATTCCTTGGAAAGTGTTGGTATGGAAGGTAACCGTGGATTCGGCTAGCCATGGCTTGTGAAAGTTTGGTGGAAAAGGAATAAACTTTATTTTTATGTTTGGGAACCGCCTATGATATATCTAGCATGGAAACTGTTGGGAACCTCAAGCCATTCTCGTTGGTGGGAAAAGTATACCTCCCTGATACGTCCAAAACGTATCTATAATTTCTGCTTGCTCCATGCCTTTTTTGTGTGATATTGCTATGATATTTATGCACTTCCATACACTTTTGATCATATTTGGACTAACCTAATAATGGTTGCAAAAGTGCATAATGTTCTTGTTTTACACTTTATTGTGTAGGAATTACTTGGAAATTGACAAAAACGCAAAAGGAGTCGTATTGGAGTAGAACTCTGACTTTCCTGAAATCTGTCTGAGAACGTTTCTTAAAGATGGTCACGTTCCGGCCCGAAGACGACGTCAAACGGAAAAAGTCTAGTTGCGAAAGTTGTGGGGAATTTCGAGGCGATGCTTCTGGATATAAAATTCGTCCAAATCGAAGTCCGGACGGCCGAGTAAAGCCCGTTTTACTGAGGCCCAAAATCTGATGACGGGAATCCGAGAGTCTATATAAAGAGAGGAAACCTAGGTCATCAAGGGCCACGAATTTTCCTCCTCCCAAGCCGCCGTCTTGGAGGGGAGGACCAGCACCATTGCAGCACCATCCACAAGGAAGAAGGGGGGCCAAGGAGCCGCTGCCCCTAGGGCCGCCGCCGTCTCCTCCTCGCCGCCGCCGCCTCCGTGGCCGCCGCCGGCCGCCGCCTCCTCGCGGGGCTGCACCTCTCCATCAACACCACCATCAAGATCCTCCTCACCATGTCCATGTGTGAGTAGTCTTCTCCGGGGCCGAGGGCTCGTACGTGTAGCTATGTGGTTATCTCTCTCTCCCATGATGTGATCTTCGTTGTGATCATAGGCTATGTTAATCTAGGGTGATCCCATGATATTTCCCCTTCCTCTATGTATTGGATTGATGTATTCACTTGTCTTTATCTAGTATAATCCCCGAGACCAAGGTGATAGCGGTCTATTGGACATGGATTAGAAAAATATTTTCATGAGTGATTTCCTCTCTTGTGTGTTGATTGAAGATTGAGAGTCTCTTGGTGCTTGTCTTTGACTATCCTTTAGATATGTTGTGGTGATTGTGGGACTCTCTTTGGATGGCCGCGATGACATTGGGAAATCCTTAGATTTAGAACTACGAACTTTGAGGTGTGCTTTTGTAGCCCTACATAATTCTCGTCCTCTCTTGACCACGAAGGAATGACCTCCGGGTGCGTCTCCATTGCATGTTTTATGGGAAATATCATGTGATTCGATTATGTTAATGTTGTTGGGAGTTGCCACTAGTGAAATTATGAACCCTAGGCCTTGTTTCCACCATTTCAATACCATTTGTGCTCACGTTACCACTTGTTTACTTGCTGCACTTTTTATTACAGATTTATATTACTTTGTTTTGCCATCCATATCACTTGCTATTTAACATCTCTTCGCCGAACTAGTGCACCTATACATCTAACAAGTGTATTAGGTGTGTTGGGGACACAAGAGACTTCTTGTATCTTAGTTGCAGGGTTGCTTGAGAGAGACCATCTTCAACCTCTACTTCCCTGAGTTCGATAAACCTTAGGTCATCCACTTGAGGGAAATTGCTGCTGTCCTACAAACCTCTGCGCTTGGAGGCCCAACATAGTCTACAAGAGTAGAAGCGTGTGTAGACATCAAGCTATTTCTGGCGCCGTTGCCGGGGAAGTGAGTGCTTGAAGGTATATCTTTAGATCTTGCAATTAAATCTTTTTGTTTCTTGTTTTTATTTCACTAGTTATGCTTATGGACAACCTTGCTATTGGATCGTTGCTTGTGGGAAGACGCCCCACACCTGTGGTGGTTGCTCCTCCCCCTACTGAAATTGTGCCCTATAAAATACCAGCTGGTATTATCGATTATGTTTTGGCTAATCGTTATGCAGGAGACAGACATCCCGGTGAACACTTGCTATATCTGTCACAATTATGTTCATTATTTAAGCTTGCAGGTGTATCAAGGGAGTTTATCATGAGGAAATTGTTCGCCGTATCACTTATAGATAAAGCTTCAGATTGGTATAAGCTTCTCGATAACGCGCACTTGCTTGATTGGCAAGAGCTTATGTCTCTCTTTTATACTAAGTTTTATCCTTTTTATGAAATTCATCGAGACAGGAACTATATCTATAACTTTAGGTCTCGTGACGGAGAGAGCGTAGCTCAAGCTTGGGGGAGACTGAAAACGTTAATGCTAAAAAGTCCTAACCATGGGCTCCCCAAAGATGCTTATGTGGAGAGTAAGAGTACCTTTTTGCATGTGGATCATGGTAACAATGCTTTATGTGATGCTTATATTGTTGAGTTTATTCGTGATCCCACTGAAAATTATTATGAGAAGGGAACATATGCTTATAGATATTTCAATAATATCAAGTTCCCTCTCTTTATGTTGAAGGTTTTGAAGCTGCACTTGTTTTGTCTTCCTATGCTTATTGCTTTGTGCTTCAATGAATTATTCTATTGCAATATTCCTATGCATAGGAAGCATGTTAGGCTTAAATGTGTTTGGTATTTGCTTCTTGATGCTCTCTTTTGTTCTTCAACTCTTATTCCTACGAGAGCATCATTAAAGTCTTATGCCTAGCTTAAAGGCATAAAAGAAAGTGATTTTGGGAGGCAGCCCACAATGAATAAAATTTTATTTTGCTTTTGTTGTGTCTTGATGTTGTTACTACAGTAGCATCATCATTGTATCTTTAATTTTCAGCTTTGTGCAAAGTGTAGCCTCTGATTGCAAGAAAGTTCAAAAGTTGTGACGTGCTGTCCAGGAAACAGATTCTGTCCTTGGAAAGAAAAATTCGTATAAAATCACCAGATCATCTTTTTGGTCTGAATTTTTTCGACAGCGTGCTCTATACAATTGTATTTCGGGCGTCTGTTCTGAGTTTTTTTATTAGAGTTGCAGAAGTGCCCCGAAAAAATCATTTACTACCTGCTGGTCTGTTTTTCATAGATTCTGTCCTGTTTTGCCTTTCCTTCATTTTGCAAACCTTGAGCTTGCTTTTTCTTTGCAAAAACCTTTTGGCAATCTTGAGAAACAATAGACCTTCAAGAATATCCTTATTTCCAGCAAGGAACAATTATTTTATTAAGGGTACTAACCTCGCTAATCAGATTATGATGAGTTATGTATGAAGGGAGTTTTCAAGTGTGCGAGGGAAGATGATAACAAGATTCAGGAGTGGCAAACGCTCAAGCTTGGGGATGCCCCCATGCACCCCAAGAAATATTCAAGAAGACTCAAGCGTCTAAGCTTGGGGATGCCCCCGTGCATCCCCTTCTCCATCAACAATTATCAGTTCGTCTTTCGTTCCACTATATTTTTATCACTTCATGTGTTATGTGCTATGCTTGGAGCGTCTTGCTTTTAGTTTCCTTTTTAGTTTTCTTTAGCTTTGCTTGCTGTTCATAACGAGTTGGAACTCAGCTTTCTTTGTGTGGGAGAGAAACACGCTCCACTTCAACCTAGAACATAACATAGAATTTTCATGTCTATCCTTGCTGTGTGTTCTTTGTCTTTCAATAGCTACTATCATGTTCATTTCTTAGTTTTCATGCTTATCTTTTTAAAGAGCTTTTGTTTAGTTGGTCGCTGGAACTCTCTTTAGTTATCATGCTTATCTTGTTAAGAGAGTTGGCTTCTGTTGCACTAATTGATATGTCTATGATAAAAATGCTATGTGCATAATGGTGCTGAGTAGTTCATGTTTTCTTATGGTTAGTCTCAAATAGCTGGGGGTTCTCAATGTGTTATTGAAGTACCAACATGATTTGTTTGCCTATGATGTGGTATGGTCTAGTGATATTTTCCTTCAAGAATTTATTTTGATTGACTTGGCGTATGCTCACGCATATTTAAGACTGTAAAGAAAGTCTATCAAGCCTTGATGATCTTTAATTTCTGAGTAGCGATATAACTTCCATGCCCGATTCAATGTTGCTTTGTCGCTCTGCATGATTATGACCGTCATTGCTCTTTTAGTTGGTCGCTCCCAGTCTTTTGCTAACCTTCGCCTGTACTAAGCGGACTGACTGCTTGTGCATCCAAATTCCTTTAAACCAGTTATGCCATATGAGTCCACCATACCTTCCTATACATGGTATTTACCTGCCAATCCTAACGAAGACTTTCATGTACCATCTCGAAATTATTCAAAAAAGCATTTCTCTTTTGTGCCTCTGTTTTGGCTCATGAGGAAGTAGTAGTTAATTCATGATCTTTTTAAGTTGGACAAGCTTCACCCCG
This sequence comes from Secale cereale, assembly GCA_902687465.1. Classification (NCBI taxonomy): domain Eukaryota; kingdom Viridiplantae; phylum Streptophyta; class Magnoliopsida; order Poales; family Poaceae; genus Secale; species Secale cereale. Next base: position 831,128,922 of record LR738713.1, read on the forward strand.
GGATTGCATGTCTAATGTGCAAACCCATAATACGAGAAGGAACTGGCATAGAGTGCGCCCGACTCATTAAAAATTATACAACAAACAAACCCTCCTTCACGCTTTGTTCATGAGAAATCAGAAAACTTTGGCAGTGATAAACAAAGGAGATTAAGAGGATGTGATCGTCCTTATGCGGGGGCCGTTCCTCGAAACTTGTCCAGCTCAAGAAGTGATTGAGTTATCTGCTAGCATTCGTTGACGAAATATGCATATTCTAAAAAAAAAATTTATTACCGCTGTTTAAAAACCAAGAGCTCTGGTACATGTTTAGTTTTTGTTTCCGACCACGGGTTTTCAACTTTGCCAACAAAAGCCACGGTTCGAGAGTCTCCACCTTCTTTCTTTAAAGCACCAACTATTGAGAGCATGATTGTCATTCTGAGTGTAATGTGCATTGTCCCAAAGTACCATTGTCTTTTGCATGATTATGATATCGTTTATTCTGAAATCATTGTATCTAGTCGTCACTTAAACAATGGAGGTGCCCCTGCATTTATGTTTTGCTTCACTAAAGGGGGCAAGCGAGATATCACTTTGTCATGTTTGCACACCATGCTCATTGCAAATCTATTGAGTGTTTTAGTATCATATTGTAAAACTTTCAGTTCTTTGTGATTTTCTCATGAGGCAACTTAATTACTACAGATTCATTGTCTCAGTAAGCTTTTGTCATGTGACTGTGAAAAGTACTTATATGGTTAATAGCATGTCACCACAGAAATTATGCTTGTTATCATTTACCTACTCGAGGACGAGCAGGAATTAAGCTTGGGGATGTTGATACGTCCAAAACGTATCTATAATTTCTGGCTGCTCCATGCCTTTTTTGTGTGATATTGCTATGATATTTATGCACTTCCATACACTTTTGATCATATTTGGACTAACCTACTAATGGTTGCCAAAGTGCACAATGTTCTTGTTTTACACTTTATTGTGTAGGAATTACTTGGAAATTGACAAAAACGCAAAATGAGTCGTATTGGAGTAGGACTCTGACTTTCCTGAAATCTGTCTAAGAACGTTTTTTAAAGATGGTCACGTTCCGACCCGAAGTCGACGTCAAACGAAAAAAGTCTAGTTGCGAAAGTTGTGGGGAATTTCGAGGCAATGCTTCTGAATATAAAATTCGTCCAAATCGGAGTCCGGACGGCCGAGTAAAGCCCGTTTTAATGAGGCCCAAAATCTGATGACGGGAATCCGAGAGTCTATATAAAGAGAGGAAACCTAGGTCACCAAGGGCCACGAATTTTCCTCCTCCCAAGCTGCCGTCTTGGAGGGGAGGACCAGCACCATTGCAGCACCATCCACAAGAAAGAAGGGGGGCCAAGGAGCCGCTGCCCCTAGGGCCGCCGCCGCCCCCAAGGGCCGCCGCCGCCCCCTAGGGCCGCCGCCGTCTCCTCCTCGCCGCCGCCGCCTCCGTGGCCGCCGCCGGCCGCCGCCTCCTCGCGGGGCTGCACCTCTCCATCAACACCACCATCAAGATCCTCCTCACCATGTCCATGTGTGAGTAGTCTTCTCCGGGGCCGAGGGCTCGTACGTGTAGCTATGTGGTTATCTCTCTCTCGCATGATGTGATCTTCGTTGTGATCATAGGCTATGTTAATCTAGGGTGATCCCATGATATTTCCCCTTCCTCTATGTATTGGATTGATGTATTCACTTGTCTTTATCTAGTATAATCCCCGAGACCAAGGTGACAGCGGTCTATTGGACATGGATTAGAAAAATATTTTCATGAGTGATTTCCTCTCTTGTGTGTTGATTGAAGATTGAGAGTCTCTTGGTGCTTGTCTTTGACTATCCTTTAGATATGTTGTGGTGATTGTGGGACTCTCTTTGGATGGCCGCGATGACATTGGGAAATCCTTAGATTGAGAACTACGAACTTTGAGGTGTGCTTTTGTAGCCCTACATAATTCTCGTCCTCTCTTGACCACGAAGGAATGACCTCCGGGTGCGTCTCCATTGCATGTTTTATGGGAAATATCATGTGATTCGATTATGTTAATGTTGTTGGGAGTTGCCACTAGTGAAATTATGAACCCTATGCCTTGCTTCCACCATTGCAATACCATTTGTGCTCACGTTTACCACTTGTTTACTTGCTGCACTTTTTATTACAGATTTATATTACTTTGTTTTGCCATCCATATCACTTGCCATTTAACATCTCTTCGCCGAACTAGTGCACCTATACATCTAACAAGTGTATTAGGTGTGTTGGGGACACAAGAGACTTCTTGTATCTTAGTTGCAGGGTTGCTTGAGAGAGACCATCTTCAACCTCTACTTCCTTGAGTTCGATAAACCTTAGGTCATCCACTTGAGGGAAATTGCTGCTGTCCTACAAACCTCTGCGCTTGGAGGCCCAACAAAGTCTACAAGAGTAGAAGCGTGTGTAGACATCACTCCCAAAAAAATTTATCTATCAATTTTTGCTTTGAGCTCTGGCACCTCTACAAATCCCTACTTCCCTCTGCGAAGGGCCTTTCTTTTACTTATGCAATTTTTATTTTGAATTTGAGTCTCCACCCTCTATTATAAATCACCAACTAGGAAACACTATGATCGTACTTGAGCATTAGGGGTAACTAATATGCGAGTGTGTTTCATGAATGGATCAATGGTAGAGCATGATGGGCTAGGGATAACTTATTTTACATTGATATTTTGAAAGACACACTTGCTAGTTGATATACTTGAGTATCTAAATAATTATGTCAAAACTAGTCTATTGCTTTGAATCATATAAAAGTCCAAATGTCCATGCTATAAAGAAAAGAATATAATATGACTTGATAAACATCACTCCACATAAAAAATTCTGTTTTTATCACTTACCTACTCGAGGACGAGTAGGAGTTAAGCTTGGGGATGCTGATACATCTCCAACGTATCTATAATTTTTTATTGTTCCATGTTGTTTTATTATCAATCTTGGATGTTTTATAATCATTTTATAGTCATTTTATATCATTTTTTGGTACTAACCTATTGACATAGTGCCAAGTGCCAGTTGCTGTTTTCTGCATGTTTTTCACATCGCAGGAAATCAATACCAAACGGAGCCCAAACACCGAGAAACTTTTTGGAGATGTTTTTGGGCCAGAAGGAACACTATGGCCCCTAGTGGAACTTCGGTGGAGTCCCGAGGAGGGGACAACCCACCAGGGCACACCAGGAGGCCCAGGTGCGCCCTGGTGGGTTGTGCCCACCTTGGGTGCCCCCCGGACCGCCTCTTTGCTCTATAAATACCCCAATATTCCAGAAACCCAAAAGGCATCAACGAAATATTCATCCAGCCGCCACAGAGTCCAGAACCACCAGATCCAATCTAGACATCATCACGGAGGGGTTCACCACTTCCATTGGTGCCTCTCCGATGATGCGTGAGTAGTTCTTTGTAGAACTTCGGGTCCGTAGTTAGTAGCTAGATGGCTTCCTCTCTCTCATTTGATTCTCAATACAATGGTCTCTTGGAGATCCATATGATGTAACTCTTTTTGCGATGTGTTTGTTGGGATCCGATGAACTTTTAGTTTATGATCAGATCTATCTTTTTATATCCATGAAAGTTATTTGAGTTCTTTGATCTCTTATATGCATGATCTCTTATAGCCTCGTATTTCTTCTCCGATATTTGGGTTTTGTTTGGCCAACTTGATCTATTTATCTTGCAATGGTGCCCGGTAGTGGGTTCGATCTTACGGCGCTTGATCCCAGTGACAGAAAGGGAACCGACACGTATGTATCGTTGCTAGTAAGGATAAAACGACGAGATCCATATCTAACGCCATAGATAAACGGATCTTGTGTACATCATGTCATCGTTCTTAATGCATTACTCTGTTTTTCATGAACTTAATACACTAGATGCATGCTGGATAGCGGTCGATGTGTGGAGTAATAGTAGTAGATGCAGGCAGGAGTCAGTCTATTAATCTTGGACGTGATACCTATGTAATGATCATTGCCTGGATATCGTCATGATTATTTGAAGTTCTATCAATTGGCCAACTGTAATTTGTTTCCCACCGTTTGCTATTTTTCTCGAGAGAAGCCACTAGTGAAACCTACGCCCCCCGGTCTTCTTTCTCATATATTTGCCTTTGCGATCTACTTGTTCCTTTGCTTTTATTTTCAGATCTATTAATCCAAAAACCCAAAAATACTTTGCTGAAATTTATCTATCATTATTTATATATCTCTCACGTCCATTACCCGAAATGGATTGACAACCCCTTTTACATGTCGGGTTGCGAGGTGTTGTTATTTTTGTGCAGGTGCTATTTACATTGTGTTGCTTGGTTGTCCTACTAGTTCGATAACCTTGGTTTCATCAATACCTACCGTTGATATACTGTATCATCCCTTCCTCTTTGGGGAAATACCGACGTAGCTCTAGCAGACATCACCGTGCGATGGTGATACTGCTTCTTTGTAGCATTTATCTTATTTGTATGTGACATCTTCTTACTCTTATCCGATGTCTTGTAGGCCACAAATGCGGGCCAGTGATCTCTTATCTTCTTATATCGGCCTATGAATTCTGGAGTCTCCTCTTTGTTGACAAACTTTGCTTTCAACTCATTCTTCCACCTCCTGGATAGACCTGCCATCTTCTTAAGAGCACATGCCCTGATCTATGGTTCTATAACTGGCTTATTCATACCATCCTCTGGTGGTAGGGTGAAATTTCCTTTCAGCGAGGTCCAAAGATCATCTTTTTGTCTATCAGTGACATAAGAAACTTGAGGGTCTTCCTTCTTAGGCATATTCCATAGTTGGATGTTGACCGGGATGCTGTCCTAGACAATAGCTCCGCACTGACCAGAAAATGCTAGTGTCGGTGTACTAAGATAGGGGTACCTTAGTATCCCTACTTGTGCACGGGCAGTAGCAGCGTCCCGAGGTCGGGCTCGCCACGCGCCCGCCAAGGCCCGCTCTGGATCCTCTAAAGCCATTCAAGAACAAAGTATACAAGTCAGAAGAACAAGACCCCGGCAAGAGGAGCTTGCCGGGAAGGCCGCACCAGGCTCAAGGTTATCACTCCAGCACAAGACCCTGGCAAGAGGAGCTCGCCAGGAAGACCAAGCAACAACACTTCAGAAGATATATCACGGCGCATCATGCGCCCCGGCAGGACCCGGAGAGCGACAAGCTTCCGGGCCCGGCAAGATAGCAGCCCCGGCAAGGTGCTTGCCGGGGAAGGCTTACACTGTGTGCCTGCGCACCAGCTCATCTGGCCACGCGTCGCCCTGGGGCCCTTCCAGGGGCACGTGGCGGATGGCTGTGCAGCCTGGGGTACACGGTGGCGAGCCGCGGTGACGAGGCCATCGTCGTGGCGAACGGAGACGCCCGGGCGGACTCTTTTGGGGTGACGGCGACGGGCATTCAATGCCCTTGTCCCCCACCGTCAGGGTTAGGTATAGACCACTGTGCATACACTGTTCATGCATTGTTCCATCTACCACCATTTTTACGCTTTTACCCTCATCTACGTTGACACCTGTCGGTGACCCCTTTGAGCTATAAAAGGAGGCCCATGCACAACGTAGAGGGGGTTCGATTCCAGAAACTTGAACACTCCCACGCTTGAGGTAGCTAGTACTGTAGATCTTCAAGCTCCCGAGCTCAAGAACTCAATACAACCAAGGCAGGAGTAGGGTTTTACGCGTCCGCGCGGCCCGAACCTGGGTAAACTGCCCGCGTGTGCTCCTCGATCTGCTCTTTGTGCTCCCTCCGCACCCTTGCCGTACCGTAGAAGGGGCTCCGGTCCCATAGGTGTTCGTGGGCGACCAGTTTCCCCGACATCTTTGGCGCGCCAGGTAGGGGGCGTCGAGGTTGTGCGAACCTGATCCGACGTTCACGCGGGCGCAATCTTCAACAGCTTCATCGACCTCATCGACTACATCAACATGCCGCCGAAGAAGAAAGCTTCGGAGGTCGAAGGCCCGTCTGCGTCGGTCCCGCCACCACCGGAACCAACGGTTGGTGGGATAGACGCTGGCGGAAGGGTGGACGCCGGTGAGGACACTCACGGCGCCGCCAAGTCCAAGGACAAGACGGACGACCGAGCCCACTCCAAGACCTCGGTGTCCGTGCATACACCGCGCCCCTCTCAGGAGGTGCCGGACCAGTAGCGGAGTGGTACCGGGGTACCATACGCTTGCTGGGACGTAGCCAAGCCGGCGGGTCGCGGGACGCTCAAGGCCAACGTGCTGGCACGAGCAAGGCACGGTCGCCGGGGCGAGAACCTGCTCCTTCTAACGCTGTTAGAAGTCCGAGCATATCTCGCTCCTCGCACCGCTCGCCACCGCTTCCCTCCTCTCCAGCAGAAGCTCTAGCCAGAGCTCAGCTGCTCCTCGATTTCCCTCCAGCGGCAGACAAAGCCGAAGACTGGAGGGCTACGATCCAGAGCCTCATCGCCTTCGCCAACAATGACGCGCCACAGCAGCCGGCAACATCACGGCCGCGGCAAGTCAGCCAGGCAAAGGCTGATGGAGACAAGACCGCCGGGGGTGCAACTACCGTGCACTCCCCACCACAGAAGCAGAAGTCGCCGACTCGCCGGATCAACGTCGACGACGACTCCACGGCGTCGTCGGATCCGCGGGCTCGCCGCGACCAGCGCCAAGTCCTCGATGACAGGCGACAAGAGGACGCTCGAACCCGCATCGAGCGTCGAAGAGAAGCACGACGACAGTCCGACCAACGCGCCGGGACCGCTGTTGACATGCACGCACCCGGTGAACCAGGCGACTTGCCGTACGCGGCAGGTTGCCCTGCGTTCACCCGTGAGCTGCGGCAAGTCCAGTGGCCCAGCATGAAGAACTTCAAGCCCGACGTACCCGAGAAGTACGACAGCAAGACACACCCCTCGGAGTTCCTCAGCATCTACACCATTGCGGTGCAGGCTGCCGGGGGACGCGACGAGAAGATCTTAGCAAACTACTTCCCGCTCGTGCTTAAGCCAAACGTCAGGTCTTGGCTTATGCACTTGCTGGAGAACTCCATCTCCTCTTGGGCAGATCTGTGCCACCAGTTTGTCGGCGCCTTCACAGGCGGCCACAAACCCCATGGCCAGGAGAGCGATCTCCACATTCTTGCCCAGAAGGAGGGAGAATCCCTGCGCAAGTACATCCAAAGGTTCAGCCGCGTTCAGCACAACATCCCGGATGTCCACCCCGCCGCGGTTATCAGCGCATTCCACCAGAACGTGCGTAACCGCCAGATGAGGGAGGAGATGGCGATGACCAAGATCCGGGACGTCAGCGAGATTTATGCTCTGGCTGACAAGTGTGCCCGTGCTGAAGAGGGGAGGAGACTCCCCGGAGAGGATACCGGTGCAGGAGGAAGTGACAGCGAGGATGCCGCCCCGGCAAGGAAAAACCGGCGGCGGAACAACAAGAAGAAGAATAACAAGGAGGTACTGGTTGTCGAGCAGTCCGGCAAGGAGGCTGCCGCCAAGAAGACACAGGCTGGTGGCTCCGGCAAGGAGGCCACCCCTGTAGCGGCAGCCGACAAGCAGGACGGTTCCGACAAGCAGTACTGCAAGATCCACCGCACCAAGGGCCACGATCTCCAGAACTGTAAGAGAGTAGAGTACCTCGTAGAACAGCAGAAGGCTGAATACGAGCGTCGCGACAAGGAGAAGGCCCAAGGAGGCGGAGGAGAGCCTAGCAAGAAACGGCCGTTCAATGGCCGGGGAGGACGCCGCGGCAAGGCCAAGCAGCGGCAAGGAGACAGACCTCCCCGGGTCCGCGACAAGGATGAAGACGAAGACGACGACGAAGACATGGATGACGGAGACACCAGCGAGCAGGAGTTCCAGAAGGCCACAGAAGTTCTGTGCGTCGACAGAGGTGCCTCCCTGCACACTTCCCACCGCCAACTCAAGCAATGCGTGCGGGAAGTGAATGCAGCTGAGCCACCCGTCGAGTCGCGCAGGCTGCTGAAATGGTCCGGCACGCCCATCATCTTCGACCTTGAGGACCACCCTGACCGCACAACTGCGGTCGGGTGCTTGCCGATGTTGGCTTCACCAACTATCCGCAACCTCAAGGTCACCAAGATGTTGGTTGACGGCGGGGCCGGCCTCAACTTGATCTCCTCCGCTGTGATCAAGAAGCTGCAGATCCCCGCCAACGAGCTCAAGGAAACCGGGACGTTCCAAGGGATCAACCCGGGAAGAAGCAAGCCGAAGGGGAAGATTACATTGCCCGTCACCTTTGGCAGAGAGCTAAACTTCAGGACTGAGAGGATCACATTTGACGTTGCCGATATCCCGTTACCATACAATGGGATACTTGGCCGTCCTGCGCTCGCCAAGTTCATGGCAGCCTCTCACTTCGCTTACAACGTGCTCAAGATGCCAGGGCCAATAAGCGTCATCTCTGTCCCCGGCGACAAGAAGGATGTGCTTATTTGCGCCGACAAGATGTCAGGACCCCGATCCTAAGTCACACAGGTCTAGCCTGTAACACATCATATCACTTTGCGGCCTCACGCACGGTATCCCCACGGGTGCCACCTTACCTGGCCCGGGACCGTTTGCGCATTTTGGCACACATATATGATAGTGTCGCTAGCATCCATATGACAGAGAACCCGGGCCGACATGACTAGTTATAAACCAAAAGTGGCACTAAATTACAGAGACAGGCATACATGACTCAGCAACGAACGTGTCGGTCATCAACGTATGAACCCAAGTCGTAGCAAGCTACAAGGACTTAAAGGAACAACGCATGACATTTCCCCTAAGGGACAGACACAGGAACGAAGAAGGACACATGCCGGCCAGCCTAAGTGTTCCGGAGCAGTAGCGAGCTACCAAGGCTCGGTGGAAGCACTAGGAGACATTTCCCTGTAAGATAGGCTACCAAAGGTAAACAACTAGGTGTCGGATCCCACACATAGCAATACACATTACACGTACGCATAACATGCAAGTATGTGCTATACAACATGGCATCACAACATAACTCAACAACTCATATAGATAAGGCCCAGAAGAGCCATCATAGCATTTACTACAGACAGAGGTCACATGACCCAACACACAGAGCATGCAGGCAACGGAAGCATAACATGTCTGGGTACAGACAACTACAAATGAAAAAGGCTGAGAAAGCCTGACTATCTACAAGACCCTCCCAAGGGTACAAGATCGTAGCTGAGGTAACAAGCTAAACGTCGAAGTCCACGCGGAACCACTAGCGAGACTGAAGTCTCTCTGCAAAAACATAAATTAAGCAAACGTGAGTACAAAGGTACTCAGCAAGACTTACATCAGAACTAGCTACATATGCATCAGTATCAACAAAGAGGTGGTGGAGTTTGACTGCAGCAAGCCAGCTTTGACTCGGTGGCTATCCTAAACTACGACTGCAAGTAACTCTTTTGAGGTGGCGCACACGAGTCCACATATTCACCAATCAATACACCACTATGGATCCGCTCCCGTCTCCCTACGAGAAGGCCATCCATAGCACTCACGCTTATCTTGCGTGTTTTAGAGTATCCACTTTCACTTGTCTATGAACTGTAATAGGCAACCCAGAAGTCCATTACCGCGGACACGGCTATTCGAATAGATCATATATATAACCCTGCAGGGGTGTACTTCTTCACACATGTTTCCACCACTTAGCGTCTGCACACGACATGTGCTCGGCAGACTTCAAGCGAAAGCCGACGTGGGTGTAGACCATGACCTAACCAACCACTCAAGTCTCTCGTCCAGGTTTATCGCCTATTTGGGTTCCATCCGTGGGGAGATCCGGCCGGGGTGTCGCTCACGGCCCCAAACGATGTGTACAGGGTTCCCGCGTCACCAAACGGGCGACCGGTACACCGTGCCACGTACCTGCCGTGTCACAGCCCACCCCGAGGGTCAGCACTGCGCACGACCTCCAGTAAACTACAAACACCAGAAACTAGTTGCAACTCCTGGACAGAGAACAAGGGCAGTCAATAAGTCGAGTGGGGTCATATTTCAGGGCCCAATGTGTGCTAGTAGCTGTTTCATGGATCAACCAACACAGAACTCAGTTCCTGAGGATGGCTGCAATGAGACAACCCACCATGTACTCCTACATGCCCTCTCATCGCTACCTTTACCAAATCGTGTTCACACACTTAGCTCACACGCAGTAGGACATGTTCATCACCCTTCCAATTCATCCCCGATGAATCAGACCTGACACAACTCTAAGCAATAGCAGGCATAACCAGAAAGCATCAATGAGTAGGCACAACATGGCTCAAACAACTCCTACTCATACTAGTGGGTTTCAACTATTTACTATGGCAATGACGGGTCATGCAGTGGAAAGGGGTTCAACTACCGCAGCAGGTAACAGTTGAAGCGTTGTTGTCCTAATGCAGTAAAAGAGAGCAAGAGCGAGAGGGTGGGATTGTATCAGAATGCTCAATGGGGTTTTGCTTGCCTGGCACTTCTGAAGATAACAATGAGTCTTCATCGGTGTCATCGAACTCATCGTCGGAATGTCGTCTACTGAGAGGGGACAAAACCGACAAACAGAGAAAGAACACAATCAATGCAATGCAACAATATGATGCATGATCATGACATGGCAATATGCTGTTGATTGAGCTAATGCAACTAGCAACACAATTAAATGAAGTTGGTTTGAACCCAAGATTCAAATTCAAACTCCATATGTGATTATTTAATTGTCATTTAATTGATTTGACCTGATCAACAGGCTTAGCTTGTTCAAACATGCATGAAAATGCCATAAACAGATTCCTTGGATTTTTCTGATCATTTTTCATATATAAATTATTTTCATCTGAGCTACGGTTGATTTTATATGATTTTTACAAGTTTTGGCTATTTTCTGAAATAAATAAATCATTTAGATTTATATAAAATTCCAGAAAAGGCTTTAATGCATCAGCATGACGTCTGTGTGACGTCAGCAGTCAACAGGGGCTGTTCGGGTCAAACCTGACCAGTGGGGCCCACTGGTCAGTGACCCACTAGCTAACAGAGTTAGTTAGTTTTTAAACTAACACTAACTAAACTGCTGGTGGGGCCTGGGCCCACATGTCAGTCTCTCAGGGCCTAAATTAAGTTTAGTTTTAACTAAACTAATCTAACAGGGGTTGGCCCCACGTGTCAGTGACTCATAGAGCTAAGCACAGTGATTAGTACTTAATTAAAACCTAAACTAAAACTAAACAACGGCCGGCCCCACATGTCATGGACACAGGGGGGGTCCAGCCGGAGTCAAACGTGGTCAAAACCATCGGCGGCTCGACGCCGGCGAGGCCAAACGTGGCGGCGGTGCTCGGAAATCGCCCTCCGGCGACCATTTGGACGGTGGCTTGGTGCTACGCGTAGCTGGGGAGCTCGCGCATCCATTTATGCCATCGGGAGGAGCTAGGGTGGCCGGAGCTCGTCGGGAACGAGCTTGCGGCGGCGCCGGAGTTCGGGCTCCGTCGGGTTAGGCGCTGCGGGGCACGGGGAGATGAACTGATGGGTGCGGCGTGCTCCTGGGGGTGCGCTGAGCTCGCTCGTGGCCTCGAAGAAGCGTGACAGCAGCTCTGGCCATGGCGGCGCCATGGACGGCGGCGGCGAGTTCACGGCCGTGGTTGGGATCGGGGCTAGCGAGTGCAACGAGAGAGGGAGAAGTAGGGGTTGGACGCGGGAGCTCACAGCGATGCCGAAGAGGGGGTCATCGAGCCCGGGGAGGTCCTGGTGGTGCCGAATCGACGGCGAGGCCATCGATGGCCGAAGGTTGAGGACGAACGCGGTGACGGTGGGGCAGAGCCTCCCGACGTCCCGTAGCTCGGTGGAGAGGACTAGGAGGACGCGGCGGAGCTCTCGGGCATGGCACTGCAGCGAGGGGGCGATGGTGATCGCGGTGGTGACGAGCGGCAGTGACGGCTCCGTTCGGTCGCCGCGTGCGAGAGGGACAGAGGAGGGAGGAGAGAGCAGCGAGTGAGGGGGAGGGAAGAGGAGTCCTCGGGCGTCTGCGTGGCGTCGTTAGGGAGGGACAGGGCTAGCAGGCAGGGTGGAGGTGGCCATGGCGTGTGGCCGCGGGCGCCGGGCACGCGCTCGTCCCCCTGGCAAGGAGGAAGACGACAGGGAGGGGACGATGGCGGGCTGGGCCTGTGGGCCACTACAGGAGAAGGCCAGGTGAGGTAAGCCCAGGTACTTCCACTCTCTCTCTCTTTTCTAAAAAAATAGTTTCTGTTTTCTAATTTTCTGCTTTTGTTTTGATTTAATAAAAAATGCCAGAACATTTTCATAAATCTTGGGAATATTTGTGGGCACTGTCTGGATTAACTCCAACAACCCTCATTTACTTCCAAGATTATTTGGGCATTTAAAATTTACCTATAGGATTTAAATGTCCAAATGCAAATATCTATGATTTAATTCAAGGATCCAAAATGGCTCCCAAAATTATAAAACCATTTTTGGCAGAGGTTTTAGCCAAGACCAAAAATGATGAACATTTTGTGAAGGGCACTTTGGATACATTGAAAAGTATTTAGGTTCAACCTAGTTGAGTTCCTTTAGTGCTAGGGTTTCAACATCCCCAATTCAAGTTCATTTGAATTTTAAATATGATGACATGATGAACAGGCAAGGACCACATGGCTTGATCTAGGGATGTGACAACTCACCCCCACTAAAACAAGAATCTCGTCTCGAGATTCAAGCGTAGGGTAAGAAATCAGGGGGGGGACACAAGCTAGCACAATCTTCAGGATCCAAATTTCCTTCTCGGAGATAATGATTTATTGCATCATATTGATCTTGTCATCCTTGCTTTGAGATCTTCATCCAACCAGATGATAACGGAGACAAACTCTGAAGAAATCGATCTTCCCTAAGATCGAGGAGCTCAAGATCAACTTATGGAGTGAGACATTGAAGCATCTCTTGAGCTGAGACACGGAGTACACCTCCAGGGGGATGGAGTGAAACAATGATGAAGGTTCGCCTGATGGCAATAATTCCACACCTAAGAAGATGGTGATTGATACCACCAGACGGGGCACCTTAGAGAAGGTGACTCGTAGAGTTATTCCCTTAAGTGGCAAAAAGAATTACTTTTGATATAGAGAACATTGAAATTCCCTATACCAGCCTAAGGCAAACACAATCGATCGTTTGACGGAGTCCAAAGGAATGACATTCTCCATCTAGAATGGATGATGTGTACTGCCTTGTAAAAGACAATGCCAAGGTTGATTTTGCTTATCACCGGAAATGGATGGGACATATGGCAAGTCCATTGCTGAAGATTATCCTGAACAGCAGTGATTGAGAACGGTAACCCATGGAGAATCGGCACATTGGCGGTGCAAGCTGGGAACAAAATGCAAATGCTGTGAATGATTCTGGTAACTGGGAAGAGTCCCTACAGTAGAGCGTAAATCTACTCTTGAGGGGTTATAGCATAAGCAAGAGAACGGGGAGCAATCCCGGTTGGTGTCGAGGATAACACCTAGTGCTTGTGCGTGCTCTCAAGAACTTGAGTATTCCCATATTCATCAAGGTTTTACCAATATCCGTGTCAAGGATCCTGGCAACATCACATACTACCATGATGAATAACGAAGGATGATGTAGATGCAAAGGAAGATAACACTTCTCAGATTTCACCCTAGCGGAGTCAAGGGGCAAAATCTGGATGATCGACCGAGAGACATTTAGCACTCCGCTTCTAATGTTCTCCTTGATGTGTTAGCGTAAACCATTCATAGATATGTTTGGTATCTTGAACATCAGGTAAAGGTCGGACTTCGGAAGCACAAGAATCCATAAGGAACAACTAGGGAGTAAATCCTACGAAGTCCTTATGGGGAGGTGGCCAACTTCTTCAATCAAGATTCTACAACAATAGGTCTTCCGGCCGGGTGTGTTGGCCACGACATCCACCTTACCGGTTATCGAGAGACCATTATCATAGATCTTGGGAAATGCTCCAACCATCATATCTGCCTGAGATTCAGTTCTGGTTGGTGTCAGAATATTCCAGACTCATCGAGTCTAGGAAAATGAATGTTTGCAACAAAAATCGACGAGACGATGTTGCGAGATTCTCGGGATTGAACTACGATAGAAAGCTCCAAAACATGAGCTGTTTTCTGCTACAAACCTGTGAACACGTTGTCCAAGACAAGCACGACCACATAGCAGTCTTATGACAAAACACTACCGAGTTCTGGTTGGGAATCATCGTCTAGGATATCGAAGTCCTTACATAAGTCATATGATTAGCTCTTATGATGGAACTTTTCTCCTTGAACAAATCAATCGGTGGCTTGGTGTGCTAGGGATACATATAGAGTGAAGGTTGCAAGTCTCCAAACCACAGAATACTTCGCACGTATGCATGACTGACTTGGGATGATTCCACAGGAAGCAAAACAACTTTCTCAAACTCACGGTGGCAACTTACATCAATTACACATGAGTTAGGGAAAGTCTCTCCTCTCATCCAACATATACCTCATGAACGGAACACGAAGGCAATGCTTACCAAATTTCCAACACTAGCTTAATGTCCTACAAAATCATGGAGGAGATAAGGATGTTTGTTGATGGGCTCAACAACAATCCATCCAGATTTCCATGGCGATGGAATTCCATAATTATGTGAACAAGTGATAGTATTGGTCAGACCCAGGAGATATAATGGTGTATGCTCGAGGGCTCAACCACGAGTAAGACAACATTATGAACATCGTTGGTTCTGATTTGATTTGATGATAGCCCATACTCAGATCAAAGTTTTGATATGACAATAGGTCCAACAACTGATCACAGGGACCAACTGATGAAGATGTCATCTATCTTCAACACACACACACACAAAAGATATCCCTTAGAAGGAACTAAGTCAGGCAAGCTCTTATCTTCCAACTCTCCAAGTTGTTGTTTAGCTTAACCAACTAGTTTAGGGTATCCATCACAGATTCTTGGAGAAAGGGTGGTTTAGAGAGAAACCAGCTTGATCACGAACTCAACATAGCGGTCAGGTGACAACCTGGTAATACTTCCGAGAAGATATTCAGAAAATCACGAACCACCGATATGTTGCTAAGCTCGAGAACAATCTTGCTTTTCAAGGCAAGACGATATGATCAAATGAGCAAGGACTTAACAAAATCCTAACTCACCAATCAGGGAGTGCACCAGGGAAGTGGACTAGGTAGCTCAATATTAGAGATGGTGATTCAGTAACCAACACACTAAGAATGAAATTATCGTCCATTAACTACCAAGCAACAGGGTTGCTAGGAGTATTGTTTTCACACATCACAATTCACTTGTCAGCATTCCGGTTACAATAACACGGAAACCGAGGGATGAACAATGATGGCAAGAAATATTACTACATCAAGGATTCATAAGAGATAGTGCAATTCTCACGACATTCTTGACATAAAGATGGTAATACTCCAAGATAGAACAGATTAGAAGCTGGATCAGCATTCTTCATCTGCGGAGTACAACTTCTTTGACCCAATCCTGGATATGGATAAGGTACTGGAGTTTGTTTCTCCTAGTCATTCCGGAATAGAATGGCTTGACGAACCACAAGAGTAAAAGGCATCGATGAGCACGAGTGCACAACTACTCCTGACTATCAATTGATAGACGAGGGTCATAATACAACTAAAAGGAGACAACTCAAGGAACATATAACTTCTGAGTTGTGGATGCATAGATTAACATGTCGAACGAGTTCGACATATGTCTTCCGGATAACCCATGCAGAAAGTAGAATTGGCAGAGTCACAATATGAATGGAGTACTACTCAGGAGCACTCTGGTTGTGATCTTTTGGTTCAGAAGAACTTCTGCCATGATGATTCATGGTATTTGGAAGAAGGATATACCACAGACCTCGAGGACTATCACAAGGTTACTAATATCCTAAAGGAACAAGCAAATACTACCAACATGAAGTAGATAGAATGAATCTTGGGTTCAAGAACCCAGGGATAGAATGCCTACCAACTAAATGGCATCACGGGATGCTTTCGAGAATAATTGCCAGAATCATCACACTGGGAATATAAAGCATTGCTAGATTACTGGTGATCTTCTAAGACACCTAGGGTCATAATAATAAGTCCAACATATATGTCGAGGTAACAGAGTGCCTCAACACACCAACTAGTGTGGTTAATCTGGCCTAAAAGGACATTAAGAACAGATAGGAATGGTTTGCAAATGCATCAGACTATTTAGAAACCTGGGATGACTCGGACAGCGTAACGGCTGCAAATGCTCGAAAATACTTTTGAGATCCAAGCAAAAGAGTATCATATCCACTTAACATCATAATGTCAAGGTTCTGAGACCAACAGTTGATCAAACAGAGGTAGAAGAAACTGAACTGAGGGTTGAATCCAAAATATCGTGATCCTGATAAACAGAATGAGAATCCTAGTTCTTAATCCCCGTAGAAAAGAGAAGATGACTCAGATCAGAAGGTCATAGGGTAAAGGAGTAAAAAGAGCCTTATGTTCCCTTCCACAATCAATTCCCTTATATAACTAAAGAGTTTCTAGACACAACTTCGACCAGTTTGGCTTACTAATCCTACAGGCAGTCAGGCTCTGATACCAAAGCTGCCAGGACCCCGATCCTAAGTCACACAGGTCTAGCCTGTAACACATCATATCACTTTGCGGCCTCACGCACGGTATCCCCACGGGTGCCACCTTACCTGGCCCGGGACCGTTTGCGCATTTTGGCACACGTATATGATAGTGTCGCTAGCATCCATATGACAGAGAACCCGGGCCGACATGACTAGTTATAAACCAAAAGTGGCACTAAATTACAGAGACAGGCATACATGACCCAGCAACGAACGTGTCGGTCATCAACGTATGAACCCAAGTCGTAGCAAGCTACAAGGACTTAAAGGAACAATGCGTGACATTTTCCCTAAGGGATAGACACAGGAACGAAGAAGGACACATGCCGGCCAGCCTAAGTGTTCCGGAGCAGTAGCGAGCTACCAAGGCTCGGTGGAAGCACTAGGAGACATTTCCCTGTAAGATAGGCTACCAAAGGTAAACAACTAGGTGTCGGATCCCACACATAGCAATACACATTACACGTACGCATAACATGCAAGTATGTGCTATACAACATGGCATCACAACATAACTCAACAACTCATATAGATAAGGCCCAGAAGAGCCATCATAGCATTTATTACAGACAGAGGTCACATGACCCAACACACAGAGCATGCAGGCAACGGAAGCATAACATGTCTGGGTACAGACAACTACAAATGAAAAAGGCTGAGAAAGCCTGACTATCTACAAGACCCTCCCAAGGGTACAAGATTGTAGCTGAGGTAACAAGCTAAACGTCGAAGTCCACGCGGAACCACTAGCGAGACTGAAGTCTCTCTGCAAAAACATAAATTAAGCAAACGTGAGTACAAAGGTACTCAGCAAGACTTACATCAGAACTAGCTACATATGCATCAGTATCAACAAAGAGGTGGTGGAGTTTGACTGCAGCAAGCCAGCTTTGACTCGGTGGCTATCCTAAACTACGACTGCAAGTAACTCTTTTGAGGTGGCGCACACGAGTCCACATATTCACCAATCAATACACCACTATGGATCCGCTCCCGTCTCCCTACGAGAAGGCCATCCATAGCACTCACGCTTATCTTGCGTGTTTTAGAGTATCCACTTTCAGTTGTCTATGAACTGTAATAGGCAACCCAGAAGTCCATTACCGCGGACACGGCTATTCGAATAGATCATATATATAACCCTGCAGGGGTGTACTTCTTCACACATGTTTCCACCACTTAGCGTCTGCACACGACATGTGCTCGGCAGACTTCAAGCGAAAGCCGACGTGGGTGTAGACCACGACCTAACCAACCACTCAAGTCTCTCGTCCAGGTTTATCGCCTATTTGGGTTCCATCCGTGGGGAGATCCGACCGGGGTGTCGCTCACGGCCCCAAACGATGTGTACAGGGTTCCCGCGTCACCAAACGGGCGACCGGTACACCGTGCCACGTACCTGCCGTGTCACAGCCCACCCCGAGGGTCAGCACTGCGCACGACCTCCAGTAAACTACAAACACCAGAAACTAGTTGCAACTCCTGGACAGAGAACAAGGGCAGTCAATAAGTCGAGTGGGGTCATATTTCAGGGCCCAATGTGTGCTAGTAGCTGTTTCATGGATCAACCAACACAGAACTTAGTTCCTGAGGACGGCTGCAATGAGACAACCCACCATGTACTCCTACATGGCCTCTCATCGCTACCTTTACCAAAGCGTGTTCACACACTTAGCTCACACGCAGTAGGACATGTTCATCACCCTTCCAATTCATCCCCGATGAATCAGACCTGACACAACTCTAAGCAATAGCAGGCATAACCAGAAAGCATCAATGAGTAGGCACAACATGGCTCAAACAACTCCTACTCATACTAGTGGGTTTCAACTATTTACTATGGCAATGACGGGTCATGCAGTGGAAAGGGGTTCAACTACCGCAGCAGGTAACAGTTGAAGCGTTGTTGTCCTAATGCAGTAAAAGAGAGCAAGAGCGAGAGGGTGGGATTGTATCGGAATGCTCAATGGGGTTTTGCTTGCCTGGCACTTCTGAAGATAACAATGAGTCTTCATCGGTGTCATCGAACTCATCGTCGGAACGTCGTCTACTGAGAGGGGACAAAACCGACAAACAGAGAAAGAACACAATCAATGCAATGCAACAATATGATGCATGATCATGACATGGCAATATGCTGTTGATTGAGCTAATGCAACTAGCAACACAATTAAATGAAGTTGGTTTGAACCCAAGATTCAAATTCAAACTCCATATGTGATTATTTAATTGTCATTTAATTGATTTGACCTGATCAGCAGGCTTAGCTTGTTCAAACATGCATGAAAATGCCATAAACAGATTCCTTGGATTTTTCTGATCATTTTTCATATATAAATTATTTTCATCTGAGCTACGGTTGATTTTATATGATTTTTACAAGTTTTGGCTATTTTCTGAAATAAATAAATCATTTAGATTTATATAAAATTCCAGAAAAGGCTTTAATGCATCAGCATGACGTCTGTGTGACGTCAGCAGTCAACAGGGGCTGTTCGGGTCAAACCTGACCAGTGGGGCCCACTGGTCAGTGACCCACTAGCTAACAGAGTTAGTTAGTTTTTAAACTAACACTAACTAAACTGCTGGTGGGGCCTGGGCC
Source organism: Secale cereale (assembly GCA_902687465.1). Classification (NCBI taxonomy): domain Eukaryota; kingdom Viridiplantae; phylum Streptophyta; class Magnoliopsida; order Poales; family Poaceae; genus Secale; species Secale cereale. Next base: position 831,148,233 of record LR738713.1, read on the forward strand.
CACATGTCAGTCTCTCAGGGCCTAAATTAAGTTTAGTTTTAACTAAACTAATCTAACAGGGGTTGGCCCCACGTGTCAGTGACTCATAGAGCTAAGCACAGTGATTAGTACTTAATTAAAACCTAAACTAAAACTAAACAACGGCCGGCCCCACATGTCATGGACACAGGGGGGGGGGGTCCAGCCGGAGTCAAACGTGGTCAAAACCACCGGCGGCTCGACGCCGGCGAGGCCAAACGTGGCGGCGGTGCTCGGAAATCGCCCTCCGGCGACCATTTGGACGGCGGCTTGGTGCTACGCGTAGCTGGGGAGCTCGCGCATCCATTTATGCCATCGGGAGGAGCTGGGGTGGCCGGAGCTCGTCGGGAACGAGCTTGCGGCGGCGCCGGAGTTCGGGCTCCGTCGGGTTAGGCGCTACGGGGCACGGGGAGATGAGCTGATGGGTGCGGCGTGCTCCTGGGGGTGCGCTGAGCTCGCTCGTGGCCTCGAAGAAGCGTGGCAGCAGCTCTGGCCACGGCGGCGCCATGGACGGCGGCGGCGAGCTCACGGCCGTGGTTGGGATCGGGGCTAGCGAGTGCAACGAGAGAGGGAGAAGTAGGGGTTGGACACGGGAGCTCACAGCGATGCCGAAGAGGGGGTCATCGAGCCCGGGGAGGTCCTGGTGGTGCCGAATCGACGGCGAGGCCATCGATGGCCGAAGGTTGAGGACAAACGCGGTGACGGTGAGGCAGAGCCTCCCGGCGTCCCGTAGCTCGGTGGAGAGGACCAGGAGGACGCAGCGGAGCTCTCGGGCATGGCGCTGCAGCGAGGGGGCGATGGTGGCCGCGGTGGTGACGAGCGGCGGCGACGGCTCCGTTCGGTCGCCGCGTGCGAGAGGGACAGAAAAGGAAGGAGAGAGCAGCGAGTGAGGGGGTGGGAAGAGGAGTCCTCAGGCGTCTGCGTGGCGTCGTTAGGGAGGGATAGGGCTAGCAGGCAGGGTGGAGGTGGCCATGGCGTGTGGCCGCGGGCGCCGGGCACGCGCTCGTCCCCCTGGCAAGGAGGAAGACGACAGGGAGGGGACGGTGGCGGGCTGGGCCTGTGGGCCACTACAGGAGAAGGCCAGGTGAGGTAAGCCCAGGTACTTCCACTCTCTCTCTCTCTTTTCTAAAAAAATAGTTTCTGTTTTCTAATTTTCTGCTTTTGTTTTGATTTAATAAAAAATGCCAGAACATTTTCATAAATCTTGGGAATATTTGTGGGCACTGTCTGGATTAACTCCAACAACCCTCATTTACTTCCAAGATTATTTGGGCATTTAAAATTTACCTATAGGATTTAAATGTCCAAATGCAAATATCTATGATTTAATTCAAGGATCCAAAATGGCTCCCAAAATTATAAAACCATTTTTGGCAGAGGTTTTAGCCAAGACCAAAAATGATGAACATTTTGTGAAGGGCACTTTGGATACATTGAAAAGTATTTAGGTTCAACCTAGTTGAGTTCCTTTAGTGCTAGGGTTTCAACATCCCCAATTCAAGTTCATTTGAATTTTAAATATGATGACATGATGAACAGGCAAGGACCACATGGCTTGATCTAGGGATGTGACACAAGATCTACCGGGATGCAGCAGCCGCGGCAGACAGCAAGACACTTGCCGCTGAAGCTCCCGGGGGGAAGACCAAGACCAAGTCCGGCAAGAGCTCTGGGGCCCACTCCGGCAAACGCACCTCTTCGGAGTGCTGCGCTGCCGTCGAGGACGCACCATCGAGCTCCACCGGCAAGTGCAAGAAGGGAATGGCAGCTCCACCGGCAACCAAGAAGGTGTCCGCCAAGGAGGACTACACTGGTGGTACCTTCACCATCAGTGCTATGCTCGACCCCAAATAGGAAAGCACGCTCGTTGCCTTCATGCGGGCGAATGTCGACGTGTTCGCATGGCAACCGTCTGACATCCCCGGCGTTCCCAGGAAGGTAATTGAGCACAAGCTTGCTGTTTGCCCTCACGCGCGGCCCGTCAAGCAGAAGGTCAGGAAGCAAGCGGTGGAGCGCCAAGAGTTCATAGCTGAAGAAATCAAGAGGTTGGAAGCAGCAGGCCTTGTTAGAGGTGTACTACATCCCACGTGGTTGGCTAATCCAGTTGTCGTGCGTAAGGCTAATGGGAAGTGGAGACTTTGTATAGACTTCACTGATGTGAATAAAGCTTGTCCCAAGGATCCATTTCCCTTGCCGCGCATTGACCAGATTGTTGACTCCACGGCTGGATGTGAGTTGCTTTCGTTTCTTGATGCATACTCCGGGTACCACCAGATATTCATGGCTGAGGAAGACGAAGAGAAGACCGCATTCATTACTCCATGTGGCACATATTGCTTTATACGCATGCCCTTTGGACTGAAGAATGCGGGCTCAGCATTTGCAAGGGTGGTCCACACTGCTTTTGAGCCACAGATACACAGGAATGTAGAAGCATACATGGATGATATAGTGGTCCAGAGCAAGAGCAAGGATGCCCTAATTCAAGACTTAGAAGAAACCTTTGACAATCTGCGCAAGATACAACTCAAGTTGAACCCCGAGAAGTGCGTTTTCGGAGTCCCCTCCGGCAAGCTTCTCGGGTTCTTTGTGTCCCAGAGGGGGATTGAAGCCAATCCCGACAAGATAAAGGCCATCGAGCAGATCGAAGCTCCGAAGCGCGTCAAGGATGTATGAAGACTTGCTGGTTGTGTGGCTGCCCTCAGCAGGTTCATTTCAAAGTCTGCAGAACGCGCCCTGCCTTTCTTCAAAATCTTGAAAAAGGCGGGTCCAATGAAATGTACTCCGGAAGCGGAGGCAGCGCTGCAAGACTTGAAAGGATACCTGTCCTCAACTCCAATACTTGTCGCACCTAGGCCGCAAGAGAAGTTGCTGCTATACTTAGCGGCGACCAATCAAGTGGTTAGTGCTGCGTTGGTAGCGGAAAGGGAGGCAGAGGAAGAACCCACAGCCCCGACAAGCACTTCCAGCGACAAGCAGGCGGCTTCCCCGACAAGCTCTAGCCCCGACAAGGACAAGTCTGCGCAGGAACAAGGAGAAGTGCGAAAGAAGATGGTGCAGCGCCCGGTTTATTTTGTAAGTTCCCTCTCGCAGGGGGCTAGATCAAGATACTCTGGGGTGCAGAAGTTACTTTTCGGCCTCCTCATGGCCTCAAGAAAGCTGCGCCACTACTTCCAAGCACACGAGATAACGGTGGTCACTCGCTTTCCGTTGAAAAGGATATTGCAAAATCCAGAAGCAACAGGCAAAATCGTCGAGTGGGCACTAGAGCTGTCAAGCTTTGGTCTCAAGTTTGAGAGTACTTCAACTATACAGAGCAGAGCTTTGGCAGAGTTCATAGCAGAATGGACGCCAACACCAGATGAAGAAGTCCCAGAGACAAACATCCCCGTCAAAGAAGCGAGCAAGGAATGGGTAATGTACTTTGATGGTGCCTTCTCGCTGCAAGGCGCCGGTGCTGGTGTGCTACTCGTAGCACCCACCGGGGAGCACCTCAAGTACGTTGTCCAAATGCACTTTCCTAAGGAGCAAGCGACAAACAATACTGCAGAGTATGAAGGTTTGCTTGCTGGCCTCAGAATTGCAGCCGAACTTGGGATCAAGAAGCTGATTGTGCGGGGAGATTCATAGTTGGTGGTCCGACAACTAAACAAGAGTTACCAAAGTCCTCTAATGGAAGCTTATGTCGATGAAGTGAGGAAGCTTGAAGAACATTTTGAAGGCCTGCAGATGGAGCACGTTCCAAGAGCTCAGAATGATATCGCAGATGGCCTTTCAAAGTGTGCTGCAATGAAGTTACCTGTGGAACCGGGAACCTTCGTGCTCAAGCTAACTCAACCATCCATTACACCATCAGTTGGGCAAAGCAAGAAGAGGAAGTTGGTCTCCGGTGACTACTTGCCGGCGGACCTTCCTGAAGCCGCCGCCAAAGTCCCCAAGATCAACGACCAAGTCGCTGAGGAACAGTCTGCTCCTGCAGACTCTAGGGTCTGTACAGTTGAAGCAGTCGTTCCCGACAAGTCTTACCCCGGCAGGCTTGCCGGGGGACGTCCAGCTCCGGCAGAGCCGCAGGTTCTTGCCGTAGAAACTGGCGTTCCCGCAGCAGCAATGATGCCTTTGGTCCTTGCTGTTGAACCTCAAGCTCCAGCATGGGCGCAGCAAATCGTCCGCTTCCTTCAAACCGGAGAACTTCCCGAAGAACCAGAAGAGATAGAGAGGATAACCAGGCAGTCAAGTATGTACCAGTTCGTCGACAATGAACTGTACAGAAGAAGACTCAATGGTGTCAGATTGAAGTGCATTTCCCGGGAAGATGGACAGAAGCTGTTGGCAGAGATACACGGAGGCATATGTGGCCACCACATTGGCGCAAGGGCCCTTGCCGGGAAGGCGTTCCGGCAAGGTTTCTTCTGGCCAGAAGCCCTCCAAGATGCAACTGCGCAAGTAACCAAGTGTGAAGCGTACCAGTTCCATGCCAAGCAAATACATCAGCCAGCTCAAGCTCTCCAGACGATCCCTTTGTCCTGGCCCTTTTCGGTCTGGGGGCTCGACATCCTCGGCCCCTTTCCCCGCGCTGTCGGGGGCTTTGAGTACTTGTACGTTGCTATCGACAAGTTCACAAAGTGGCCAGAAGTGGAACCAGTGAGAAAGGTGACCGCGCAGTCAGCAGTCAGGTTCTTCAGATCGATCGTTTGCCGTTTCGGAATCCCTAACAGGATCATCACCGACAACGGCACACAGTTCACAAGTCGCACCTTCATGCAATACGTCCAAGACCTTGGCGCCAAGGTATGCTTCACTTCTGTTGCTCACCCGAGGAGCAATGGTCAAGCGGAGAGGGCAAATGCTGAAGTGCTGCGCGGACTCAAGACGAGAACCTTCGACAGGCTGCACAAGTGCGGAAGAAACTGGATTGAGGAGTTGCCGGCGGCTCTTTGGTCAATCAGGACGACACCAAATCGAGCCACCGGACAGACACCCTTTGCTCTTGTCTATGGAGCAGAGGCAGTTCTCCCCACGGAACTCGTATACGGATCTCCTCGAGTGCTCGCTTACGATGAGCTTGAGCAAGAGCAACTGCGGCAAGATGATGCATTGCTCCTCGAGGAGGACCGTCTCCAGGCTGTTGTACGAGCTGCTCGATATCAGCAAGCTTTGCGTCGCTATCATAGCCGCAAAGTCAAGGCCAGGAGTCTCGAGGAAGGCGACCTTGTTCTTCGGCGCGTTCAGTCCGCCAAGAACTCCAACAAGTTGACGCCGAAGTGGGAAGGCCCTTATCGGGTGAGGCAAGTCACAAGGCCCGGTGCTGTCCGCCTTGAGACCGAAGAAGGCTTACCGGTGAGCAACTCCTAGAACATAGAGCATCTTCGCAAGTTTCACCCGTAAGGCGCGGTTGCCGTGATCCGCTCCGGCAACCATCTTTTGTACAAGTCTTGCCACTTTTACATGTAAACCTTTGTACAAAGCCGGGCGCAGACCCCGTGCATCAGTAAAACTATTGTGCTTCGCACAGCTTGCCGTTTCATGCATTCTTGTTTTTATTGCATATATTATCTGACACTTCGTGTAGCACACGACCCCGGTAAGCAATAACAAGCCGCAAGGCTCCATATCTGTGTTTCCTCCCTTCTTCCTTTTTCTCTCAAGCAGAAGAGGTGTTCCTCGCGCACAAGTTTGCCGGGGGGGAAGGAGACAGTGGTATGGACCGAGTGCCGTTCAAGAAAGGAAAGCCTTGCCGGGAAGCAAACAATCCATGAAAGCTAAGTGGCCAAAGTTTGGGCATTCAAAATTTAAAAATTCTTAGTTATCTTCCTTGAGCAACCACACTTTGTATGGAAAACCTGTGCGCGGAGGAACCTACCCGTGGCTAGCCACGCCCTTACTTTGTTTCGAGCACGCTCAACGGCTTAAGTGAGCTGCGACAAGTGTCGCGCCCTTATTTCGTTTCCGAGTTCGCTCAGCAACCTAAGTGTGCTGCGACTAGCTGCGACAAGGTTTCTTGCCGGCGAGGGCATTGCCAGCAGGCTGCTAAGAGTCCCGCACTCAGCGCTCGCGGCAAGGGTCCCTTTGCCGGCAAGTTCCCTAAAAGCGTAAGGTAGAAAGCATACAAAGGGAGGGGGTCAAGCAAGGGAGATAACACTGCATTAACTATCCAAAATAAAGTTATATTACAAGATAACTTGCCGCTGCTCTAATAAACTACTATCCATGACTTGATCGACAGCGACAAAGAAAGCAAAAAGAAGGGAGCCTAATCTACGCGGTCTCCGTCAACCCTCTTGATCTTGCCCGCCTTGGCCACAATGTGAGCGACTCGCGCCTTCAACGCATCCAGGTTGGCTTCGGGCGGCAAGGTCCGGAGGACGTTCTCGAGGTTAATCCCGGGGTTGCGGTAGACGATCTTCGTCAACACCCGCTCCAGGGTACCCATGCAGAGCCGGCGCGCCTCGTTAGCCAGCTGCATCGGGATCTTCTCTCGTAGCTGCGCGAGGGCCGGCGCCACTCCTCTGAAAAACAGACTCAGCTTGGCGGAGTGGGGGAGGTTCTCGTCGGGAGAGTACATGAGGTGCTCCGCCCTCAGCGCCATCATCTCCTTGTCGATGTTGGCGGCGGAGGCGACGAGCTCCTCGGTCCACTGCTCCACCGCTCGCTGGAAGTTGTTCTGCGACAGGGCGGCACTGTCCAGCAGCGCCCTTTCGGCCCGGAGATCTTCCTTGAGCTTGGACTCCCTGTCCCGGGCTCCGTCGAGCGACTCAGTAAGGGTGGACACCTTCAGCTCCAAGTCTGCGATGGAGTCCTTGGCGTCGTTGAGCTCTTTGCCCTTCTCGGAGAGACGGACTTGCAGCTCCGAATTGGTGTGGGCGTCCTTCTCCCTTGCAAGTACGAGCGCGGCGACCTTCTCCTCGCTCGTCTTCAGATTGAGCTCTAGCTGTGCCACCCTCGCCTCCAGGTCCCTCTTGGCAGTCTCTGCAGCAGCGGCAGCGTCCCTTGCCTCCTGCAGAGCCCCGCCAATGGACTACTCCCGCGTGGCAAGGTCGTCCTCGTGGCTATTGAGGTCGACCTTCCGCTGGTTCAACACTCCCTCTCGCCGAACCAGATCCTCGGCGGCTAGTCGCTGCTGCTCCTCGACCTCGGCCTTCTCGAGGACAAATGCTTGGTGCGCTTCGGCAAGCTCCTCGCGCTCCTCCGCCAAATTCCAGAGGGCCGCTTGGTTGGCGGCACGGAGCTCCGCGGCGTGCTTCTCCAGATCAGCACCAGCCTTGGCAGCCAGAGCCTCCCTGGACTCCAGTTTGGCTTGCCTGGCCCGGTACAAGCCCAGGAGTCGACGTAGTAGTTGCTCCTCTTCGGGCTCGTTGCTGCTGCCGGGCGCATCGACAACCCTCAGCCCGGCGGAGGCGAGTACTTCCCCGTCTAAGCTCTCCCCCTCCGCGGGTGCCCTTGATGAGGACGCCCACGGGACCTGGATGAAGACCCCGTTGGCGGCCTCCAGATAGACGCCCGACCCAGCCGCAGGGGCGGAAGGGTCGGCGGCCGGTGCAGCGTCCGGCGCTCCTGCGGCCTCAGGGCCAGCAGTACGGTCGCCGGTCCCTTCCCCAGCTGCCGCGTCAGCGGTCGGGGCAGTCTCCTCGGCGGCTGGCTCATCAACGCCGGCCGCTCCCTCGGCGGTGGTGGCGTCGCCAGCATCGCCACGCACGTCCTCCTCGGCAAGGGTCTCCGTCTCCATCGGCTCCGGGGCGGACAGATCTGACAACAGAAAAAGAAAAGAAAGAATTGTCAAGCAAATATCCAAAAAGAAGAGTTCAAAAGAAGGAAAGTACAAGGGTTTACCTGCGCGGGCCTCTTCAAGAACGGGGTCCCTCGTCGGGGAGTTCTCCCTTGGCGGCGTAGTAGAGGCCCCCGCCGGCGGAGGGCTGCTGGCGCCTTCCCTTGGCAGGGTGCCCTCCCTTGTCGGGGTGCTCGCCCTTGGCGGGGTGCTCGCCCTTGGCGGAGCACCCTCCCTCGCCGGGGAGCTCCTCCTTGGCGGGGATGGTGGGGCAAGCGGCTCGTCGGGAGCGGTCTCTTGGCGCTCCTGCGGCTGCGGCTCCACTTCTGCATAAATCAACAAGCAAACAAGACATCAATAAGGATAAGAAGCTCAAGCGCGCCCGATAAGCAGAAAGGCGAATAAGGAACTTACGCTGGGGGTTGCGCTGGGGGCTGCCCCCCGGAGCAGCCGGCTGGTCCGGCAAGCCCGTCGCCGGCGCGTCTCCCGCCGGGCGATGGGCTCGTCGTCCTCAAGGACAACCACCGGGATCTTGGCCCTCTTCGCCATCCTCTGGGTCAGGGTCCTGGGAGTCAAACAAGATCAGAACCAAGCAAGGAAGATTCAAGACAAAGGCAATAAAAATCAGAAGAAATAGAAGTTGCAAGTACTTACTCTTCCTCCTCCTCGTCGGAGCTAAGGGCGGAGAAGTCGAATTCCGCCTCCCGCGTCCCGGCACGAGGAGCTGGAGGAGAAGGCTCCCTCGGGCGCTTGGCGGGCTCCGGAGCCGTGGTCTGGGAAGACCCCGCTCCCGTCGCCACCGAAACTTGAGGAGCAGAAGGAACGCCAGAGCCAGAAGATCCTCCTCCTCCGCTAGACGCTGAGGCGCGGGGCGCCCCCTTGTCGGCCTTGTTCGCCTTGGTAACGCGCGTCGAGCGACGCCGCGGCTGCGGCTGGGGCGCCGGCTGCCTCGCCGCCTCGGCGGTCTTGCGGAGGCGCTTCTTCGGCGGTGGCGGAGGGCTTGGCGGTGGCGGCGAGTTCTCCGAGGATGAAGAAGCGTCGTCGAGGTTCAGTGACCCGCCCGAGTCTTCGTCAGAATCGCCCGATTCGGCGTCCTCTTCGGCGGGCTCACTGGACTCGGTCCCCTGCCTAGTAGCCTCGCTCCTCCCGGCAGGCTCCACGGCAGGCTCCCCGGCAAGCTCCTCGGGTGCAATCTTCAGCAGCTTCAAGATCTCTTCCTCCTCGGCCCTGCTCACTGCGTCCGCTGCGTCTGCCTCGTCTACGGTATACCCAAATTCACCCGCGGCCGCAGCTGCAGCAGCCTCCTCCATCCTGTTGGCAATATACGCCACATCCCGATCGGTGGTCGCACGGGTGAGCCCCTTTTTCTCCTCGGGGTTGCGTGGCCGTTCAACCAGGCTGTCGAAGAAGGTCTGCACGGTCTCTTCTGAAGGCTCCAGCCAGGTGGGATCCACCCCGTGGGAGTCACACTGGGGCATTGCCGCGCGGATGGCACTAAGAGTAGTATTGTTGCACAACGGAACTACTCCCCGGGACGGGGTGAACCACTCCTTGTGCTTGGGATCGTGCTTAAACAACGAGCGGGCCATTCCCTTGAGCTCCAAGACGGTGAAATTGTAGTTCAGTCCGGGGCGCAGCCTCATGCGGTCTGCCGCGTTGCCGAACTCCCAAGCAGACCTCTTCCTGTCCTGCAAGGGGGCGATGCGGCGGCGAAGGAAATCTGCCCCGACCTCACCTACAGTAAGATTGGCGGCCCGGAGGCGGAGGATCCTAGTGAGGGCAATCTTCAACTTCCCATCCTCCGGGGCCAAGTCACTCCAATCCTTGCCGCGCACTACTGCAGTCTGGCGCGGTGAGGTAAACTGCTGGGGTCCATCTTCCATAACCCAGCACCAGTCAGCCCTCCATTCGTCCCACTTCCCGCGGAGCTCTCCAATCAAGTACGCCTCCTTCTTGTTCAACCTGAAGATCCAGGAGATGCCGCCGGAGAGTGGAGATCCAGACTCTACTCTAGGTGTGAAGAAGTGGCGGAAGAGAGCTACGTTGGGATGGACCCCGACAAAGTTTTCGCACAAATGTGCGAAAACGGCCATTGTAAGAACGGCATTCGGGGTGAAATCTAGGAGGTGGAAGCCGTACGTGTTCATCACATCACAGAAAAACTCGGAGTACGGAGGACAAAGACCACAGTGGAAGAACAGCGCGAAGAAATGGTAACCTCCCGGGTACATGTCGCAGGCTTGGGCGGGGAGGACCCTGGTGCGCGGGTGGTCCTTCGTCTCCCTCGCCCAGAACAAGTAATACTTGTCCCGCAGCTCCCTCGCGCCGAGCCTCGGCGGGAAGACCACCATCCTCTTCCGCATCACCGCCAGCCTCGCCGCCTTCTCGGACTTTGCCTTCTTCGCCTTGTCGCTCTTCGGGGCCATGGCGGGGACGGCGGAGGGGGGGAATCGGCGGCACTAAGGATGATGGAGACGGCGGAGGAAGGGTGAAGCTCAGCTCTTGGTCGACCTTTGGGGGCGGAGAGCGGCGGGGGTTTCTGAGGATTGAAGGCACAATGAAGGCAATGGGGGAAACTGCCCCTGCTTCCTCTGCTTTTAAGGGGGAAGTGGGGGACGTTCCGCATTTTCCCATTAAAGAAACAGGCCACGATCTCTCCCACGACGCCGCGATCGACGCGTGCCGTTAGGGAGGGACGCGGCGGATACGGAGGGGGATACGGCGCGCGTGGGCCTTGTGTGCCCGTGCACTGTTTTGGGCCTGGCCCAACAGCGCTCGGCACCGTGTGTGGCCTAGGCCCGGGGGCTCCTGTCGGTGTACTAAGATAGGGGTACCTTAGTATCCCTACTTGTGCACGGGCAGTAGCAGCGTCCCGAGGTCGGGCTCGCCACGCGCCCGCCAAGGCCCGCTCTGGATCCTCCAAAGCCATTCAAGAACAAAGTATACAAGTCAGAAGAACAAGACCCCGGCAAGAGGAGCTTGCCGGGAAGGCCGCACCAGGCTCAAGGTTATCACTCCAGCACAAGACCCTGGCAAGAGGAGCTCGCCAGGAAGACCAAGCAACAACACTTTAGAAGATATATCGCGGCGCATCATGCGCCCCGGCAGGACCCGGAGAGCGACAAGCTTCCGGGCCCGGCAAGATAGCAACCCCGGCAAGGTGCTTGCTGGGGAAGGTTTACACTATGTGCCTGCGCACCAGCTCATCTGGCCACGCGTCGCCCTGGGGCCCTTCCAGGGGCACGTGGCGGATGGCTGTGCAGCCTGGGGTACACGGTGGCGAGCCGCGGTGACGAGGCCATCGTCGTGGCGAACGGTGACGCCCGGGCGGACTCTTTTGGGGTGACGGCGACGGGCATTCAATGCCCTTGTCCCTCACCGTCAGGGTTAGGTATAGACCACTGTGCATACACTGTTCATGCACTGTTCCATCTACCACCATTTTTACGCTTTTACCCTCATCTACGTTGACACCTGTCGGTGACCCCTTTGAGCTATAAAAGGAGGCCCATGCACAACGTAGAGGGGGTTCGATTCCAAAAACTTGAACACTCCCACGCTCGGGGTAGCTAGTACTGTAGATCTTCAAGCTCCTGAAGTCAAGAACTCAATACAACCAAGGCAGGAGTAGGGTTTTACGCGTCCGCGCGGCCCGAACCTGGGTAAACTGCCCGCGTGTGCTCCTCGATCTGCTCTTTGTGCTCCCTCCGCACCCTTGCCGTACCGTAGAAGGGGCTCCGGTCCCATAGGTGTTCGTGGGCGACCAGTTTCCCCGACAGCTAGCTTCGTTCGGCTGGGTTGAATCGGTAGGCCATCGTGCACGATTGATGTGATCGTGAACTTTTCATCCTGGCGCAACCTTTTCTTCGGGCCTCGTCTCTTTACCCAAGTTTGGCTCGATCCGGATGGCTATAAAAGAAGAAAGAGGAGTTAATATATGTACATACCAAATCAATTAATACATCAATTAGCTAGTCAACATAGGCTTAATCAAAAGAAGAAAGAGAAGTTTGGCTCGATGCTTCTACGGTTTGGGGTGGCCTCGATAACGCTTCTAGGGTTTGGGGTGGCCTCGACAACGCTTCTAGGGTTTGGGGTGGCCTCGACAACGCTCTTTTAACTTGGTAAATTTGGGTGGCCTCGATGCTTCTAGGGTTTGGGGTGGCCTCGACAATGCTTCTAGGGTTTGTGGTGGCCTCTATGCTTCTAGGGTTTCGGGTGGCCCCATGAACGCTTCTAGGGCTCGGGGTGGCCTCGACGCTCTCATGAATGTCCGACGTTCGGACCGCCCCTCGACCCTCGACCCCTCGGCGATCCTCGAACCTCGCCCCTCGACACCTCGACGACCCTCGAACCTCGACCCCTCGGCGACCCTCGACCCCTCGACGACCCTCGACCCCTCGGCGACCCTCGATCCTCTACCCTAGTTCCCGACCCTCGACACCCCCTCATTCACGATAAAAACTTAGAAGAGGAAGAAGAAGAAAAAAAAGAGGAGAAGAAAAAAAAGAGGACAAGAGGGAAAAAGAATAATATTAGTCTATTTTTTCCTTCTCCTCTATTCCTTCTTCTTCTCCTCTATCTTTTTCTTCTTCCTCCTCTTCTTATTTTTTTTCTCCTCTTCTTCTCCTTGTTCTCCTGATCCTTTTCCATTTCCTTATTTTCCTTTTTCCTCTCCTTCTTTTTCTTCTTCTTCCTTCTTCCTACTTCCTCGTTTCTTCTTTTTACTTATTTTCCTTTTTCCTCTCCACTAACCTAATATGCACTAACAGTACAACTAACCTAAAATGCACTAATTATCAACTAACCTAAAATCGATATTTACTAACAACCTAAAAAAAAGTAATACATATATGAACAAAAAAAATCCTATGAACATGCATACATAAATATAGCCACATACATATATATATATATATGAACAAAAAAATTCATCATATAAAAAATAGACATATTAAAGGAAAAAAATTCTACAGAGAGCCCAGGCAGCGGCGGCGGCCGGCGAGGGCGGAGAGGGCACGACGACGACGATGGTGGGTGCTGGTCGGGGTAGGGGCGTGGCCGGCCGATGACGAGCTCGAGGGCGGGGTGGGGCAGTGATAGGGGCATGCGGGCTCGGGGACGGCGGCGGCGACGGGGACGAGAACGACGGGGCACGGGCGACGGCGACGCAGGGGCGGCGGACGGCGTCAGGGCAGCCTGGCAGCGTCGATGTCGTCGGCGTCGTCGGGGCCAACTGCGAGGTGAGAATGAATTTTTTCACAAGTGTTTTCTTATATACGAAGAGTATTGGTCCCGGTTCGTGGCACAAACCGGGACGAATACCCATCTTTGGTCTCGGTTCATTCCACCAACCGGGACCAATGATCAATTTTCAGCAGCCCAAAGGGCGGGAAGCAGAGACAGTTGGTCCCGGTTGGTGGCACGAACCGGGACAAATAGGGTGGCACATCGGTGGTGTGGTGGGAGTTTAGTCCCACCTCGCTAGCTGAGAGAGCTCAACACGTGTTTATAAGCTGCGTTGCGGAAGAGCTTTCAAGCTCATCTCTAATTTGCAGGCAGTACCTGCCTACCCTTGCCACTACCATGTTGGGCGTGTTGGGCATGCGGGCCTACATCCAGGCCCATGTACAGATGGGTTTCTAGTCATATGCAGGCCGTGTGGCCCAGTAGGCGGCATTTTTTAATTTTTTTTACAGTATTTTTGTTTTGTTTTTTGCATTATTTATTTTCTTTTGTTTTTTGCTTTATTTTTAAAATTTCCTTTTGCTTTTAGGTCAAAAAATTTATAAACCTTTTGTCAGTGCCATTAGTTTTCAAATTTGAATGGTTTAAATTTCAATTCTTCGAAATTTGTGTGAATCACTAGTTTGTGAATAACATCACTATAAAAATAAATTTTTGAGTGATTCTTTTTCCTGCTATTTTATATTACTGTTTTCAATTATATTCAATTTGGTAATTTTTAGGTTATTTTAAATATTTGTTTGGAGTTGTAATAAGTTTAAAAAAATGAATTGCCTTTGTAACAGATGAGTTTTCGTCCGAAACCCTCATACTTCGAAAGAGATTGTCCAGTTTGTACACGAAGTGCATCCAATTTTTGCCGTAACCCTCTCTACTTTTTTGCCCATGCTATGTGGGTGAAATGATGATACCATGCCAACTTTCAACCTTTTCAGAGTTCATTTGTAGTGCTTTTCAATTTCAGGGTCATTTATCTAAAAAAATCATTAAATGCATGAAAAATAGCAAATGATGTTAGAAAGGGTTGAAAGTTGATGACATGGCTTTGAATGGTGCATACTGAACGCACAAAAAGTCTGGAGTTGTAATAAGTTATTAAAAATGAAGGAGAGGCGTAATGCTCACCTGCATGTTGCTTAGCTTCAGGCCTTGAGAAACTATACATGCATAGCTCCGTGTAGTCTACACCATTTCCTCAAAGCCTGAAGCTAAGCAACGTGGAGGTGAGCATTGCGCCTCCCTCATCGTTCCTTGTCTATACACTCAGGGCTTATAAACCGCTCCAAGTCCCTCTCGCTTGGCGAGGTGGGACTAAATTTCAGCCACCGCCATGACAAGGCCTTTAGTACCGGTTCGTGGCTTGAACCGGTACAAAATGGACAGTCTCTTTCGAAGTATCAGGGTTTCGGACGAAAACTCATCTATTACAAAGGGATTTCATTTTTTTGAACTTTTTTGAACTCCAGACTTTTTGTGTGTTCAAAATGCACCATTCAAAGCCACATCATCAATTTTCAAACCTTTTTGACTTCATTTGGTATTTTTCATGCATTTACTGATTTTTTTTGAGATAAATGACCCTGAAATTGAAAAGCACTTCAAATGAACTCTCAAGAGGTTGAAAGTTGGCATGGTATCATCATTTCACCCACATAGCATGTTATAAAAAGTTGAGAGGGTTATGACAAAAACTGGATGCACTTTGTGTACAAAATAGACAATATATTTCGAAGTATCAGGGCTTCATACGGAAACTCATCTTTTACAAAAGGCATTTCATTTGTTCACATGTAACTGCAGTGATATTATAGGTCAAAGGCATCATCATAATAGTTGTGGAGATCAAGTCTTCACTTTTTCTTCGCTTGTGTCCTTTGCTTATTACGCCGTAACCATGGATAATATTCATCGTTTAACAGGGTGCTTGGGTCAGCCTTGACTTTGAAGGGAGGAATTTCATGAAACTTTTCATAATCTTCAGACATGTCTGTCTTGCCCTCCAATCCCACGATGTCTCTTTTTCCTTAAAGAACTATGTGGCGCTTTGGCTCATCGTATGATGTATTCGCTTCCTTATATTTTCTTTTTCTCGGTTTGGTAGACATGTCCTTCACATAGAAAACCCGCGCCACATCATTGGCAAGGACGAATGGTTCCTATGTGTACCCAAGATTGTTTAGATCCACTGTTGTCATTCCATACTGTGGGTCTACCTGTACCCCGCCTGCGGATAGATTGATCCATTTGCACTGAAACAAAGTGACCTTAAAATCATGTCCATAGTCAAGTTCCCATATGTTCACTATGTAACCATAATATGTGTCCTTTCCCATCTTGGTTGCTGTATAAAAGCGGACACTGCTACCTCTTGAGCTTGCGTTGTTTTCCCTCGAAGAGGAAAGGGTGATGCAGCATAGTAGCGTAGTTTCCCTTAGTTTTTGAGAATCAAGGTATCAATCCAGTAGGAGACCATGCACGAGTCCCTCGTACCTACACAAACAAATAAGAACCTTGCAACCAACACGATAAAGGGGTTGTCAATCCCTTCTCGGCCACTTGCAAAAAGAGAGATCTGATAGAGATGATAAGATAATATTTTTGGTATTTTATTATAGATTGAAAGTAAAGATTGCAAAACAAAAGTAAAGTAAAGATAAATAGTAGATGGAAGATTTATATGATGGAAGATAGACCCCGGGGGCCATAGGTTTCACTAGTGGCTTCTCTCTTGATAGCAGATTTCTACGGTGGGTGAACATATTACTGTCGAGCAATTGATAGAAAAGTGCATAGTTATGAGAATATCTAGGCATGATCATTGTATATAGGCATCACGTCCATGACAAGTAGACCGAAATGATTCTGCATCTACTACTATTACTCCACACATCGACCTCTATCCAGCATGCATCTAGAGTATTAAGTTCATAAGAACAGAGTAACACCTTAAGCAAGATGACATGATGTAGAGGGATAAACTCAAGCAATATGATATAAACCCCATATTTTTATCCTCGATGGCAACAATACAATACGTGCCTTGCTGCCCCTGCTGTCACTGGAAAAGGACACCGCAAGATTGAACCCAAAGCTAAGCACTTCTCCCACTGCAAGAAAGATCAATCTAGTAGGCCAAACCAAACTGATAATTCGAAGAGACTTGCAAAGATATTTAAATCATGCATAAAAGATTTCAGAAAAGAATCAAATATTGTTCATAGATAATCTTGATCATAAACCCACAATTCATCGGATCTCGACAAACACATCGCAAAAATAATTACATCACATAGATCTCCAAGAAGATCAAGGAGAACTTTGTATTGAGATCCAAAGAGAGAGAAGAAGCCATCTACCTAATAACTCTGGACCCGAAGGTCTATGGTAAACTACTCACAACTCATCGGAGAGGCTATGATGTTGATGTAGAAGCCCTCTGTGATCGATTCCCCCTCCGGTGGAGGTTCGAAACAGGCCCCAAGATGGGATCTCATGGTTACAGAAGGTTGTGGCGGTGGTATTAGGGTTTCGTGGTGCTCTCGGATGTGTTCAGGGTACATAGGTATATGTAGGAGGAAGAGGCACGTTAGGGGAGCCACAAGGGGCCCACAAGGGTGGAGGCGTGCTTACCCCCTGGGCGTGCCCCTGCCCTCGTGGCCGCCTCGTTCCTTCCCTGGCGTGTACTCCAAGTCTTCTGTGTTGTATTTGTTCTAAAAATGACTCTCCCGAAGGTTTGATTCCGTTTGGACTCCGTTTGATATTCCTTTTCTGCGAAACACAAAATAGGCAAAAAATAGCAATTTGAAGTGGGCCTTGGGTTAATAGGTTAGTCCCAAAAATAATATAAAAGTGTATAATAAATCCCATTAAACATCTAAAACAGATAATATAATAGCATGGAACTATCAAAAATTATAGATACGTTGGAGACGTATCAAGAATCCCCAAGCTTAATTCCTGCTCGTCCTCGAGTAGGTAAATGATAAAGACAGAATTTTTGATGTGGAATGCTACCCAACATAATTCACTATGTAATTTTCTTTATTGTGGCATGAATGTTCAGACCCGAAAGATTCAAGACAAAAATCTATATTGACAAAAGAATAACAATACTTCAAGCATACTAGCAAAGCAATTATGTCTTCTCAAAATAACATGGCCAAAGAAAGTTCATCCCTACAAAGTCATATAGTTTGGCTATGCTTGCTACTTCTCGAGCTTGCGTCGTATTCCCTCGAGGAGGAAAAGGTGATGCAGCACGGTAGCGGAAGTATTTCCCTCAGTTTTTGAGAACCAAGGTATCAATCCAGTAGGAGACCACGCCCGAGTCCCTCACACCTGCACAAACAAATAAGAACTTCGCAGCCAACGCGATAAGGGGTTGTCAATCCCTTTACGGTCACTTACAAAAGTGAGATCTGATAGATAGGATAGTATAATATTTTTGGTATAAGAACAGAAAGTAAATAAAGAAAAGTAAAGTAGATGGAAGATTAATATGTTGAGAATAGACCCGGGGCCATAGGTTTCACTAGTGGCTTCTCTCATGATAGCAGAATTCTACGGTGGGTGAACAAATTACTGTCGAGCAATTGATAGAAAAGCGCATAGTTATGAGAATATCTAGGCATGATCATTATATATAGGCATCACGTCCGTGACAAGTAGACCGAAACGATTCTGCATCTACTACTATTACTCCACACACCGACCGCTATCCAGCATGCATCTAGAGTATTAAGTTCATAAGAACAGAGTAATGCTTTAAGCAAGATGACATGATGTAGAGGGATAAACTCAAGCAGTATGATATAAACCCCATCTTTTTATCCTCGATGGCAACAATACGATACGTGCCTTGCTGCCCCTGCTGTCACTGGGAAAGGACACCGCAAGGTTGAACCCAAAGCCAAGCACTTCTCCCATTGCAAGAACTATAGATCTAGTAGGCCAAACAAAACCAATAATTCGAAGAGACTTGCAAGGATATTATAATCATACATAAAAGATTTCAGAAAAGAATCAAATATTGTTCGTAGATAATCTTGATCATAAACCCACAATTCATCGGATCTCGACAAACACACCGCAAAAAGATTACATCGAATAGATCTCCTCGAAGATCGAGGAGAACTTTGTATTGAGATCCAAAAAGAGAGAAGAAGTCATCTAGCTAATAACTATGGACCCGAAGGTCTGTGGTAAACTACTCACAACTCATTGGTGAGGCTATGGTGTTGATGTAGAAGCACTCAGTTGTAGACCCCCCCTCCGGCGGAGCTCCGGAACAGGCCCCAAGATGGGATCTCACTGGAACAGAAGGTTGCGGTGGGGGAATTAGGGTTTTCTCTGTTGCCTCGATGTTTTCAGGGTACATGGAGTTATATAGGAGGAAGAAGTATGTCGGTGGAGCAACATTAGGCCCACGAGGGTGGGGGCGCGCCTGCCTCCCCTGGGCACGCCCTGCCCCCTCGTGGGCACTACGTTTCTTCTCTAGCTTGTACTCCAAGTCTCTCGTGATGATACGGTTCCAAAAATAACTCCCCAGGAGGTTTTATTCCGTTTGGACTCCGTTTGATATCCCTTTTCTGCGAAACACTGAAATAGGCAAAAAACAACAATTTGCACTGGGCCTTGGGTTAGTAGGTTAGTCCCAAAAATAATATAAAAGTGTATAATAAAGCCCATTAAACATCCAAAACAGAATATATAATAGCATGGAACAATAAAAAAATTATAGATACATTGGAGACATATCAAGCATCCCCAAGCTTAATTCCTGCTCGTCCTCGAGTAGGTAAATGATAAAAACAGAATTTTTGATGTGGAATGCTAACCAACATAATTCTCAATGTAATTTCTTTATTGTGGCACGAATGTTCAGATCCGAAAGATTCAAGACAAAAGTCTATATTGACATAAGAATAATAATACTTCAAGCATACTAACAAAGCAATCATGTCTTCTCAAAATAACATGGCCAAAGAAAGTTGTCCCTACAAAATCATATAGTCTGGCTATGCTCCCTCTTCATCACACAAAATATTCATATCATGCACAACCCCGGTTTCAGCCAAGCAATTGTTTTCATACTCATATTTTTTCAAACCTTTCAACTTTCACGCAATGCATGAGCGTGAGCTATGGATATAGCACTATAGGTGGAATAGAGTGGTGGTTGTGGAGAAGACAAAAAAGGAGGAAGATAATCTCACATCAACTAGGTGTATCAATGGGCTATGGAGATGCCCATCAATAGATATCAATATGAGTGAGTAGGGATTGCCATGCAACGGATGCACTAGAGCTATAAGTGTATGAAAGCTCATCAAAAGAAACCAAGTGGGTGTGCATCCAACTTGCTTGCTCATGAAGACCTAGGGCATTTGAGGAATCCCATCGTTGGTATATACAAGCCAAGTTCTATAATAAAAATTCCCACTAGTATATGAAAGTGACAAAACAAGAGACTCTCTATCATGAAGATCATGGTGCTACTTGGAAGCACAAGTGTGGAAAAGGATAGTAGTATTGTCCCTTCTCTCTTTTCTCTCATTTTTTTGGAGGGGCTTTTTTTATTTAGCCCCTCTCTATTTTTTTGGGCCATCTCTCTTTTTTTGGCCTTTCCTCACATGGGACAATGCTCTAATAATGAAGATCATCACAATTTTATTGACTTACAACTCAAAGATCACAACTCAAAGCTAGAACAAAATATGACTCTATGTGAATGATGATGAAGCATGTCATATGAACGGAACAGTGGAAAGTTGCATGGCAATATATATCGAAATGGCTATGGAAATGCCATGATAGGTAGGTATGGTGGCTATTTTGAGGAAGGTATATGGTGGGTGTATGGTACCGGCGAAAGTTGCGGGGTACAAGAGAGGCTAGCAATGGTGGAAGGGTGAGAGTGCATATAATCCATGGACTCAACATTAGTCATAAAGAACTCATATACTTATTGCAAAAATCAACGAGTCATCAAAACAAAGTATTCAACGCATGCTCCTATGGGAAGGGTTGGTAGGAGTTAACCATCGCGCGATCCCGACCTCCACACAAAGGATGACACTCAATAAATACCTCATGCTCTAACTTCGTCACATAACGGTTCACCATACGTGCATGCTACGGGAATCACAAACTTTAACATAAGTATTTCTCAAATTCAAAATTACTCCACTAGCATGACTCTAGTATCACCATCCTCATATCTCAAAACAATCATCAAGTATCAAACTTCTCATCATATTCAATGCACTTATATGAAAGTTTTTACTATATTCAGCTTGGATGCCTATTATATTAGGACTAGTTTTATAACCAAAGCACATTACCATGCTGTTATAAAAGACTCTCAAAAGGATATAAGTGAAGCATGAGAGATCAACAATTTCTACAAAATAAAACCACCACCGTGCTCTAAAAGATATAAGTGAAGCACATAGAGTATTCTAATAAATTCTAAACCATATTTATCTCTCTCAAAAGGTGTGTCCATCAAGGATGATTGTGGCAAACTAAAAAGCAAAGACTCAAATCATACATGACGCTCCAAGCAAAACACATATCATGTGGTGAATAAAAATATAGTCCCGAGTATAGTTATCGATAGAAGAAGACGAAAGAGGGGATGCCTTCCCGGAGCATCCCCAAGCTTAGGCTTTTGGTTGTCCTTGAATTTTACCTAGGGGTGACTTGGGCATCCCCAAGCTTAGGCTCTTGCCACTCTTTGTTCCATAGTCCATCAAAGCCATACTCAAAACTTGAAAACTTCACAACACAAAACTTAGCCAAAAATCTCGTGAGCTCCGTTAGTATAAGAAAACAAACCATCACTCAAAGGTACTGTAATGTGGCACCCTGGCTCAGAGAAACCGGAACGCCCCATTTTCCAGCCCAGAGATCGAGGAGAAGTCTTTGGAAAACGGTACTGCTTGACATAGAACAAATCAGCTCTTATTACACGAATAAAATTACAAAGGTGTGATGTCACAAAGAAGCACATCAGCACGGCGACACTATGCCAGCGATACTACACTTGCTCTATGCTAGCAGCGGGACAACTCGTAGCAGCGGAATACTTCTAGCAGCGGAACAACGACGAAGGTGGTGAACTCCACTCCGCAGGGAATCTGGCTGGGACACGATCTAGCTCACACGCACGACAACCTCGACAAGCAATCAAGCAATCATGGCATCACCTGCAATCTGGCATGACACACCAGGTCAGTACATTGAATGTACTTGCAAGCTCACAACAACCGAAAGCATCAAGGCAAAACAATAACATAGCATTAACAGATTAATTAATTAACAACTACCATAATGAAGCAACTAGTAAGCATGGTATGAAGCTGATACAACACTGATATATCATCATCTCAGATCTCCATAATCATATCTCTCTTGGCTAACTGGCCAAGAAGTATGCCATCTCGATCACCTCGTGATCAAAACCAAACGTGATCGTTCCGGCGATCACTACCATGAGCAACACTTGGTCTCCAACATCATCATCAACATCCTGCAAATCTGTACTGCTCAAAATATCAATATATAAATCACCTATAATTCATTTAGTCATTCCATCATTTGAGTGTTGATCGACCGGTGTGACCTAGTACGAACCCATGCCCATGACCGAGGACGCGGCTATCGATAGATTAAACAAATACACTCTGCAGAGGTAGTGCACTGTACCCACACTACGGAACCCATGGCCTCGCACTCCCATTCGGGTGGACCAACGACGTTCCGACAAAACCGATCTACTGCCATGACACTCTCCCGGCCACTCCGACTTACTCCCAACTGGGTTAGTCCTGGGTGGCCCCGTGTCTACCAAAGATACCAACGACCACTGTCATGGCCAAAACAATCAACCGTCCCATACGGGGACAAAAGCGCTTATCATCCAACTACGGGCACACAAGGTTATGTCCGACTACTTGATCAGGGTAGCGCGTGCCCATAACCTTCCCTAGTTGGAGGCACCGGCGAGAGGCATGACGATAACATCGCATTAGGGCCTTCCCATAAAAGGCAAATGTGGTTGCACGAGGGAAAAGCCTGGTTCGGTGGCACCTGACCAACTTAATGACATAATTTATTCTCAAAAATATAACTATGATACTGATACTCTGATATCAATTATCTAACTAATAATCCAAGTCATAGCAATATCCAACAAACAATCCAAAGCTTAATATCATCATAACAAAATACTCCAAGGATAGCATAACATTTCTATCATGAAGAATCCAAGAAAGATAACACTACTACGCAAATATAGAGAACTAACTATCCAGCTATGATTCACATGCAAGCATGATCTCCATCATCATTCTCCAAAACATAACATCAACTAGCATCACGATGAAAGTAACACTAGCCACTAATAAATCCAAAGCAACAGGATATCCAAAGTAATAATCCAAAATAATATCAGATACTATCATGAAAATAGCCACTAAGAATCCAAAGGCAACATGTCATCCACATAATCATCAAAATATAAGTCCTAGAACTCCAAGCCATATCATGGCAATAACAAGATCAAAATACGACTCTGAGAAATGCCAACAAGATCATATATAGCTAATGCAATATTTTAAATAAGTTCAAATAAAGAACCATGTCACTGCATTGCAATCATGCAAATGGAGGGTGTGGCTTGCCTAGGGTGGAAGAAATCACCGGGACAAAGTGCGGAAACATCGCAGAAGGATTTGCCGGAAACACTTCTCTCACGAAAGAGGCTGGTTAACGGCAAGGGCAAAATGGTCATTTTCATAATGTTGAAACATAATGAAAATGATGCCAACAGAACGGGCTCGACGAGACAGAGAGATGGGCTTTGGAATCACCTTATTTGGAGTTAGGATAAAAAAAGATATGAATGTGTTTCTGCTATGGACCTATCTGTAACAGAAACTTTTACAAACTGGGCCAAAACAGAAAATCTGAAAGTGTATTCCAGGAACTATGCTTTCGGGACAGTGAATACGTATTTTTAGCCGAAGCCGCAATGGTTTGCGCTTTCATTGAAACGAACGCGTATTCTAGGGAATTATGCTCCCACTTAACTGACGTAGCAGCGGGGGCCCGGGGCATTGTACAGCTGATGAGTGGGTCCCTGGGGCTGGGGTCGCTGACGTGCGGGTCCTGCGGGGTGGGGCCCGTCACTTCTCCAGCTAGGCAGGTGGGGTCAACGCCTACCCACTGACAGGTGGGGCCGAGGGCCCACTGGCCAGCTGGGGCGGGGCCGTCGTCTCCTTCCTCGCGCTCGCCCGATAGAGCAGAGGGGAGAGCGCAGCTCCGACGCCCGTCCGGCCGGCTCCAGCCATCGTTCGAGCCGTGCAACCTACCGGCGTGCTCGGGAGGCCATGGCACACCCGTCCCCGTAGGGCATGGACGTCGAGGAGGACTGGAGCGACGAGGGCCTGGACTCCGGCGGAGATGGCTTTAGGTGGAACTGGGCATCGCGGCCAGGGGCTACCAGAGGAGGAGGGACACGGCGGAGAGGCTCTAGGGGTGCGATGGAGTGCTCTGCTGGCGGCTAGGAGGAGGGGGATGGCTTGGGTACCGCCAATTTAGGCGAGCCGAGGCAGCGGCCATGGTGGCAGAGAGGGGCGAGGAGAGTTCCAGTGGCTCGGGGAAGAAGCTAGGCGGGACACTTGGAGGTGGGTGAGGCGAGTGGTGAGGAGGAACGCGCTCGGGGCTGCTTAAATAGGCAGAGGAGGGGTGTGCCGCGTTGGCGTCGCCGCGGACGCGTGTCCGGCGCCGCGGACGCATGCCCACACTCGCGAGCTCGGAGGCAGGCGACGAGGGAGGCACAGTGGAGGATCTCACGGGGAGGTAGGCGACGCCGGGGAGCAGAGGAAGAGGCCGAGGGGAGCTCGGGGCCAAACAGAGCACTGTGCTCTCGTGGCGTTCGGCGGCGAGCGTTGGTGAGCGTCGGTGAGGAAGAGGACGGAGGGGGAGAGGGGTCCAGGGGGTCGGTGACGATGAGGCAAAGCCAAGGGACACGCTCACGCGTGCAAATACGACGAGAGGCGGGGGTGCCGGAGCACAGACGATGCCTGGGCGCGGCCACTACACACAGAGCGCGTGCACAGGTATGCCATTGTCGTGATCACCATGTGCGATGGATTGTAGTGGGTAAGAGGGGCTGTAAAATGTTGTCTACTGGTAAGTCCTTCCATGGTAAGTCTCAGCTACGATGGTAGTTTGGTGAAAATCTCCTTGGTTAAAAAGTAATTACCCTCTGAAGTTTACTGCGGTAAACTTGGGTAAGAACTGCTGATCAACAGGAGAGGTTTTGGAAGAAAAGAGTTTGTCTGCAAGGTTGTGGTAAAGAAGGACTTTCATCCTTGTAAATTTGAGAAGATTGGGATAAAGATTTAATGTAGTTGCTTAACAACCACATCATCTGGTTAGAAACTAGATTAGGATGTTGCACTCAAATGGTGGCTCCATTTGGGCTGAAATTTGGCAAGGCTTAGGGATTTGGACATATAGAGATGATGTAAAGTTTTCATAACAATTAGACAAGCTAAATTGGTACTTCATTCACAAGCATCCTTTCTATCCAGAAACTTAGGAACAATCCCGTGGGAAAATGGCTACATAAAATGTGCCAAAAATTGGTGGAGGTAGGTTATATGGGTTGGAGAAGGTCCTGGAATATTTTCAGCCATAGTGGAGGAAGATAAAATATACTTGCTTCACAAACTGAAAATTTGGATAGAAATAAACATTTGAAGGTGTGCTCACACGGTTGATTGGATGGAGCTGCAATTTTGAGGAGTGAAATAATATGATCACAAGAAGAGGCATGCAAAATTTCAACTCATTTGGACGCCCCTAGCTAGTACTTCATTCACAGTGGCTTCAGTTAGACAGAAACTTTGAAAAATCACTGAGGAGGATTGGCTAGGCAAATAAAGTTGAATTTTGGCATGTGGCAATTATTTGGACATAAAAAGATGTCCAAGGAGTTTGGGGTCAATTGGGCAAAGATAAATAGCATTTGCTTCACAAAGTGCCATTTAGGGCAGAATAGGAAAAGGAATATTGGGGGATTATTTTTAAACATGGCAATGAAAAGTTTTTCCATATTTGATTAATATATGACCCAATCAATTTATTAGAATTATTTGGGAATTTTAGGAGTGACAGAAATATAGGTTGCTTCACATCCTAGGGCAGACAGGGTTATTCCTTTAATAGAAAAAGAATATTCCCTAGAAAAAGAAATTAGGGTTTGGTCAGACAGTGGAGTGACATGATCTTGGCAAGGTTTTGGGAAAGATGAGCCACATGGGAGAGGAAATGAAGATGATTTCTTAGGTGACAAGGCCACAGAATCACTTCAAAAGAAAAACAGAGAAAAAACTAATAAATCAAAAAGAAAAAGAAAAGGGCCAAAAACCAGGCTGTTACAAACCTCTCCCCTTAAATATATCTCATCCTCGAGATTTGGTGGCTCAGGGAACAAGTATTACTTGAGGACGCCGTTTCCAACTCGGATATCCATTTATTTATTGTTCCCCCGAGAATTTCTCATGATCTGATTATCTTTGCTTGGGGGTGGTTTGCTTCACCTTT
The DNA here is from genome assembly GCA_902687465.1 of Secale cereale. Lineage (NCBI taxonomy): Eukaryota > Viridiplantae > Streptophyta > Magnoliopsida > Poales > Poaceae > Secale > Secale cereale. The sequence continues at coordinate 831,173,878 of LR738713.1, forward strand.
CCCCAAATTCCGACGGATTTTTGCTCATATACCAATTCATTTTGCTGACATTGATTCTCTCATATCTGCAGTGATATCCGATGCATCTGAGCATAAATTTTCTTTTGATCATGAAAACCTTTTTACTCATGTCATGGGGTTGCTCCAAAAGAATGCAGGCCTTCTAGTTTCAATAAATGCTGAGAATTATTCATGGCCATCTTCTGACGGGATCTGACTTCTCATAAGTGGTACTGATTTACTTTGATTTATTCCTCAAATATTTATATCTTGATACTGGCCTGACAGGGAGCTGACGGACCAATGTTTTTCCTGACAGACTGACTTTGTACTTGACTCCGTTGATGGCTATACCGGGTCTAAGCTGATTTGCTTGGCTTTTGATTTTCTCATTTTCTCCGTATACTCATTTGGATATGTCACACTAACCATTCCAAGTGGGTCAGCGGGATATGAAATCCTTGTAAAACAGAGTAGGCCGCTGAGAGTATGCCTTTGTGGATCCATATGGAATTATGGCTTTCGATTGACTTGGGTATCCGGACCCTGATGGTCGCGCAAAAATCATCATCCCTTTGCTGTCAGCCTCATCTTTTGACGGTCAGGATTTGCTTTGTAAGGATACCTTACTGAAATAACTTGGCCATGCCTGTCCTTGATTTTTCGTATGACCACAGACGTGATTAGTACAATATTTTTAACATTATTCCGTATGCATGCTTGCTGACCTGAGTTCGCATACATATGACATATACCCGGGGTTTGTAGCTATACGAAGCTTATTGCTGAGGCCAATCATACCAGAAGGGGACAAGGTTTTATGATGTCTCCTTGTCAGTTGCGTGAATAATGACCTTGATGACCATTGTCAAGACTGTTGATTCTGTGATGTCATCTCCAGATCATGGCGATCCTTGTAATTCATGAGATGTATTCTGCTTATTTTCCTTTGCCTGACTCGTCAGGTTGGGGATCCGTACCTTTCTTAGGTATATCTGCTGGATTCTTGCCGCATCTTGTATGAGTGACTGATGTGACTGGGGATGCATGCTCACCATATATATGAATAATATGCAGTCGAACACTTGATTTCTGAAGAAGAAACATGCCGTGGTAGATTTGTGCTCTGGACAAAATGTTGCGAGTCTGATTCTTGAGCAGTGCTGCCATACATTGGCAACTCATCATATAACCTCTTAGGATGGTGTAATAGTATGGTACTGACATGGACTGAGTGGCTTACGAGAGAAGCCATCAGAATAGCTTGCTGAGGAATACTCATTAGCTTTTGCTCAAATCTTTTGTCTGGGTATCGTGCAGAAGAAATCTTGGTAGCTTACACACGAAGCTTGACCTGAGTATGGTGCTGGAGAAGCCTGAGTTCCGTACGTGAGAAGCTTCCCCTCGGGTTTGCTTGTTTGAGAAAAATTATTTTTTACTATCACAGACTTTTACCGAGGTATCTTGTTGAGAAAGACCGGGTATCGTGGGCCGAAAATTGTTCACATATCATGCTGAGGAAAAATTGAGGAGCCTTGCCTCATAAATTTCTTTTGATAGCGTGTGGAAATAATAATGGGTTGCTTATATATCCAAAACTTCATACTGATATGTAGACTAAAATCCATACACACGCCCATATTATTCCGCGACTAATTATTTGCATGAGAAAAATGGTTTGATTGTCTTCCTTGAGCATGTCACATTCTGACTTTATTTCGGATGATAACATATTTCAAGCACCATGCCTTGCTGAGTCAAATTTTTGTATAAGGTCCATACCTTTGACAGAAAATATACCGTTGATCTTGTACCTGACTTGTCTTGCTACTGACTTGACTATTACTGATGTGAGTATTTTGTATTGATGTAGACTAGCGTTATCAGTACTGTTGTGAGGAGTGCTCACTAATGCAAAATTGATTATCAGTCTCAAAATCATATATTCCCCATTTCACTGTAGCCGGCCGAGAATTTCATTCTGTTTAGCTGAGTCTCCAATTATTTGAACTCCTTATTACTTCTTCGAGTCCGGTGTCAGTTCATGAGCAACTCTTTATAGGGGAAAAATAATGTAGCACCGGGGCCCAAAAAGAAAGAAGCGAAAGAAAACTCAACTAAACAAAAGCACACAACAACAATCAATTCACACACAATCAATGTCACATATTATTGCTAGTCACACAATATGCATACCTACTTAAGCACACAAAATCTCGCGGGATCTCCGGTTCTACGATCTAGCATGCTGTGACGATGTGCACGAGGACGAATAAATGTGCGGAAGAATTGGTGTAAACAGCGCTACACCAAGTGCTAGCTTAGCAAGGTAGCAACATGGACTAGCTCAGAGGCGAGGACGTACTTGGTAACCCTATAGCAGGACACGAATGTCGCAACCACATTATTATCAAGCGGACGGAAAATATCCGTACTCGTCCAAGAAATAAGGGAAAAACTGAGTCTGCTGACATTGCCCTTTCTTGATGAATAAGACCATTAAGGGTTTGCATCATGACAAGAAAAAGGACGATCCGGGGTAGAATCATGTCTACCACCAAAACAAAATGGGGCTGAAGGAAGGAATTCGGCGCGATACTTGAGCACCATTTTTGCAAACCGTGTCAGGATCACTTAGCATCACTCTGCTGGGATAGAAATGACGCCAAACACCGAAGAACGAGCAAGAAAATAAAACTGGAGGAATGCAAAGGCTGAGCTGTAGTGGATCCGAACCGATGCCATCTACACTCACCAGATAATCGTTAGTATCAAAATAATAAGGCTATATGCATGCTATATGCAACAAACAAGTGCAGCAACCAAATGCAACAAACCAACCAAACTCTATACTACCGCATTCTAACGTTCGCGCGGTCTAGGGCGTCCTACAGCCAGACCTGCTCTGATACCAAGCCTTGTGGCACCCCGGCTCAGAGAAACCGGAACGCCCCGTTTTCCAGCCTAGAGATCGAGGAGAAGTCTCTGGAAAACAATACTGCTTGACATAGAACAAATAAGCTCTTATTACACGAATAAAATTACGAAGGTCTGATGTTACAAAGAAGCACATCAGCACGGCGACACTACGCCGGCGATACTACACTTGCTCTATGCTAGCAGCGGGACAACTCGTAGCAGCGGAATACTTCTAGCAGCGGAACAATGACGAAGGTGGTGAACTCCACTCCGCAAGGACTCTGGCTGGGACACGATCTAGTTCGCACGCACGACAACCTTGACAAGCAATCAAGCAATCATGGCATCACCTGCAATCTGGCATGACACGCCAGGTCAGTACATTGAATGTACTTGCAAGCTCACAACAACCAAAAGCATCAAGGCGAAACAATAACATAGCATTAACAGAGTAATTAATTAACAACTACCATAATGAAGCAAGTACTAAGCATGGTATGAAGCTGATACAACACTGATATATCATCATCTCAGATATCCATAATCATATCTCTCTTGGCTAACCGACCAAGAAGTATGCCATCTCGATCACCTTGTGATCAAAACCAAACGTGATCTTTCCGGCGATCACTACCATGACCAACACTTGGTCTCCAACATCATCATCAACATCGTGTAAATCTGTACTGCTCAAAATATCAATATATAAATCACCTATAATTCATTTAGTCATTCCGTCATTTGAGTGTTGATCGACCGGCGTGACCTAGTACGAACCCATGCCCATGACCGAGGATGCGGCTATCGATAGATTGAACAAATACACTCTGCAGAGGTAGTGCACTGTACCCACACTACAGAACCCATGGCCTCGCACTCCCATTCGGGTGGACCAACGGCGTTCCGACAAAACCGATCTACTGCCATGACGCTCTCCCGGCCACTCCGACTTACTCCCAACTGGGTTAGTCCTGGGTGGCCCCGTGTCTACCAAAGACACCAACGACCACCGTCGTGGCCAAAACAATCAACCGTCCCAAACGGGAACAAAAGCGCTTGTCATCCAACTACGGGCACACAAGGTTATGTCCGACTACCTGATCAGGGTAGCACGTGCCCATAACGTTCCCTAGTTGGAGGCACCGGCGAGAGGCATGACAATAGCATCGCATTAGGGCCTTCCCATAAAAGGCAAATGTGGTTGCACTAGGGAAAAGCCCGGTTCGGTGGCACCTGACCAACTTAATGACGAAATTTATTCTCAAAAATATAACTATGATACTGATACTCCGATATCAATTATCAAACTAATAATCCAAGTCATAGCAATATCCAACAAAAAAATCCAACGCATAATATCATCATAACAAAATACTCCAAGGATAGCATAACATTTCTATCATGAAGAATCCAAGAAAGATAACACTACTACGCAAATATAGAGAACTAACTATCCAGCTATGATTCACATGCAAGCATGATCTCCATCATCATTCTCCAAAACATAACATCAACTAGCATCACGATGAAAGTAATACTAGCCACTAATAAATCCAAAGGCAACATGATATCCAAAGTAATACTCCAAAATAATACCAGATACTATCATGAAAATAGCCTCTAAGAATCCAGAGGCAACATGTCATCCACATAATCATCAAAATATAACTCCTAGAACTCCAAGCCATATCATGGCAGTAACAAGATCAAAATACGACTTTGAGAAATGCCAACAAGATCATATATAGATAATGCAATATTTTAAATAAGTTCAAATAAAGAACCATGTCACAGCATTGCAATCATACAAATGGAGGGTGTGGCTTGCCTGGGGTGGAAGAAATCACCGGGACAAAGTGCGAAAACATCGCAGAAGGATTTGCCGGAAACACTTCTCTCACTAAAGAGGCTGGTTAACGGCAAGAGCAAAATGGTCATTTTCAGAATGTTGAAACATAATGAAAATGATGCCAACAGAACGGGCTCGACGAGACGAAGAGATGGGCTTTGGAATCACCTTATTTGGAGTTAGGATAAAAAAGATATGAATGTTTTTCTGCCAGGGACCTACTTGTAACAAAAACATTTACAGACTGGACCAAAACAGAAAAACTGAAAGCGTATTCCAGGAACTATGCTGTCGGGACAGTGAAGACATATTTTTGGCCGAAGCCGCAATGGTTTACGCTTTCACTAAAATGAAAGCGTATTCCAGGGAATTACGCTTCCACTTAAATGACGTGGCAGCGGCGGCCCGGGGCATTGTGCAGCTAACGAGTGGGTCCCCGGGGCTGTGGTTGCTGACGTGTGGGTACCGCGGGGTGGGGCCCGTCACTTATCTAGCTTGACAGGTGGGGTCAACGCCTACCCACTGACAGGTGGGTGATACGTCCAAAACGTATCTATAATTTCTGCTTGCTCCATGCCTCTTTTGTGTGATATTGCTATGATATTTATGCACTTCCATACACTTTTGATCATATTTGGACTAACCTATTAACTCAGTGCACCCCAGTGCCAGTTTCTGTTTTCTGCAGTTTTTGTATTTCAGGTTTTCCCATTACGTAAACTGCCAGAAAAATTCCGGGAAAAATATATAAAAAATCAGCGTTCCGGAAGCTTCCATGCGGCCAAAGTAGGGCC
>LR738713.1:831179569-831198971 GCA_902687465.1 Secale cereale
GGGGGGGGGGGGCGCCTGGGCCCCCCTTAGCTCCCCTGGCGACCCCCTTTGGCACCCGTTGAGGAAACCCTGATTCGAGACCCCTTTTCTCCAGACGCAATTCCGATCTCCGCCGCCATCGCCATCAAGCTTCGGGGGACCAGAATTCCTGTGCCGGCACCCTGCCGGGACGAGGAAGTGCCCCCGGATTCATCTCCATCGACGTTGCTTCCTCCCTCCATGATGCGGGAGTAGTTCCTCCTCGGGGCTGAGGTTTCTACCAGTAGCTATGTGGTCAATTCTCTCTCCCATGATGTGATCTTCGTTGTGATCATAGGCTATGTTAATCTAGGGTGATCCCATGATATTTCCCCTTCCTCTATGTATTGGATTGATGTACTCAGTTGTCTTTATCTAGTATAATCCCCGAGACCAAGGTGACAGCGGTCTATTGGACATGGATTAGAAAAATATTTTCATGAGTGATTTCCTCTCTTGTGTGATGATTGAAGATTGAGAGTCTCTTGGTGCTTGTCTTTGACTATCCTTTAGATATGTTGTGGTGATTGTGGGACTCTCTTTGGATGGCCGCGGTGACATTGGGAAATCCTTAGATTGAGAACTACGAACTTTGAGGTGTGCTTTTGTAGCCCTACATAATTCTCGTCCTCTCTTAACCACGAAGGAATGACCTCCGGGTGCGTCTCCATTGCATGTTTTATGGGAAATATCATGTGATTCGATTATGTTAATGTTGTTGGGAGTTGCCACTAGTGAAAGTATGAAGCCTAGGCCTTGTTTCCACCATTGCAATACCATTTGTGCTCACGTTTACCACTTGTTTGCTTGCTGCACTTTTTATTATAGATTTATATTACTTTGTTTTGCCATCCATATCACTTGCCATTTAACATCTCTTCGCCGAACTAGTGCACCTATACATCTAACAAGTGTATTAGGTGTGTTGGGGACACAAGAGACTTCTTGTATCTTAGTTGCAGGGTTGCTTGAGAGAGACCATCTTCAACCTCTACTTCCCTGATTTCGATAAACCTTAGGTCATCCACTTGAGGGAAATTGCTGCTGTCCTACAAACCTCTTCGCTTGGAGGCCCAACATAGTCTACAAGAGTAGAAGCGTGTGTAGACATTAAGCTATTTCTGGCGCCGTTGCCGGGGAAGTGAGTGCTTGAAGGTGTATCTTTAGATCTTGCAATTAAATCTTTTTGTTTCTTGTTTTTATTTCACTAGTTATGCTTATGGACAACCTTGCTATTGGATCGTTGCTTGTGGGAAGACGCCCCACACCTGTGGTGGTTGCTCCTCCCCTTACTGAAATTGTGCCCTATAAAATACCAGCTGGTATTATCGATTATGTTTTGGCTAATCGTTATGCAGGAGACAGACATCCCGATGAACACTTGCTATATCTGTCACAATTATGTTCATTATTTAAGCTTGCTGGTGTATCAAGGGAGTTTGTCATGAGGAAATTGTTCGCCGTATCACTTATAGATAAAGCTTCAGATTGGTATAAGCTTCTCGATAACGCGCACTTGCTTGATTGGCAAGAGCTTATGTCTCTCTTTTATACTAAGTTTTATCCTCTTTATGAAATTCATCGAGACAGGAACTATATCTATAACTTTAGGTCTCGTGACGAAGAGAGCGTAGCTCAAGCTTGGGGGAGACTGAAAACGTTAATGCTAAAAAGTCCTAACCATGGGCTCCCCAAAGATGCTTATGTGGAGGGTAAGAGTACCTTTTTGCATGTGGATCATGGTAACAATGCTTTATGTGATGCTTATATTTTTGAGTTTATTCGTGATCCCACTGAAAATTATTATGAGAAGGGAACATATGCTTATAGATATTTCAATAATATCAAGTTCCCTCTCTTTATGTTGAAGGTTTTGAAGCTACACTTGTTTTGTCTTCCTATGCTTATTGCTTTGTGCTTCAATGAATTATTCTATTGCAATATTCCTATGCATGGGAAGCATGTTAGGCTTAAATGTGTGTGGTATTTGCTTCTTGATGCTCTCTTTTGTTCTTCAACTCTTATTCCTACAAGAGCATCATTAAAGTCTTATGCCTAGCTTAAAGGCATAAAAGAAAGCGCTTTTGGGAGGCAGCCCACAATGAGTAAAATTTTATTTTGCTTTTGTTGTGTCTTGATGTTGTTACTACAGTAGCATCATCATTGCATCTTTACTTTTCAGCTTTGTGCCAAGTGTAGCCTCTGATTGCAAGAAAGTTCAAAAGTTGTGACGTGCTGTCCAGGAAACAGATTCTGTCCTTGGACAGAAAAATTCGTATAAAATCACTAGATCATCTTTTTATCTGAATATTTTCTACAGCGTGCTCTATACAATTGGCTTTCGGGCGTCTGTTCTGAGTTTTTTGATTTGAGTTGCAGAAGTGCCCCGAAAAAATCATTTACTACCTGCTGGTCTGTTTTTCACAGATTCTGCCCTGTTTTGCCTTTTCTTCGTTTTGCAAACCTTGAGCTTGCTTTTTCTTTGCAAAAACCTTTTGGCAATCTTGAGAAACAGTAGACCTTCAAGAATATCCTTATTTCCAGCAAGGAAAAATTATTTTATTATGGGTACTAACCTCACTAATCAGATTATGATGAGTTATGTATGAAGGGAGTTTTCAAGTGTGCGAGGGAAGATGATAAAAAGATTCAGGAGTGTCAAACGCTCAAGCTTGGGGATGCCCCCGTGCACCCCCAAGAAATATTCAAGAAGACTCAAGCGTCTAAGCTTGGGGATGCCCCCGTGCATCCCCTTCTCCATCAACAATTATCAGTTCGTCTTTCTGTGGGGACCCCGACTTAGAAGTCGAGATCACCGAATGCACGTGTACAATGATCCCAGAGATCAATGCTCACTGAACACACAGAAGCTGAATAACAAGACTCTTACATCCATACATATCGTCTTACACAAATTAAGGCCATTATGGCCAAGTCTTACATAGATAAAGCCTCAAGGGCTGAATAGCAAATAACTCAAATAGCGGAAGTCTTCGATAATAGGTAGAACCCATGCCATCTGCCTTAACCCTACAGGCATTCTGACTGGGATAGCGTCCTAGTTCGCATGTTCGTCTCCAAAGAACTCTTCATCAAATTCCTGTTCCTCCATGCCTGGCCAATTAAATAACCAGTGGCAAGCCAATGAGTACTTTGAATGTACTCGCAAGCAACCCGTGATGTGGTTCAAAATAACAATGCAAACTGAACAATAATGAGCAATCTAGCAAAGGGCTAGAATACATATTTTACCATCAAGTTTATGCATCAATAAACTCGCGTAACCTCGAAGACAGGTTACCGATATCAACATGAATATGATTCAACTCATCGAGTCAAGTCACCACCTTGACTCATCACACACATACTTTCACCAATGAAGTAAAATTCTGGACATAGTTTAAGTAGCACCACCCAACTGTCCATGACCGTGGACACGGCTATTCGAATAGTTTTACACTCTGCAGAGGTTGCGTACTTTACCCACAAGATCCGGGAAGCTTTCGTGTCATCCACGATCCCGCAGTACCTCAAGTACTCAGGGGAAGCACCCGGTCATTATCTTTCCTTAGACGACACTAACATAGAGTCCACTCGTTGGTACACGGCCCTCGGGTACAACAATAGATCACGGGACTTGCCCAAATTTCAATGTCACGCGTACCCGAAGGGACCAACAGTGTGTCCGGTGCCCTGTAAAAACAGTCATGGCCGTCTATCCAAGCACGACCCCGTCCCGGGAAAGACCTCAAGTCTTCCCGTCACTAGTAATGCGGGCACCATGCTAGTATCGACCTAAGTAATCAATAAAGCCCCGTCCCATAAGGGGTAGTGTGGTTGCACATGTTTGGTTGGGACGATAGTCACACATAAATCTAATCCATTATTTCACCCATGCACAAGATTTACCGGCACATCACTTCTTCCTCAAGTGATGACCTAACTCAACATCACCCTCGGGCATTAGGGGCACCCGATGGGTTCATGCAAAGATTTCAACCACGAAGGTTCAAATCACACATGCATCACTAAGTATCACTACTTACTATTTGCACGTCATCTAGCACATAGCAAGATCAAGATCAAACATGCATCATGTGGTGGTTCATCTAGGTCACCACCGTAACTCTATCATCATGCATCGGAAACAAACGGGTTCCGAAGAACAAGTGTATCATGGTCAAAGGGCTGCTTGCCTGGATTGGCTTGGTCTTCAAAGTCTTCAAATCCTTCTCCTTCTCCTTCTTCAGCAACTTCGTCAAATACGGTATCAATACGTCGCATAATAACAACGGAAAAACAAGACCACAAATAAAACAGAAAAATCAAAGTGCTCAGAAAAATGTCAACTTTTTTTTGTTAAATACTAGAGGGAAATCTAAGATGGGGAAAATTCCTAGTTGGAGTTTTGGAGTAACATAATGGAATCTAATGATTTTAGAACAGGAGTTTTATTGCTCAAATTTGAATTTAAATTTGAACAGAACAGAAAAGTTTCATGGATGTGTGTGAAAGTGACACCATTAAATAGGTTGGAATATCACAAGAATTTAGGAGTTGGAATTATTTCATTTGGACCAATATTTATTTCTGTAAAAATGTTTGAAATAATTACAGAAAAGAAAAGAAAAAATGCCCTGTGCAACTGGGCCAGAGGGGCCGCAGTGCACGGCCCAGGGCATCCAGCCCGGCCGCTCGGGCGCCAGCGCCCGCACATCAGGTTTTCAAACCTGACGGACGGGGCCCGGCGGTCAGCGGCTGTGAGGAGGGGGAGAGAGGGGTGAGGATGACAGGCGGGGCCCGCCTGTCATCTCCAACCTCACGGCCACGGCCACGGCGAGCTCACCGGCGTTGAGTCCGGAAACGACGACGACAACGGAGGGCAGGGACGGGTTCAGCGTCGAGTTGCGGAGGCAGTGGTGGTGGTGCGGCACGCCGGGGAGGTCGGGTTCGCCGGCGGCGAGGTGGGACGGCGGAGGAGCTTCGAGAGGTCGTCGCTTCGGCCGATTCCGACTGCTACAGAGAGGGGAAAACGAGGGGAAAGCATCAGTGACGCATGGTGGTTCTAGATCGTGCCAAAGGAGAGGCGGAGGAGGCCCGTACTGCGAGATCACCGGCGGCCCGACGCGGCGGAGCTCCGGTCGATCCCGAGCACTGGGGCTCTCTGGGGAAGAACGGGTGGTGCTGGAGTGATGCTGGGGATGAGGAGAAGCTGCTGGTGCTGAGAGGAGGGCTCGGGGGGTCCTACTTATAGAGGAACGGCGGGGTCCTGTGGACCTGTGCGCCGGCGAGCTCCTGCTCGACGCTACAGCGCACGGGAGGCGACGGGAGCGGGTCTGCGATGTTGCTGGACGAGCCCTACGTCCATTTGAGGAGAGAGGAGGAGCGGGGAGGCTTCCAGACCGTGCGCGCATGCGAGCCCGAGGAGTGGACGCCGCGGACGGCCGGTGCGCGTGTGGCGACGGCCACTGGAGGGCGCAGGAGGAGGGGGGACAGCGCCGGGGTGGTTGCGGACGTCGAGGGGCATCGACTGGCGCGAGGGGAGAGCTCGAGGCTGTCGGGGGCCGACGATTGGCCGAAGCTACAGTGCGTGGGCGCACTGTAGCGCGCTCTGGAGCGCCCTTATCGCATGCCACGGCATGCCATTGGGCCTCTGGACGCGTCCACCGTGTCTGGGGGGTCCAGGGTCATGCAAGCAGTTCGTCTGTGGCCTTGGATGCTCTGGAGAGTCAAGGGGAGAGAGAGGAAGATGGTAACTTGGTAGGAAATGGCTGTCCAGCAGGGTGAACTAGGGTTTTTACCCCTCAATCATGGAGCTGGGGACTTGGGGAAGTTACTGGAGGTAGCTAGTAACCAGATGAACGTGTGGTAGAAAGTTGAGGCCAAGGTAAAAGGTAAAAGTGATCAAGAAGAGGGTTTTAGTAATTCTGCAGAAGGTGTTTGATCAGTGTTTGGTCAAGCAAATGATCTCCACTTGCCATGACACTTAACAAGATTGAATGACATGTGAAAATAGGGTGTTTCACCAAATTTGGGCTCATTTGAAGAAACTAGCCAATGTAACTTTGGTGAACCCTAGAAATCAACAGAAATGGCTTCATCTTGTTTGAGTCAAGCTAATCATCTCCCCTTGATGCACCACTTGGTGTAGTTTCATCATTTGGGGTATTGATCATGCCCACAAAGTTTTAAGCTCCAGGTAAAAAGTTGGTAATGTAAAGTTGTTCAAATTTGCATTTGAACAGAAAGGGTTTTGGGGTGTTCTGATCAAGTTGCTCTATTCCAAATCTTGTGCCATTTGGTCTAGATGCCTTATTAGGCATTCCTAGCATGTGCACCAAGTTTGAGAGCATTTGGACAAGTTTGGCAATGTAGAGTTGCTCAAACTTCAAATATGGACATAATGGTTATGAAGGGTTTTGAGGATGTTTTCTTGTTTCCCAAGGCATGGGACTTGTCAAGATCATCAAATATGTCATATATGACATGATATAATTTCCCTGGAATTTTTGGAGAATATTTCCTTTGTAAATATTTCAAAAGCTTGAAATATCCAGAAAGGGTTTTAGAGGGATTAGCCCATTATTTTGAACATGACCAAGTGTTGAAACTCTTATATATGGACAATATATGTCCTATGAGTCTCCCTGAATTTTGGCAAATATTTTTGAAATAGTTAAATAATTTTTCCCTATTAAAGACCATTTCTGGCCTTAAGAAAAAGCTTTTAAATAAAATAGGAAAATAACTTTTAAAATTATACTCTTGTGGTTTCTGGGAGTCCTATGACTACTAGGTCTCAAATATACCTTTTGAAATAATTTTCTCACCCTAAATCAAGCACTTGCAGTGCAAATCTCAATTCAGGGGTTTTTGGAAAACTAAATTTATAAAATACATTTTGGCAAATTAATTTTGTAAGAAAATACTATACTGTTATATATCACTTGGCATGATCATTGGGCAGAAGTTTTGGGTATGGAGATGAATTCTACAAGAGGTAATAGTTGACTTTAATGAGCACATAAAAAGTACTTGAAGAAAAACTCAATTCCAAATAAAAGCCAAATGATGCCAAAAAAATTTGTTGGTCCAAATTTTCATGCTTCATTGATGCAAATAACATGATACAAAATGCAGGGTGTGACAGACCTACCCCCCTTACAAGAATCTCGTCCCCGAGATTCCTAAACTAGGTCTTAAAAGAGATAGGGAAACTCGGATCTAAGATAGTCTTCACGTTCCCAGGTTGCTTCTGCTTCGGTGTGGTTGCTCCACTGGACCTTGAAGTACTTGATGGTACGGCTTCGCGTCCGTCGTTCTGCTTCATCCAGAATGCGGATAGGCTTTTCGCGGTAGGTCAAATCAGGCTGCAGATCAATGGCTTGGTGGTCAACATCCTTGTAGAGATTAGGCTTGTCTGGAACTTGGAGACATTTCCGGAGTTGTGACACATGGAATACATTGTGCACATCGGATAGCTCAGGTGGTAGTTCCAACTGGTAAGCCACTTCTCCTCGTCGTGCAGTGATCTCAAAGGGTCCAATGAACCTTGGTGCGAGCTTCCCCTTGACGTGGAAACGCTTGGTTCCCTTCAGAGGAGTTACCCGCAGGTACACATGGTCCTCGACATGGAAACTTATGTCTCCGCGTCGAGTGTCAGCATAACTCTTCTGCCTTGACTTGGCTGCCTTCAAACGCTCTCTGACTAGTTGGACTTGCTCTTCTGCTGCGCGGAGAATGTCCGGTCCAAAGACTAGTCCTTCTCCAGTCTCTGACCAGTTGAGGGGTGTGCGACATCTACGTCCGTACAACACCTCAAATGGTGCCATCTGAAGGCTCGACTGGTAACTGTTGTTATAGGAGAACTCGGCAAAAGGGAGACAATCTTCCCACTTGGCTCCATATGCCAAGACACAGGCTCGGAGCATATCTTCGAGAATCTGATTGACTCGCTCTGTCTGACCTCCGGTCTGTGGGTGGAAAGCCGTGCTGAAAGATAACTTGGTTCCCAAGGCTTGTTGGAACTTCTTCCAGAACCTTCAGGTGAACTGGGTTCCTCGATCTGACACAATCTCCTTGGGAACGCCGTGAAGACTTACGATTCGGTCGATGTAGAGAGCTGCCAGCCGGTTGCCATCATAAGTGGTCTTGACAGGAATGAAATGGGCCACCTTGGTCAAATGATCGACTATGACCCAGATAGAGTCATGTCCTTTATTCGACCTTGGTAATCCAGTGATGAAGTCCATTCCGACTTTATCCCACTTCCACTCAGGAACCTTGAGTGGCTGAAGCAATCCAGCGGGTCGCTGATATTCAGCATTGACCCTTTGGCACACATCACACTTTGCAACATAGGTTGCAATCTCTCTTTTCATCCCGTGCCACCAGAACCGTGCCTTCAAGTCTTGATACATCTTGGTTCCTCCGGGGTGGATGGAATACGAAGTGTCGTGGGCTTCTTGCAGAATCAAGTTCTTCAGCTCTGTGTTGTTTGGTACGTAGATGCGGCCTTTGTACCAAACAATCCCGTGCTCGTCTTCAGAGAATCCTGGGGCCTTGCCTAGCTTCATCTTCTTCTTGATGCCTTCAATGCTTGCGTGTCCATCTTGTGCCTTCTTGACTTCGTCCATCAAGGTCGGTCTGACTTCCAAATGATCCAGAAATCCAGGGGTGACCAATTCCAAACTGAATTGTTCGAGTTCCTTAAACAAGGCTGGCTGCCTTTCTTGAATAATAGCATTCAAGGAGCAAGCCTTCCTGCTTAAGGCATCGGCCACCACGTTAGCCTTCCCGGGGTGATATTGAACACTGAGGTCATAGTGTTTGATGAGTTCCAACCATCTTCGCTGCCTCATGTTCAATTCCTTTTGGGTGAAAATGTACTTCAGACTTTTGTGGTCTGTGTAGATCTCACACCGTTTCCCTAGGAGGTAGTGCCGCCATGTCTTCAAGGCATGAACTACTGCCGCTAGCTCAAGATCGTGAGTAGCGTAGTTCTCCTCATGAGGTCGTAGCTGCCTGGAGAGGTATGCTATGACTCGGCCTTCTTGCATCAGAACGCTTCCCAATCCGGTTCGAGAGGCATCACAATATATCACGAACTCCTTGTGAATATCAGGTGTTGCCAGAACTGGGGCGGTGGTCAATCTCTTCTTGAGCTCTTGGAAGCTCTCTTCGCATTTTGGCGTCCACTCGAACTTCTTGTCCTTCTTGAGGAGCTGAGTCATTGGCCGTGCAATGCTAGAGAATCCTTCCACGAATTTGCGGTAATAGCCCGCAAGTCCGAGGAAGCTTCTGACTTCCTTGACGGTCGTTGGAGATTGCCATTGGGTCACAGCTTCGATCTTTGCGGGATCAACTGATAATCCTTCTTCGGTCAAGACGTGACCTAAGAATCCAACTTTATGCAGCCAGAACTCACACTTGCTGAATTTGGCATACAGTTGGTGCTCCCGAAGCTTGTCTAGGACCATCCAAAGATGCTGCTCGTGCTCTTCCTCCGACTTCGAGAAGACAAGAATGTCATCAATGAAGACAACAACGAACTTGTCCAAATATTCCATGAAGACTTTATTCATGAGATACATGAAGTAAGCTGGGGCATTGGTTAACCCAAAGGACATGATCGTGCACTCGTACAGGCCATATCTGGTTACGAATGCCGTCTTCGGAATATCTTGGGGTCTGATCTTCAGTTGGTAGTACCCAGATCTGAGGTCGATCTTGGAGAACAACTTGGCTCCGCTGAGCTGATCAAACAGATCTTCGATCTTGGGAAGTGGATATTTGTTCTTGATTGTAACTTCATTGAGGGAACGATAGTCAATGCATAAGCGGATGGTACCGTCCCTCTTTGCCACAAACATAACAGGAGATCCCCAAGGGGAGGCACTTGGGCGGATAAATCCCTTCCTCAGCTGCTCTTCCAGTTGCTTCTTCAACTCGGCTAATTCTTCCGTCCCCATTCTATAAGGCTTCTTATAGATGGGTCCTGCCCCGGGCACGAGCTCGATGACGAACTCAATGTCACGGTCAGGGGGCATTCCCGGTAGTTCATCCGGAAAGACATCAGGATACTCACATACCACCGGTACTTGCTCTAGCCCAACTTCAGACAGACAGTTGACTTGAGCGGCTTGAGCGGAAGAGGAGTTGGGAGCAAACTTGACTTCGACTCCCTGGTCATTGGTCACAGTGACTGTCCGATTGGCACAGTCTAACAAGCCTTGATGCTTGCTGAGCCAATTCATGCCTAGGATCACATCCAAGCCTTGTGATCTCAGGACGATGAGGTCTGCTAGGAAATCTACACCGTTAATGGTAATACTGACTCCTTTACAGCCTATCTTGGCTCTCATCTCGGCTCCGGGGGTTTGTACCACCATAGGGTTATTCAGGGGTGTAGGGGTCATGCCACTTTTTAATGCAAATCTTTGAGTGACAAATGAATGCGTTGCTCCAGAATCAAACAAGACAGTTGCAGGTGCTGAGTTGACAAGAAACGTACCCAGCACGATGTCCGGGTCTTCCTGGGCTTCTTCAGCAGTGACGTGATTCACACGCCCCTTCCCATGGTTAGGTGGATTGCGAGGAGCTGGGTTCCTTGGTGGCATCCCGCGGCCTTGTCCCTGGTTCTGCGCATTGGGGCGCGGGGCATCAGGCTTCTTGTTGGGGCACACCCTTGAGATGTGTCCGGACTGACCACATCCAAAGCAAGTGACTTGGTTTGGATTGTATATCTTGTTGCTACCACTGGTATTGGGGTTGAAAGCTGGCCTTGGGTTGGCATACTTCTGAGGCTGAGGGTTGGTGCGAGGTGCAGGAGCTCTTGGTTGCTGATAGGTTGGTTTGGCCGGGGCTGACTGCCACGGACGAGGCTTCTGGTTGCTGGAACTTCCCTTACTGACCATCTTGCGCTTGCGAGTGTCTTCCAAAGCACACCGCTTGTCTTCAAGCATAAGTGCTTTGTTCACCAGGTCAGGGAAGGATGGGCAGTCGCACACGACAAGCGAGTATTGCAGAGTCTAATTGAGGCCTTCCATGAAGCGCTCCCTTTTTGCAGCATCAGTGCTGACATCTTCAGGGGCATACTTTGACAGAACACTGAACTTCTGCATGTACTCCTTGACAGTGCCACTTCCTTGCTTCAGGTCTCGGAACTCATGCTTTTTGATAGCCATGATTCCGGAAGGAATGTGGGCCTTGCGGAATTCTGCCTTGAAGTTGACCCAAGTGATGTCTTGTTCAGCATGCATGACCTTGAATCCATCCCACCAAGCTCTAGCAGTCCCCCCGAGGCAGTGGGCTGCATAAGCCACCTTCTCGCGGTCTTCGGTGCATCCGACTAGTTCCAGTATTTCCTCAATGGAGCGGACCCAGTCGTCTGCATCCAGGGGTTCAGCAGTCTCGATAAAGGTTGGCGGTGCATGCTTCTTGAACTCTGCCAACGTGGAACGTCCATTGCCATTCGCCGCCGGCTGGCGGTTGTTGGTGACAGCTTGAGCAATCAGCTGAAGGGCTGCAGTGTTGGCTTGGCGTTCCTCTCAGAAAGCTTGGAGAAGCTGAGCCATGTCCATGTTCGGAGGAGGTGGTGGAGCTTGGTCGTTGGTTTGGTCGTGGCCTGCCTCTGACTGAGCGGATGCTCCGGCTTCAGGCTGCTGGGTAGAGGTACCAGTACGAGTTACAACAGGCATCCTGTTGGAGCGGTAAAAGGTCTCATGACTCAGAAGAGGGAAAGCAAGATAGATGGGTGCCTAGTAAGGGGGTGGGTGTGGCACTAATCAAATCATGCAAGGGCCGAAAGGCCAAAACACATTCATTAAAAATCCAAATAGGTGATGTAGTCGTTTACACATTCCCGAAGGAAGAATATGACATACATCCAGACACAACAAAAGCAAACACTAGATGGTTTCATATGAACCATACAAGGACTCGACTGCGCATAGGGGTTACACGACCTATCCTACCGTAGAGGACATAACTGGCATATCCGAGTAGCGAATAATGCCTAAGCGGCGGAATGCTCGGTCGCGTATTCCGGCTCTTCTGGGTCTTCCTCCTTGTCTTTGTCTGTCTGGGCCCCCTTGTCACTTGAGGGTGTGGGGGAGTGGAGGAGTTGGATACGACGGTGCTTCGTCGGAGGTGCAGGGAAAAGCTTGCGATATTCCCTTGCCGTCATCCGGCGTCGCCGAGGTGGTTCTTCATTCTTGGAAGATACATCCTCGGAGGGCCTTCCGCCTCGGTATGCGATAGCGGACTGTCCAGAGGGTGCTCCTTCCCCTCTTGATCCTATTTGTCTTCTCTTGAGCTCGACGAAGAAGTGCCTTGGTCTTGTGAAGTTCTTCTCGAAGCTTCATTGATTCCGAGGCCAAGTCTTGTGCCAAGCTGTCGACACACAGACTGAAGTAGGTCTGGAATCGAAGCGAGAGTCCTTCCTTCAGTGGAGGGGCTAGTGCGCTGCTTTCTTCTTCACCTTCCTTCCGGTAAGGTAAGAAGCGAGTTGTCATCTTGGCTGCCATCTCCGGAAGAAGCCCGCGGAGACGGGTTAGTGCCTTGAGTGCAGCAGCCTCGACAGCGAGAGGTAGTGTTGCCATCTGGGGTCCCTCGAAGAACCAGCTTGTGGGAGGATCGTTTGCCTTCACGATCACTTCCACATGGTACTCCACCTCAGTGTCGCTAACCCAATGCTCAAGGTAGGTGAGGATGGGCGCATGATGGAACTGACACTCCTGGAGGCTATCCTCGAGAAGCAAGGGAAATCCAGTGGTCAGGTGCTCTTCGGGTACAGCGGCCATCTACAAAGGTGGAATAGGAGGGGTTAATAAGCTGATGAAATCTCAGTTTTTTAGAAAAGGAGAGAGGTTCAGAAGGTTTTTTGAAAAAGGGTCTCATCTAACTAACGCCCATGCTAACTAAGGCTTCCTACAGTCAACCTGGCTCTGATACCAGCTCTGTGGGGACCCCGACTTAGAAGTCGAGATCACCGAATGCACGTGTACAGTGATCCCAGAGATCAATGCTCACTGAACACACATAAGCTGAATAACAAGAGTCTTACATCCATACATATCGTCTTACACAAATTAAGGCCATTATGGCCAAGTCTTACATAGATAAAGCCTCAAGGGCTGAATAGCAAATAACTCAAATAGCGGAAGTCTTCGATAATAGGTAGAACCCATGCCATCTGCCTTAACCCTACAGGCATTCTGACTGGGATAGCGTCCTAGTTCGCATGTTCGTCTCCAAAGAACTCTTCATCAAATTCCTGTTCCTCCATGCCTGGCCAATTAAATAACCAGTGGCAAGCCAATGAGTACTTTGAATGTACTCGCAAGCAACCCATGATGTGGTTCAAAATAACAATGCAAAGTGAACAATAATGAGCAATCTAGCAAAGGGCTAGAATACATATTTTACCATCAAGTTTATGCATCAATAAACTCGCGTAACCTCGAAGACAGGTTACCGATATCAACATGAATATGATTCAACTCATCGAGTCAAGTCACCACCTTGACTCATCACACACATACTTTCACCAATGAAGTAAAATTCTGGACATAGTTTAAGTAGCACCACCCAACTGTCCATGACCGTGGACACGGCTATTCGAATAGTTTTACACTCTGCAGAGGTTGCGCACTTTACCCACAAGATCCGGGAAGCTTTTGTGTCATCCACGATCCCGCAGTACCTCAAGTACTCAGGGGAAGCACCCGGTCATTATCTTTCCTTAGACGACACTAACATAGAGTCCACTCGTTGGTACACGGCCCTCGGGTACAACAATAGATCACGGGACTTGCCCAAATTTCAATGTCACGCATACCCGAAGGGACCAACGGTGTGTCCGGTGCCCTGTAAAAACAGTCATGGCCGTCTATCCAAGCACGACCCCGTCCCGGGAAAGACCTCAAGTCTTCCCGTCACTAGTAATGCGGGCACCATGCTAGTATCGACCTAAGTAATCAATAAAGCCCCGTCCCATAAGGGGTAGTGTGGTTGCACATGTTTGGTTGGGACGGTAGTCACACATAAATATAATCCATTATTTCACCCATGCACAAGATTTACCGGCACATCACTTCTTCCTCAAGTAATGACCTAACTCAACATCACCCTCGGGCATTAGGGGCACCCGATGGGTTCATGCAAAGATTTCAACCACGAAGGTTCAAATCACACATGCATCACTAAGTATCACTACTTACTATTTGCACGTCATCTAGCACATAGCAAGATCAAGATCAAACATGCATCATGTGGTGGTTCATCTAGGTCACCACCGTAACTCTATCATCATGCATCGGAAACAAACGGGTTCCGAAGAACAAGTGTATCATGGTCAAAGGGCTGCTTGCCTGGATTGGCTTGGTCTTCAAAGTCTTCAAATCCTTCTCCTTCTCCTTCTTCAGCAACTTCGTCAAATACGGTATCTATACGTCGCATAATAACAACGGAAAAATAAGACCACAAATAAAACAGAAAAATCAAAGTGCTCAGAAAAATGTCAACTTATTTTTGTTAAATACTAGAGGGAAATCTAAGATGGGGAAAATTCTTAGTTGGAGTTTTGGAGTAACAGAATGGAATCTAATGATTTTAGAACATGAGTTTTATTGCTCAAATTTGAATTTAAATTTGAACATAACTTAAAAGTTTCATGGATGTGTGTGAAAGTGACACCATTAAATAGGTTGGAATATCACAAGAATTTAGGAGTTGGAATTATTTCATTTGGACCAATATTTATTTCTGTAAAAATGTTTGAAATAATTACAGAAAAGAAAAGAAGAAAATGCCCTGTGCAACTGGGCCAGAGGGGCCACAGTGCACGGCCCAGGGCATCCAGCCCGGCTGCTCGGGCGCCAGCGCGCGCACGTCAGGTTTTCAAACCTGACGGGCGGGGCCCGGCGGTCAGCGGCTGTGAGGAGGGGGAGAGAGGGGTGAGGATGACAGGCGGGGCCCGCCTGTCATCTCCAACCTCACGGCCACGGCAACGACGAGCTCACCGGCGTTGATTCCGGCAACGGCGACGGCAACGGAGGGCAGGGACGGGTTCAGCGTCGAGTTGCGGAGGCAGTGGTGGTGGTGCGGCACGCCGGGGAGGTCGGGTTCGCCGGCGGCGAGGTGGGACGGCGCAGGAGCTTCGGGAGGTCGTCGCTCCAGCCGATTCCGACTGCTACAGAGAGGGGAAAACGAGGGGAAAGCATCAGTGACGCATGGTGGTTCTAGATCGAGCCAAAGGAGAGGCGGAGGAGGCCCGTACTGCGAGATCACCGGCGGCCCGACGCGGTGGAGCTCCGGTCGATCCCGAGCACTGGGGCTCTCTGGGGAAGAACGGGTGGTGCTGGAGTGATGCTGGGGATGAGGAGAAGCTGCTGGTGCTGAGAGGAGGGCTCGGGGGGGTCCTACTTATAGAGGAACGGCGGGGTCCCGTGGACCTGTGCGCCGGCGAGCTCCTGCTCGACGCTACAGCGCACGGGAGGCGACGGGAGCGGGTCTGCGGTGTTGCTGGACGAGCCCTACGTCCATTTGAGGAGAGAGGAGGAGCGGGGAGGCTTCCAGACCGTGCGCGCGTGCGAGCCCGAGGAGTGGACGCCGCGGACGGCCGGTGCGCGTGTGGCGACGGCCACTGGAGGGCGCAGGAGGAGGGGGGACAGCGCCGGGGTGGTTGCGGACATCAAGGGGCATCGACTGGCGCGAGGGGAGAGCTCGAGGCTGTCGGGGGCCGACGATTGGCCGAAGCTACAGTGCGTGGGCGCACTGTAGCGCGCTCTGGAGCGCCATTATCGCATGCCACGGCATGCCATTGGGCCTCTGGACGCGTCCATCGTGTCTGGGGGGTCCAGGGTGATGCAAGCAGTTCGTCTGTGGCCTTGGATGCTCTGGAGAGTCAAGGGGAGAGAGAGGAAGCTGGTAACTTGGTAGGAAATGGCTGTCCAGCAGGGTGAACTAGGGTTTTTACCCCTCAATCATGGAGCTGGGGACTTGGGGAAGTTACTGGAGGTAGCTAGTAACCAGATGAACATGTGGTAGAAAGTTGAGGCCAAGGTAAAAGGTAAAAGTGATCAAGAAGAGGGTTTTAGTAATTCTGCAGAAGGTGTTTGATCAGTGTTTGGTCAAGCAAATGATCTCCACTTGCCATGACACTTAACAGGATTGAATGACATGTGAAAATAGGGTGTTTCACCAAATTTGGGCTCATTTGAAGAAACTAGCCAATGTAACTTTGGTGAACCCTAGAAATCAACAGAAATGGCTTCATCTTGTTTGAGTCAAGCTAATCATCTCCCCTTGATGCACCACTTGGTGTAGTTTCATCATTTGGGGTATTGATCATGCCCACAAAGTTTGAAGCTCCAGGTAAAAAGTTGGTAATGTAAAGTTGTTCAAATTTGCATTTGAACAGAAAGGGTTTTGGGGTGTTCTGATCAAGTTGCTCTATTCCAAATCTTGTGCCATTTGGTCTAGATGCCTTATTAGGCATTCCTAGCATATGCACCAAGTTTGAGAGCATTTGGACAAGTTTGGCAATGTAGAGTTGCTCAAACTTCAAATATGGACAGAATGGTTATGAAGGGTTTTGAGGATGTTTTCTTGTTTCCCAAGGCATGGGACTTGGCAAGATCATCAAATATGTCATATATGACATGATAGAATTTCCCTGGAATTTTTGGAGAATATTTCCTTTGTAAATATTTCAAAAGCTTGAAATATCCAGAAAGGGTTTTAGAGGGATTAGCCCATTATTTTGAACATGACCAAGTGTTGAAACTCTTATATATGGACAATATATGTCCTATGAGTCTCCCTGAATTTTGGCAAATATTTTTGAAATAGTTAAATAATTTTTCCCTATTAAAGACCATTTCTGGCCTTAAGAAAAAGCTTTTAAATAAAATAGGAAAATAACTTTTAAAATTATACTCTTGTGGTTTCTGGGAGTCCTATGACTACTAGGTCTCAAATATACCTTTTGAAATAATTTTCTCACCCTAAATCAAGCACTTGCAGTGCAAATCTCAATTCAGGGGTTTTTGGAAAACTAAATTTATAAAATACATTTTGGCCAAATTAATTTTGTAAGAAA
This sequence comes from Secale cereale, assembly GCA_902687465.1. NCBI lineage: Eukaryota > Viridiplantae > Streptophyta > Magnoliopsida > Poales > Poaceae > Secale > Secale cereale. The sequence continues at coordinate 831,196,692 of LR738713.1, forward strand.
ATACTATACTGTTATATAACACTTGGCATGATCATTGGGCAGAAGTTTTGGGTATGGAGATGAATTCTACAAGAGGTAATAGTTGACTTTAATGAGCACATAAAAAGTACTTGAAGAAAAACTCAATTCCAAATAAAAGCCAAATGATGCCAAAAATTTTGGTTGGTCCAAATTTTCATGCTTCATTGATGCAAATAACGTGATACAAAATGCAGGGTGTGACACTTTCGTTCCACTATATTTTTATCACTTCATGTGTTATGTGCTATGCTTAGAGCGTCTTGCTTTTAGTTTCCTTTTTAGTTGTCTTTAGCTTTGCTTGCTGTCATAACGAGTTGGAACCCATCTTTCTTTGTGTGGGAGAGAAACACACTCCACTTCAACCTGGAACACAACATAGAATTTTCATGTCTATCTTTGCTGTGTGTGTTCTTTGTCTTTCAATAGCTACTGTCATGTTCAGCTCTTAGTTTTCATGCTTTACTTTTTAAAGAGCTTTTGTCTAGTTGGTTGCTGGAACTCTCTTTAGTTATCATGCTTATCTTGTTAAGAGAGTTGGCTTCTGTTGCACTGGTTGATATGTCTATGATAAAAATGCTATGTGCATAATGGTGCTTAGTAGTTCATGTTTTCTTATGGTTAGTCTCAAATAGCTGGGGGGTTCTTAATGTGTTATTGAAGTACCAACATGATTTGTTTGCCTATGATGTGGTATGGTTTAGTGGTATCTTCCTCCAGGAATTTATTAGATTGACTTGGCGTATGCTCACGCATAATTAAGACTGTAAAGAAAGTCTATCAAGCCTTGATGATCTTTAATTTCTGAGTAGCGATATAACTTCCATGCCCGATTCAATGTTGCTTTGTCGCTCTGCATGATTATGACCGTCATTGCCCTTTTAGTTGGTCGCTCCCAGTCTTTTGCTAACCTTCGCCTGTACTAAGCGGACTGACTGCTTGTGCATCCAAAATCCTTTAAACCAGTTATGCCATATGTGTCCACCATACCTTCCTATACATGGTATTTACCTGCCATTCCTAACGAAGACTTTCATGTACCATATCGAAATTATTCAAAAAAGCATTTCTCTTTTGTGCCTCCGTTTTAGCTCATGAGGAAGTAGTAGTTAATTCATGATCTTTTTAAGTTGGACAAGCTTCACCCCGGGATTGCATGTCTAATGTGCAAACCCATAATACGAGAAGGAACTGGCATAGAGTGCGCCCGGCTCATTAAAAAAATTATACAACAAACAAACCCTCCTTCACGCTTTGTTCATGAGAAATCAGAAAACTTTGGCAGTGATAAACAAAGGAGATTAAGAGGATGTGATCGTCCTCATGCGGGAGCCGTTCCTCGAAACTTGTCCAGCTCAAGAAGTGATTGAGTTATCTGCTAGCATTCGTTGACGAAATATGCATATTCCAAAAAAATAATTATTACCTCTGTTTTTAAAACCAAGAGCTCTGGTACATGTTTAGTTTTTGTTTCCGACCACGGGTTTTCAACTTTGCCAACAAAAGCCATGGTTCGAGAGTCTCCACCTTCTTTCTTTAAAGCACCAACTATTGAGAGCATGATTGTCATTCTGAGTGTAATGTGCATTGTCCCAAAGTACCATTGTCTTTTGCATGATTATGATATCGTTTATTCTGAAATCATTGTATCTAGTCGTCACTTAAACTTTGGAGGTGCCCCTGCATTTATGTTTTGCTTCACTAAAGGGGGCAAGCGAGATATCACTTTGTCATGTTTGCACACCATGCTCATTGCAAATCTATTGAGTGTTTCAGTATCATATTGTAAAACTTTCAGTTCTTTGTGATATTCTCATGAGGCAACTTAATTACTACAGACCCATTGTCTCAGTAAGCACTTGTCATGTGACTGTGAAAAGTTCTTATATGGTTAATAGCATGTCACCACAGAAATTATGCTTGTTATCATTTAACTACTCGAGGACGAGCAGGAATTAAGCTTGGGGATGTTGATACGTCCAAAACGTATCTATAATTTATGCTTGCTCCATGCCTCTTTTGTGTGATATTGCTATGATATTTATGCACTTCCATACACTTTTGATCATATTTGGACTAACCTATTAACTCAGTGCACCCCAGTGCCAGTTTCTGTTTTCTGCTGTTTTTGTATTTCAGGTTTTCCCATTACGTAAACTGCCAGAAAAATTCCGGGAAAAATATATAAAAAATCAGCATTCCGGAAGCTTCCATGCGGCCAAAGTAGGGCCGGAGGGGGGCCACCAGGGCTCCAGGCGCCCT
>LR738713.1:831199006-831247945 GCA_902687465.1 Secale cereale
GGGCGCCTGGGCCCCCTTAGCTCCCCTGGCGACCCCCTTTGGCATATATTTAACACCCGTCGAGGAAACCCTGATTCCAGACCCCTTTTCTCCAGATGCAATTCCGATCTCCGCCGCCATCGCCATCAAGCTTCGGGGGACCAGAATTCCTATGCCGGCACCCTACCGGGACGGGGAAGTGCCCCCGGATTCATCTCCATCGACGTTGCTTCCTCCCTCCATGATGCAGGAGTAGTTCCTCCTCGGGGCTGAGGTTTCTACCAGTAGCTATGTGGTCAATTCTCTCTCCCATGATGTGATCTTCGTTGTGATCATAGGCTATGTTAATCTAGGGTGATCCCATTATATTTCCCCTTCCTCTATGTATTGGATTGATGTACTCACTTGTCTTTATCTAGTATAATCCCCGAGACCAAGGTGACAGCGGTCTATTGGACATGGATTAGAAAAATATTTTCATGAGTGATTTCCTCTCTTGTGTGTTGATTGAAGATTGAGAGTCTCTTGGTGCTTGTCTTTGACTATCCTTTAGATATGTTGTGGTGATTGTGGGACTCTCTTTGGATGGCCGCGGTGACATTGGGAAATCCTTATATTGAGAACTACGAACTTTGAGGTGTGCTTTTGTAGCCCTACATAATTCTCGTCGTCTCTTGACCACGAAGGAATGACCTCCGGGTGCGTCTCCATTGCATGTTTTATGGGAAATATCATGTGATTCGATTATGTTAATGTTGTTGGGAGTTGCCACTAGTGAAAGTATGAAGCCTAGGCCTTGTTTACACCATTGCAATACCATTTGTGCTCACGTTTACCACTTGTTTGCTTGCTGCACTTTTTATTACAGATTTATATTACTTTGTTTTGCCATCCATATCACTTGCCATTTAACATCTCTTCGCTGAACTAGTGCACCTATACATCTAACAAGTGTATTAGGTGTGTTGGGGACACAAGAGACTTCTTGTATCTTAGTTGCAGGGTTGCTTGAGAGAGACCATCTTCAACCTCTACTTCCCTGAGTTCGATAAACCTTAGGTCATCCACTTGAGGGACATTGCTGCTGTCCTACAAACCTTTGCGCTTGGAGGCCCAACATAGTCTACAAGAGTAGAAGCATGTGTAGACATTAGTGGGGCCGAGGGCCCACTGGCCAGCTGGAGGCGGGGCCGTCGTCTCCTTCCTCGCGCTCGCCCAGCGGAGCAGAGGGGAGAGCGCAGCTCCGACGCCCGTCCGGCCGGCTCCGACCTCCGTTCGAGCCGTGCAACCTACCGGCGTGCTCGGGAGGCCAAGGCGCACCCGTCCCCGTACGGCACAGACGTCGAGGAGGACTGGAGCGACGAGGGCCTGGACTCCGGCGGAGATGGCTTCGAGTGGAACTGGGCATCACGGCCAGGGGCTACCAGAGGAGGAGGGACACGGCGGATCGGCTCTAAGGGTGCGGTGGAGTGCTCTGGTGGCGGCCAGGAGGAGGGGGAGGGCTTGGGTGCCGCCAATTTAGGCGAGCCGAGGCGGCGGCCATGGTGGCAGAGAGGGGCGAGGAGAGTTCCAGCGGCTCGGGGAAGAAGCTAGGCGGGACACTGGGAAGTGGGTGAGGCGAGTGGTGAGGAGGAACGCGCTCGGGTCTTCTTAAATAGGCAGGGGAGGGGTGTGCCGCACTAGCGTCCCTGCGGACGCGTGTCCGGCGCCGCGGACGCGTGCCCACGCTCGTGAGCTCGCAAGCAGGCGACGAGGGAGGCACAGTGGAGGATCTCACGGGGAGGTAGGCGACGCCGGGGAGCAGAGGAAGAGGCCGAGGGGAGCTCGGGGCCAAATAGAGCACTGTGCTCTCGTGGCGTTCGGCGGCGAGCGTCGGTGAGCGTCGGTGAGGAAGAGGACGGAGGGGGAGAGGGGTCCAGGGGTCGGCGACGATGAGGCGAAGCCAAGGGACACACTCACGCACGCGAAGACGACGAGAGGCGGGGGTGCCGAAGCACAGACGACGCTTGGGCGCGGCCACTTCACACAGAGCATGTGCACAGGCATGCCATTGTCGTGATCACCATGTGCAATGGATTGTAGTGGGTAAGAGGGGCTGTAAAATGTTGTCTACTGGTAAGTCCTTCCATGGCAAGTCTTGCTACTTCTCGAGCTTGCATTATATTCCCTCAAAGAGGAAAGGGAGATGAACCATAGTAGCGTAAGCATTTCCCTCAGTTTTTGAGAACCAAGGTATCAATCCAGTAGGAGACCACGCGCGAGTCCCTCACACCTGCACAAACAAATAAGAACTTTGCAGCCAACGCGATAAGTGGTTGTTAATCCCTTTACGGTCACTTACGAAAGTGAGATCTGATAGAGATGATAGTATATATTTTTGGTATTTTTGTTTATAAGAATAGAAAATAAAAGCGATAAAAGTAAAGTAGATGTAGATTGATATGTTGAGAATAGACCCGGGGGCCATAGTGTTCTCTTGGCTTCTCTCATGATAGCGATATTCTACGGCGGGTAAACAAATTACTGTCGAGCAATTGATAGAAAAGCGAATAATTATGAGACTATCTAGGCATGATCATTGTATATAGGCATCACGTCCGAGACATGTAGACCGAAACAATTCTGCATCTACTACTATTACTCCACACATCGACCGCTATCCAGCATGCATCTAGTGTATTGAGTTCATAAGAACAGAGTAACGCCTTAAGCAAGATGACATGATGTAGAGGGATAAACTCAAGCAATATGATATAAACCCCATCTTTTTATCCTCGATGTCAACAATACAATACGTGCCTTGATGTCCCTACCGTCACTGGGAAAGGACACCGCAAGATTGAACCCAAAGCCAAGCACTTCTCCTATTGCAAGAACTATAGATCCAGTAGGCCAAACCAAACCAATAATTCAAAGAGACTTGCAAGGATATTACGAGCACACATAAAAAGTTCAGAGAAGAACCAAATATTTCTCATAAATAATCTTGATCAGAAACTCACAATTCATCGGATCTCGACAAACACACCACAAAAAGAGCTTACATCGAATAGATCTCGTCGAAGACCGAGGAGAACTTTGTATTGAGATCCAGAGAGAGAGAAGAAGCCATCTAGGTACTAGCCATGGACCCGAAGGTCTATGGTAAACTTCTCACAACTCATGGTGAGGGCGATGATGATGATGATGAAGAACTCCGTGATGGATCCCCCTCCGGTGGAGCTCCGGAATAGGCTCCAAGATGGGATCTCACGGGAACAGAAAGTTACAGCAGTGGAATTAGGGTTTTCTCTCTATTGCTGATGGTTTTGGGGTACGTAGACTTATATAGGAGGAAGGAGGACACCGGGGGGGGGTGCTCGAGGGGCCCACGAGGCAGGGTGCGCGCCTTGGGAAGGGGGGCGCGCCCCCACCCCCGTGGACACCTAGAGGCTCCCCTGACGTGGTTCTCAAGTCCCCCGTGCGTGATTTTCTCCAAAAATATCTCTCGCGAAGGTTTCATTCTATTTGGACTCCGTTTGATATTCTTTTTCTGCAAAACCCTGAAACAGGCAAAAAACAGCAATCTGGACTGGGCCTTTGGGTTAGTAGGTTAGTCCCAAAAATGATATAAAAGTGTATGACAAAGCCCATTAAACATCCAAGACTTCATAAATAATAGCATGGAACAATAAAAAATTATAGATACGTTGGAGACGTATCAAGTCTCAGCTACGGTGGTAGTTTGGTGAAAATCTCCTAGGTTAAAAAGTAATTACCCTGTGAAGTTTAATGCAGTAAACTTGGGTAAGAACTGCTGATCAACAGGAGATGTTTTGGAATAAAAGAGTTTGTCTTCAAGGTTGAGGTAAAGAAGGACTTTCATCCTGGTAAATTTGAGAAGATTGGGATAAAGATTTAATGTAGTTGCTTAACAACCACATCATGTGGTCAGAAACTAGATTAGGATGTTGCACTCAAATGGTGGCTCCATTTGGGCTGAAATTTGGCAAGGCTTAGGTATTTGGACATATAGAGATGCTGTAAAGTTTTCATAACAATTGGACAAGCCAAATTGGTACTTCATTCACAAGCATCCTTTCTTTCCAGAAACTTAGGAAACATCCTGAGGGAAAATGGCTACATACAATGTGCCCAAAATTGGTGGAGGTAGGTTATATGGGTTGGAGAAGGTCCTGGAATATTTTCAGCCATAGTTGAGCACGATAAAATATACTTGCTTCACAAACTAAAAATTTGGACATAAACAAACATTTGAAGGTGTGCTCACATGGTTGATTGGATGGAGATGAAATTTGGAGGAGTGGGATAATATGATCACAAGAAGAGGCATGCAAAATTTCAACTCATTTGGACGCCCCTATCTAGTACTTCCTTCACAGTGGCTTCTGTTTGACAAAAACTTTGAAAAATCACTGAGGAAGATTGGCTAGGCAAATAAAGTTGAATTTTGGTATGTGGCAATTATTTGGACATACAAAGATGTCCAAGGAGTTTTGGGTCAATTGGGCAAAGATAAATAACATTTGCTTCACAAAGTGCCATTTAGGGCAGAATAGGAAAAGGAATATTGGGGGATTATTTTTGAACATGACAATGAAAAGTTTTGCCATATTTTATAAAGATATGACCCAAAAAAATTTATTAGAATTATTTGGGAATTTTAGGAGTGACAGAAATATAGGTTGCTTCACAACCTAGGGCAGACAGGGTTATTCCTTTAATAGAAAAATAATATTCCCTTGAAAAAGAAATTAGGGTTTGGTCAGACAGTGGAGTGACATGATCTTGGCAAGGTTTTGGGAAATATGAGCCACATGGGAGAGGAAATGAAGATGATTTCCTAGGTGACAAGGCCACAGAATCACTCTAAAAGAAAAACAAAGCAAAAACTAATAAATCAAAAAGAAAATAAAGAGCCAAAAACCAGGCTGTTACATGTAATGAACTCATTCTTTGTTTATATTGGTGTTAAACCTAATGTATTCCAACTTCTCCATGATCCATATCCCCCGATACTACTCATAGATTCATCAAAATAAGCAAACGACACACGAAAAACAGAATGTGTCAAAAACAGAACAGTTTGTAGTAATATGTAACTTTCGAATACTTCTGTAACTCCAAAAAATTGAAATAAATTGGTAAACATGAGGAATTTGTATATTAATCATTTGCAAAGAGAATTAACTAAATAGCACTCTCCATTAAAAAATTACAACCAAACTCGTGAGCGTTAAAGTTTCTGATTTTTACAGCATGATCATATAAACTTCACACAAGTCTTCCCAAAGGTTCTACTTGGCACAAACACTAATTAAAACACAAAACCACGTCTAAATAGAAGCTAGATGCAATATTTATTCCTAAACAGAAGCAAAAACAAAGACAATAAGATTGGGTTGCCTCCCAACAAGCGCTATCATTTAACGCCCCTAGCTAGGCACGATACAAGAATAGATCTAGGTATTGCCATCTTCGTTTTTCCCTTTTAGCGGGATCACGCTCGAATCCGGGAGGTTCTCGTTTTCTTTCATATTCATAAATTTTTAGATCTAAAGAATCCAACCGCTTATTGCAAAGAGTGATCAACATATTCATGCGATGTAAATTTCTGCCAATACCCTTAAGAGGTTCAAGAGACTTTGTAAATTTTTTGTTACTTCGCAGATTTTATCAAAAACTTGTGTCTCCTCCGGGGTAGAATTTGACCCGAACAAATATATCAAGGCATTATAGGAATCAAGAGTATGACTACCCAAGAAATTTCCTCCGGTAATGGTATCGAGAATAAGCCTATTCCAAGGAGTTATGCCAATATAAAAATTGTGAAGAAGCACGGAAGTGGAAAGTTTCCTAGCAGGTCTATTTTGAGCATTGCAAATTCTATACCAGGCATCTTTTAAATTTTCTTCCTCCCTTTGTATAAAATTAAGAACCTCGCTCTCAGGAGTATTGATAATGATAGGCGTGCTAGCCATGACGCCAAGGCAAAGCGAACGGTAAACACACGGAAAAAGAAGGGCGAATAAAACGGCAAGGGTGAAGTGGGGGAGAGGAAAACGAGAGGCAAATAATGTAATGCGAAGGATAAGGGTTTGTGATAGGTACTTGGTAAATGACTTTTGTGTAAGCCTCCCCGGCAACGGTGCCAGAAATTCTTCTTGCTACTTCTCGAGCTTGCGTTGTATTCCCTCGAAGAGGAAAGGGTGATGCAGCATAGTAGCGTAAGTATTTCCCTCAGGTTTTGAGAACCAAGGTATTAATCCAGTAGGAGACCACGCGCGAGTCCCTCGCACCTGCACAAACAAATAAGAACTTCGCAGCCAACACGATAAGGGGTTGTCAATCCCTTTACTGTTACTTACGAAAGTGAGATCTGATAGATAGGATAGTATAATATTTTTGATATTTTTGGTATAAGAACAGAAAGTAAATAAAGCAAAGTAAAGTAGATGGAAGATTAATATGTTGAGAATAGACCCGGGGGCCATAGGTTTCACTAGTGGCTTCTCTCATGATAGCAGAATTCTATGGTGGGTGAACAAATTACTGTCGAGCAATTGATAGAAAAGTGCACAGTTATGAGAATATCTAGGCATGATCATTATATATAGGCATCACGTCCATGACAAGTAGACCGAAACGATTCTGCATCTACTACTATTACTCCACACATGGACCGCCATCCAGCATGCATCTAGAGTATTAAGTTCATAAGAATAGAGTAATGCTTTAAGAAAGATGACATGATGTAGAGGGATAAACTCAAGCAATATGATATAAACCCCATCTTTTTATCCTCGATGGCAACAATACAACACGTGCCTTGCTGCCCCTACTGTCAGTGGGAAAGGACACCGCAAGATTGAACCCAAAGCCAAGCAGATCTAGTAGGCCAAACCAAACCAATAATCCGAAGAGACTTGCAAGGATATTATAATCATACATAAAAGATTTCAGAAAAGAATCAAATATTGTTCATAGATAATCTTGATCATAAACCCACAATTCTTCGAATCTTGACAAACACACCGCAAAAGATTACATCGAATAGATCTCCTCGAAGATCGAGGAGAACTTTGTATTGAGATCCGAAAAGAGAGAAGAAGCCATCTAGCTAATAACTATGGACATAAAGATTACATCGAATAGATATCCTCGAAGGTCTATGGTAAACTACTCATAACTCATTGGTGAGGCTATGGTGTTGATGTAGAAGCACTTCGTGGTAGATCCCCCCTCCGACGAAGCTCCGGAACAGGCCCCAAGATGGGATCTCACGGGAACAGAAGGTTGCGGCGGTGGAATTAGGGTTTTCTCTATTGCCTCGATATTTTCAGGGTACATGGACTTATATAGGAGGAAGATGTACGTCGATGGAGCAACGTGGGCCCCACGAGGGTGGGGGGCGCGTCTGCCTCCCCTGGGCGCGCCCTGCCCCTCGTGGGCACCACGTTTCTTCTCTGGCTTGTACTCCAAGTCTCTCGTGATGATACGGTTCAAAAATAACTCTCCCGAAGGTTTCATTTCGTTTGGACTCTGTTTGATATCCCTTTTCTGCGAAACACTGAAATAGGCAAAAAACAGCAATTCGCACTGGGCCTTGGGTTAGTAGGTTAGTCCCAAAAATAATATAAAAGTGTATAATAAAGCCCATTAAACATCCAAAAAAGAATATATAATAGCATGGAACAATAAAAAATTATAGATACGTTGGAGACGTATCAATGCTCCATCTTCGTCACACAAAATACTCAAATCATGCACAACCCGGTTTCAGCCAAGCAATTGTTTCATACTTCAATTTTTTCAAACCCTTTCAACTTTCATGCAATACATGAGCGTGAGCCATGGATATAGCACTATAGGTGGAATAGAGTGGTGGTTGTGGAGAAGACAAAAGAGGAAGATGGTCTCACATCAACTAAGCGTATCAATGGGCTATGGAGATGCCCATCAATAGATATCAATGTGAGTGAATAGGGATTGCCATGCAACTGATGCACTAGAGCTATAAATGTATGAAAGCTTAACAAAAGAAACTAAGTGGGTGTGCATCCAACTTTCTTGCTGACGAAGACCTAGGGCATTTGAGGAAGCCCATCATTGGAATATACAAGCCAAGTTCTATAATGAAAATTCCCACTAGTATGTGAAAGTGACAAAACAAGATACTCTCTATCATGAAGATCATGGTGCTAATTTGAAGCACAAGTGTGGAAAAGATAGTAGCATTGTCCCTTCTTTTCTTCTCTTTTATTTATTTATTTCTTTTTTCTTTTTTGGGCCTTTCTTTTTTCTTTGGCCTTTCTTCTTTTTTTTTCTTTGGGACAATGCTCTAATAATTATGATCATCACACTTTTATTTACTTACAACTCGATATTACAACTCGATATTAGAACAAAGTATGACTCTATATGAATGCCTCCGGCGGTGTACCGGGATGTGTAATGAATCAAGAGTGACATGTATGAAAAATTATGAATGGTGGCCTAGCCACAAATACGATGTCAGCTACATGATCATGCATGGCAATATGACAATGATGAAGCGTGTCATATGAACGGAACGGTGGAAAGTTGCATGGAAATATATCTTGGAATGGCTATGGAAATGCCATGATAGGTAGGCATGATGGCTGCTTTGAGGAAGGTATATGGTGGGTGTATGGTACCGGCGAAAGTTGCACGGTACAAGAGAGGCTAGCAATGGTGGAAGGGTGAGAGTGCGTATAATCCATGGACTCAACATTAGTCATAAATAACTCACATACTTATTGAAAAAATCTACAAGCATCAAAACAAAGTACTACACACATGCTCCTAGGGTAAGGGGTAGGAGTTAACCATCGCACGATCCCGACCTCCACACAAAGGATGATACTCAATGAAATACCTCATGCTTCAAATTTGTCACACAACGGTTACCATACGTGCATGCTACGGGAATTGCAAACCTCAACAAAAGTATTTCTCAAATTCACAACTACTCTACTAGCATGACTCTAATATCACCATCCTCATATGTCAAAACAATCATCAAGTATAAAACTTCTCATAATATTCAATGCACTTAATATGAAAGTTTTTACTATATTCATCTTGGATGCCTATCATATTAGGACTGATTTTATAACCAAAGCAAATTACCATGCTGTTATAAGAGACTCTCAAAATAATATAAGTGAAGCATGCGAGATCAATAATTTCTATAAAATAAAACCACCACCGTGCTCTAAAAAGATATAAGTGAAGCACTAGAGCAAAACTATCTAGCTCAAAAGATATAAGTGAAGCACATAGAGTATTCTAATAAATTCCGATTCATGTGTGTCTCTCTCAAAAGGTGTGTACAACAAGGATGATTGCGTTAAACTAAAAAGCAAAGACTCAAATCATACATGACGCTCCAAGCAAAACACATATCATGTGGTGAATAAAAATATAGTCTCAAGTAAAGTTACCGATAGACGAAGACGAAAGAGGGGATGCCTTCCCGGGGCATCCCCAAGCTTAGGCTTTTGGTTGTCCTTGAATTTTACCTTGGGGTGCCTTGGGCATCCCCAAGCTTAGGCTCTTGCCAATCTTTGTTCCATAGTCCATATAATCCTTACCCAAAACTTGAAAACTTCACAACACAAAACTTAACAGAAAATTTCGTGAGCTCCGTTAGTATAAGAAAACAAACCACCACTCAAAGGTACTATAATGAACCCATTCTTTATTTATATTGGTGTTAAACCTACTGTATTCCAACTTCTCTATGATTCATACCCCATGATACTACTCATAGATTCATCAAAATAAGCAGGCAACACACGAAAAATAAAATCTGCCAAAAACAGAACAGTCTGTAACAATCTGCAACTTTCGAATACTTCTGTAACTCTAAAAATTCTGAACTAAATTGGTGGACGTGAGGAATTTGTCCATTAATCATCTGCAAAAATAATCAACTTAAAAGCACTCTCCATTAAAAAATGGTAGCTAATCTCATGAGCGCAAAAGTTTCTGTTTTTTACAGCAAGATTGCAAAGACTGCACCCAAGTCTTCCCAAAGGTTCTACTTGGCACAAACACTAATTAAAACACAAAACTACATCTAAATAGAAGCTAGATGCATTATTTATTACTAAACAGAAGCAAAAGCAAAGAAAATAAAGTTGGGTTGCCTCCCAACAAGCGCTATCGTTTAACGCCCCTAGCTAGGCATGATACAAGAATATATCTAGGTATTGCCATCTTTGGTAGGTCATCCATAAGTGGCTCTTATAATAGATTCATAAGGTACTCCATCTGTTTTTATTTACTCCGCATATTGTTGTTGACTGAAGTCAAACTTCGTAAAGTTTGACCAAGTTTATAGAAAAGAATATAAGCATTTACCGTAACAAATCTATATGATGTGAAAGTACATTGAATAATAAATCTAATGATATTAATTTGTTATTATATATGTTAATATTTTTGTTTATAAACTTGGTCAAAGTTAACAAAGCTTGACTTTTACCAAAGCTAATATGCGGACTAAATAAAAACGGAGGGAGTAATTTGATTTTATTTCTAGGAAAGTGTTCCATGCCTTTCCTTAACGGAAATTGGAATCTAATATTTCCTTCCTTCATATCAATAATTGCACCAACCGTTCTAAGGAAAGGTCTACCAAGAATAATAGGACAAGTAGGATTGCAATCTATATCAAGAATGATGAAATCTACGGGCACATAATTCCTATTTTCAACAATAAGAACATCATTAATACATCCCATAGGTTTCTTAATGGTAGAATCCGCAAGGTGCAAATTTAAAGAACAATCATCAAGTTCATGGAAACCTAACATATCACACAAAGTTTTTGGAATTGTGGAAACACTAGCACCCAAATCACACAAAGCATAGCATTCATGATCTTTAATCTTAATTTTAATAGTAGGTTCCCACTCATCATAAAGTTTTCTAGGGATAGACACTTCTAATTCAAGTTTCTCTTCATAGGATTGCATTAAAGCATCAACTGTGTGTTTGGTAAAGGTTTATTTTGACTATAAGCATGAGGAGAATTTAGCACGGATTGCAACAAGGAAATACAATTTATCAAAGAGAAATTATCATAATTAAATCCCTTGAAATCCAAAATAGTGGGTTCATTGCTATGTAAAGTTTTGACCTCTTCAATCCCACTTTTAACACTTTTAGCATCAAGATCTAAAAACTCCGAATCATTGGGACGCCTTTTAACTAAAGTAGACTCATCTCCAGTCCCATCTTTATCAAGATTCATATTAGAAAACAAGGATTTAATAGGAGACACATCAATCACTTTTAGATCTTCATCTTTATTATCATGAAAACTAGAAGAACACGCTTTCACAAAGCAATCTCTTTTAGCACGCATCCTAGCGGTTCTTTCTTTGCACTCATCAATGGAAATTCTCATGGCTTTGAGAGACTCATTGATATCATGCTTAGGTGGAATAAATCTAAGTTTCAAAGAATCAACATCAAGAGAAATTCTATCCACATTCCGAGCCAACTCATCAATCTTAAGCAATTTTCTTCAAGCAAAGCATTGAAATTCTTTCGCGAATTCATAAATTCTTTAACACTAGTCTCAAAATCAGAGGGCATCTTATTAAAATTTCCATAAGATTTGTTGCAGGAATTACCATAATTATTAGAGGAATTACTAGGGAAAGGCCTAGAATTAAAGTTTCCTCTATAAGCGTTGTTACCAAAATTATTCCTACCAACAAAATTCACATCTATAGATTCATTATTATTCTCAATCAACGTGGACAAAGGCATATCATTAGGATCAAAAGAAACACTCTTAGTAGTAGATAATTTCATGAGTTCATCCATCTTTCCACTCAAAACACTAATCTCTTCAATAGCATGTACTTTTTTACGAGTAGATCTTTCTGTGTGCCATTGAGAGTAATTAACCATAATATTATCTAGGAGTTTGGTAGCTTCTCCTAAGGTGATTTCCATGAAAGTGCCCCCGCGGTCGAATCTAAAAGATTTCTAGAAGCGAAATTCAAGCCAGCATAACAGTTTTGTATAATCATCCATAAGTTCAAACCATGTGTAGGGCAATTACGTATCATTAATTTCATCCTCTCCCAAGCTTGTGCAACATGCTCATGATCAAGTTGCTTAAAATTCATAATATCGTTCCTAAGAGAGATAATCTTAGCGGGAGGAATATACTTAGAGATAAAGGCATCTTTGCACTTATTCCATGAATCAATACTATTTCTAGGCAAAGAAAAGAACCAAGTTTTAGCACGATCTCTAAGCAAAAACGGAAATGGCTTCAATTTAACAATATCATTATCCGTATCCCTCTTCTTTTGCATATTGCACAAATAAATACAGTTGTTTAGATGGGTAGCGACATCTTCACTAGGGAGGCCTGAAAATTGATCTTTCATAACAAGGTTTAACAGAGCAACATTGATTTCACAAGATTCAGCATTGGTAATAGGAGCAATCGGAGTGCTAATAAAATCATTATTGTTGGTATTGTAAAAGTCACACAATTTGGTATTGTCTTGAACCATAGTGACAAACAAGCAATCTAACACACAAGCAAACAAGAAGGAAGCGAAAAGAGGCGAACGGAAAAAGAGTGAATAAAACAACAAGGGTGAAGTGGGGGAGAGGAAAACGAGAGGCAAATGGCAAATAATGTAATGCGAGGGATAAGGGTTTGTGATGGGTACTTGGTATATGACTTTTGCGTAGATCTCCCCGGCAACCGCGCCAGAAATTCTTCTTGCTACCTCTTGAGCTTGCGTTGTTTTCCCTCGAAGAGGAAAGGGTGATGCAGCACAGTAGCGTAAGTATTTCCCTCAGTTTTTGAGAACCAAGGTATCAATCCAGTAAGAGACCACGCGCGAGTCCCTCGTACCTACACAAACAAATAAGAACCTTGCAACCAACGTGATAAAGGGGTTGTCAATCCCTTCTCGGCCACCTGCAAAAAGTGAGATCTGATAGAGATGATAAGATAATATTTTTGGTATTTTATTATAGATTGAAAGTAAAGATTGCAAAACAAAAGTAAAGTAAAGATAAATAGTAGATGGAAGATTTATATGATGGAAGATAGACCCGGGGGCCATAGGTTTCACTAGTGGCTTCTCTCATGATAGCAGATTTCTACGGTGGGTTGATGGGCCTCTAACCCCTCGTTGGTTACCCCAAGTGGAAGGTGTAAGATGCAGTGTTGTGGAAGTTTTTCCCTTAGCAAAGATGCCAAGGATCGAATCCCCAGAGACTCCTAGGTTCAACAATTAGGTGTCAACTGCTAACGGCGCCAGATATTAGCAATCAACGTGGACCTGCACACAGATACAAATAACTTTGCTCCCAACGAGTACAGAGAGGTTGTCAATCCCTCCGGCCTAGTAGTTCACAAAGGATTAAACGCAAATGATAGTAGTGATAGATAATGTTTGCAATAGTAAGTAATAGCGAAAAGTAAATAGCGGATGTGATCAATGATGGTAATAAGGACCGGAGTCTCATGATGTTCACTAGTGATGTCTCTCTCCCAAAAGACGATAAAACAGCTATGTGAGGTAAACGAATTACAGCTGGGCAATTGACAGGACCACGAACGCAAACCAATGCTGACTACATTGCAAGAAAGGTTGAGGTTCAAAGCATGGGCGGTACGCCAAAGTAAGTAGATCAAAATCCATCAATATCTACTACTAATCATCCACCTTGAGATATCTATCCAGAACATCTCGCTGGTATTAAGTTGCGAGCCCCACCCATAGTGTAAACTCAAAGCAACAGACAACTACATTAAAAGAACTTTGCGTAAAGTAAACAATCCTTGCACCCGCGGGCACAAGCACTGTTGTTTTCCCCCTTGTGGCAACAGCACATCCCCTAGACTCATGTTTCTGTCACTCAAGCTAGTCATCGAGGGGCATGAACCCACAATCAAGCATAACGTTCCCTCTTGGAGTCACTACGTATTACTTGGCCAAAGCAATAAATAACAACGGAGATGCAAGAATTACTTACGAACATAAATATAAAAGAGGTAGATCAAATATATTACTCAATCACAATCTGAACATAATCTCATAATCCATCGGATCCCAGCAAACTCATCATAGCAACAGCATAAGGATTACATATGTGCCTCGATCATGTAGGGCAGCTCACGAGGACTAATTAGTGAAGCACAAGAACGGGAGGAGAACATCTCATAGCTACTGGTCATGGACTCATGGTCCAAGGGAGACTACTCACAACTCATCCGGGAGGCGTCCATGGTGGTGGAGAGGCTCCCGATGGTGATCCTCCCCTCCGGCAGGGTGCCGGGAAGAGTTCTCCTGGTGCTCCCGATCTTGGAAGTGGCGGCGGCGGCAGAACAGAGATGAGATCGCGAAAAAGAGTTTCCGTCCCGAGGGTTTCGAATGACGCTCTAAATATATGCCAAAGGGGGGCACCAGACGGGGCTCGGGGGGCCCAGGCGCCCCCCCGGCGTGGCCCAGGGGGGGCACGCCGCCAGGGCGCCTGGGGCCCTGGTGCCCCCCCCCCCGGCTGTACTTCGGGCGCAAGGTAGGTTCTGGAACGCTGATTTTTTATATAATTTTTCTGGATTTTTCCTGACAGTTCTCGTAATGTGAAAACCTGAAATACAAAAACAGTCGAAAACAGAAACTGGCACTGGGGTGCACTGGATTAGTAGGTTAGTCCAAATATGATCAAAAGTGTATGGAAGTGTATAAATATCATAGCAATATCACCCAAAAGTGGCATGGAGCAAGCAGAAATTATAGATACGTTTTGGACGTATCATGGGTGAACAAATTATTGTCGAGCAATTGATAGAAAAGCGCATAGTTATGAGAATATCTAGGCATGATCATTGTATATAGGCATCATGTCCATGACAAGTAAACCGAAGCGATTCTGCATCTACTACTATTACTCCACACATCGACCGCTATCTAGCATGCATCTAGAGTATTAAGTTCATAAGAACAGAGTAACACCTTAAGCAAGATGACGTGATGTAGAGCGATAAACTCAAGCAATATGATATAAACCCATCTTTTTATCCTCGATGGCAACAATACAATACATGCCTTGCTGCCCCTGCTGTCACTGGGAAAGGACACCATAAGATTGAACCCAAAGCTAAGCACTTCTCCCATAGGAAGAAAGATCAATCTAGTAGGCCAAACCAAAATGATAATTTGAAGAGACTTGCAAAGATATTTAAATCATGCATAAAAGATTTCAGAAAAGAATCAAATATTGTTCATAGATAATCTTGATCATAAACCCACAATTCATCGGATCTCGACAAAAACACCTAAAAAAGAATTACATCGAATAGATCTCCAAGAAGATCGAGGAGAACTTTGTATTGAGATCCAAAGAGAGAGAAGAAGCCATCTACCTAAGAATGATGGACCCGAAGGTCTGTGGTAAACTACTCACAACTCATCGGAGAGGCTATGGTGTTGATGTAGAAGCCCTCCATGATCGATTCCCCCTCCGGTGGAGCTCCGGAACAGGCCCCAAGATGGGATCTCATGGGCACAGAAGGTTGCGGTGGTGGAATTAGGGTTTCGTGGTGCTCTCGGTTGTTTTCAGGGTACATAGGTATATATAGGAGGAAGAGGCACGTCAGGGGAGCCACGAGGGGCCCAGGAGGGTGGGGGCGCGCCTACCCCCACTAGGCACGCCCCCTGCCCTCGTGGCTGCCCCGTTCCTTCCCTGGTGTGTACTCCAAGTCTTCTGTGTTGTATTTGTTCCAAAAATGACTCTCCCGAAGGTTTCGTTCCATTTGGACTCCGTTTGATATTCCTTTTCTGCAAAACACTGAAATAGGCAAAAAACATCAATTTGCACTGGGCCTTGGGTTAATAGGTTAGTCCCAAAAATAATATAAAAGTGTATAATAAAGCCCATTAAACATCCAAAACAGATAATATAATAGCATGGAACAATAAAAAATAATAGATACGTTGGAGACGTATCAGACACTGCTATTTTGGTTGGTGCTCTTTTGATCTTGGGCGATCGTGTAAAATGTATTCCCATTTATCTCGTACCATTTGTAAGTCAATACAGTTGAAGGTGGTCCCCTGGCCAACGAGTAAAACTCATTAGAATCAGTGTCGTCATCCATGAGACGTGTTTGCAACCAACTGCCGAAAGTCTTGATGTGTTCACATGTAATCCAGTCGTCACACTACTCTGGGTGTTTGGAGCGTAGAATATTCTTGTGTTCATTGACATACGGGGTCACCAAGGCAGAATTCTGTAAAACTGTGTAGTGTGCATGAGACCAAGAATGCCTGTACCTACATATTATTGAGTCCGTTCCTAGCGTGCCTTTTCCAGTAAGTCTTCCCTCAAACCATGATTTAGGCAGACCCATCTTCTGAAGGCCAGGAATGAAGTCAAGGCAAAACCCAATGACCTCCTTTGTTTGATGGCCCTTGGAGATGCTTCCTTCTGGCCTAGCACGGTTACAAACATATTTCTTTAAGACTCCCATGAACCTCTCAAAGGGGAACATATTGTGTAGAAATACAAGGCACATAATGGAAATCTCGTTGACTAGATGAACTAGGACGTGCGTCATGATATTGAAGAAGGATGGTGGGAACACCAGCTCGAAACTAAGAAGACATTGTGTCAGATCAGTCTTTAACCTTGGTATGATTTCTGGATCGATCACCTTCTGAGTGATTGCATTGAGGAATGCACATAGCTTCACAATGGTTAATCGAACGTTTTCCGGTAGAAGCCCCCTCAATGCAACCGGAAGCAGTTGCGTCATAATCATGTGGCAGTCATGAGACTTTAGGTTCTGAAACTTTTTCTCTGCCATATTTATTATTCCCGTTATATTCGACGAGAAGCCAAACGGGACCTTCATACTGAGCAGACATTCAAAGAAGATTTCCTTCTCTTCTTTGGTAAGAGCGTAGCTGGCAGGACCTTCATACTGCTTTGGAGGCATGCCATCTTTTTCGTGCACACGTTCTGGTCCTCCCGTGCCTCCGGTGTATCTTTTGTCTTCCCAAACACGCCCAAGAAGCCTAGCAGGTTCACGCATAGATTTTTCATCACGTGCATCACGTTGATTGCAGAGCAGGACCTCTAGGTCTTTCCAATAGGGTGGTTCCCAAAATATAGATTTCTTCTTCCACATGGGTGAGCGTCCCTCAGCGTCATTCGGAACAGATAGTCCGCCGGGACCCTTTCCAAAGATTACTTGTAAATCATTGAACATAGCAATTATGTGAGCACCAGTACATACGGTCGGCTTCTTCTGGTGATCTGTCTCGCCTTTGAAATGCTTGCCTTTCTTTCGACATTGATGGTTGGACGGAAGAAATCTATGATGCCCCAGGTACACATTCTTCCAACATCTGTCCAAGTATATACTTTCGGTGTCATCTAAACAATGTGTGCATGCGTGGTATCCCTTGTTTGTTTGTCCTAAAAGGTTACTGAGAGCAGGGCAATCATTGATGGTTACAAACAGCAAGGCATGTAGGTCAAATTCCTCCTTGTTGTCCTCATCCCACACA
Source organism: Secale cereale (assembly GCA_902687465.1). Taxonomy (NCBI): domain Eukaryota; kingdom Viridiplantae; phylum Streptophyta; class Magnoliopsida; order Poales; family Poaceae; genus Secale; species Secale cereale. The sequence continues at coordinate 831,216,574 of LR738713.1, forward strand.
CGTACACCTTTTCCATTCCACAGTTGTAAAAGTTCTTTAACTAATGGCCTTAGGTACACATCAATGTCGTTGCCGGGTTGCATAGGGCCTTGGATGAGCACTAACAACATAATGAGCTTCCGCTTCATGCACAACGAAGGAGGAAGGTTATAGATACATAGAGTCACGGGCCAGTTGCTATGATTGCTACTCTACTCCCCAAAAGGATTAATGCCATCCGCGCTTAAACCAAACCATACATTCCTTGCGTCACCTGCAAACTCATTCCAGTACTTTCTCTCGATTTTTCTCCACCGCGACCCGTCAGCAGGCGTTCTCAACTCCCCGTCTTTCTTACGGTCCTCTTTGCGCCATCGCATCAACTTGTCATGCTCTTTGTTTCTAAACAGACGTTTCAACTGTGGTATTATAGGAGCATACCACATCACCTTGGTAGGAACCCTCTTCCTGTGGCGCTCGTCGTCAACATCACCAGGGTCATCTCATCAGATCTTATACCGCAATGCACCACATACAGGGCATGCGTTCAAATCCTCGTACGCACCGCGACAGAGGATGCAATCATTAGGGCATGCATGTATCTTCTGCACCTCCAATCCTAGATGGCATAGAACCTTCTTTGCTCCGTACGTACTGTCGGGCAATTCGTTATACTTTGGAAGCTTCTTCTTCTATATTTTCAGTAGCTTCTCAAATCCGATGTCAGATACACCATTGTCTGCCTTCCACTGCAGCAATTCCAGTGTCGTACCGAGCTTTGTGTTTCCATCTTCGCAATTTGGGTACAACCCTTTTTTTTGATCCTCTAACATGCGATCGAACTTCAACTTCTCCTTTTCACTTTTGCATTGTCTCTTTGCATCAACAATGACCCGTAGAAGATCATCATCGGGCACATCGTCTGGTTCCTCTTGATCTTCAGCTTCCCCCATTGCAGCATCACCGTATTCAGGGGGCACATAGTTGTCATCATACTCTTCTTCTTCATTGTCTTCCATCATAACCCCTCTTTCTCCGTGCTTGGTCCAAAAATTATAGTGTGGCATGAAACCCTTATAAAGCAGGTGGGTGTGAAGGATTTTCTGGTCATAGTAAGACTTCGTATTCTCACATATAGGGCATGGACAACACATAAAACCATTCTACTTGTTTGCCTCAGCCACTTACAGAAATTTATGCAGGCCCTTAAGTACTCGGAGGTGCGTCTGTTACCGTACATCCATTGCCGGTTCATCTACGTGCATTATATATAATTAAGTGTGTCAAAAACCATTACAGAATATCATGAATACAAAAGTGACCAAATTAATAGAAGTTCATCATCACATTAGAACCAAAGTACCTACATAGTTCTCATAGAAGTTCATCATCAGATTTTTTTGCTTATGGAAAGAGGATAAGAACAAGAGGCTCACCATGGTGGTGCCGGCAACGAGATCAGCGCGAGCGAATAACGACGGTGAGGACTAGGATGGGACAGGACGGACCGGCAAACCGGCCTAGACAAATCTTGAGGAAAATGGAGCTTGGACAAGGAGCTTCGAGAGGAGAAAGCTCAAGTAGTGTGGCTCGGGCATTTCATCGACTACCTCATGTGCATAGGAGGTGAGATAGAGCACCACAAAGCTCTCCCCTACCGGCCAGAAAAACAGAGCAGTGTGGAGTGCTCTGCTCGCTAGCGATGGGGTATATATAGGCAACTCATTGCTCCTTGTTCATGGATGGAACCGAGACTAAAGGGCCACATTTGGTCCCGGTTCCAGCCACGAACTGGGACCAATGGTTGTGCGCCAGGAGCGAGGCCCATTGGTCCCGGTTCGTGACTAGAACCGGGACCAAAGGGGCCAGACCAACCCGGACCAATGCCTAACGAGGCCCGGCCGATTTCCCGGGCTCACGAATGGGGACCTATGCCCCCATGGGTCCCGGTTCATGACTGAACCGGTACTAATGGCCCTCCCCGACCTGAACCAATGCCCTGATTTCTACTAGTGGTAGTGTGCCTGTGATCAAGAATGCCCGTCCCTACATATTATTGAGTCCGCTCCTAGCGTGCCTTTTCCAGTAAGTCTCCCCTCATACCGTCATTTAGGGAGACCCATCTTCTTAAGGCCAGGAATGAAGTCAAGACAAAACCCAATGACCTCCTCTGTTTGATGGCCCCTCGAGATGCTTCCATCTGGCCAAGCACGTTTACGAACACATTTATTTAAGACTCCCATGAACCTCTCAAAGGGGAACATATTGTGTAGAAATACAGGGCCCAGAATGGCAATCTCGTCGACTAGATGAACTAGGACGTGCGTCATGATATTGAAGAAGGATGGTGGGAACGCCAGCTCGAAACTGAGAAGACATTGTGCCAGATCAGTCTTTAACCTTGGTATGATTTCTGGATCGATCACCTTCTAAGTGATTGCATTGAGGAATGCACATAGCTTCACAATGGATAATCGAACTTTTTCCGGTAGAAGCCCCCTCAATGCAACCGGAAGCAGTTGCATCATAATCACGTGGCAGTCATGAGACTTTAGGTTCTGGAACTTTTTCTCTGCCATATTTATTATTCCTGTTATATTCGATGAGCAGCCAGACGGGACCTTCATACTGAGCTGGCATTTAAAGAAGATTTCCGTCTCTTCTTTGGTAAGAGCGTAGCTGGCAGGACCTTCATACTGCTTTGGAGGCATGCCGTCTTTTTCGTGCACACGTTGCTGGTCCTCCCGTGCCTCTGGTGTATCTTTTGTCTTCCCATACACGCCCAAGAAGCCTAGCAGGTTCACGCAAAGATTCTTCATCACGTGCATCACGTCGATTGTAGAGCAGACCTCTAGGTCTTTCAAGTAGGGTAGGTCCCAAAATATAGATTTCTTCTTCCACATGGGTGAGCGTCCCTCAGCGTCATTCGGAATAGATAGTCTGTCGGGACCCTTTCCAAAGATTACTTGTAGATCATTGACCATAGCAAGTATGTGAGCACCAGTACGAACAGTCGGCTTCTTCCGATGATCTGCATCGATTTGAAATGCTTGCCTTCCTTTCGACATTGATGGTTGGACGGAAGAAACTAACGATGCCCCAGGTACACATTCTTCCTGCATCTGTCCAAGTTTATACTTTCGGTGTCATCTAAACAATGCGTGCATTGGTGGTATCCCTTGTTTGTTTGTCCTAAAAGGTTACTGAGGGCAGGGCAATCATTGATGGTTACAAACAACAACGCATGTAGGTCAAATTCCTCCTTGTTGTCCTCATCCCACACATGTACACCTTTTCCATTCCAAAGCTGTAAAAGTTCTTCAACTAATGGCCTTAGGTACACATCAATGTCGTTGCCGGGTTGCTTAGGGCCTTGGATGAGCACTGGCATCATAATGAACTTCCGCTTCATGCACAACGAAGGAGGAAGGTTATAGATACATAGAGTCACGGGCCAATTGCTATGATTGCTGCTCTACTCCCCAAAAGGATTAATGTCATCCGCGCTTAAACCAAACCATACGTTCCTTGCGTCACCTGCAAACTCATTCCAGTACTTTCTCTAAATTTTTCTCCACTACGACCCGTCAGTGGGTGCTCTCAACTTCCCGTCTTTCTTACGGTCCTCTTTGTGCCATCACATCAACTTGGCATGCTCTTTGTTTCTGAATAGACGTTTGAACCGTGGTATTATAGGAGAATACCACATCACCTTGGCAGGCACCCTCTTCCTGGGGCACTCGCCGTCAACATCACCAGGGTCATCTCATCTGATCTTATACCGCAATCCACCACATACCGGGCATGCGTTCAAATCCTCGTATGCACCGCGGTAGAGGATGCAGTCATTAGGGCATGCCTGTATCTTCTGCACCTCCAATCCTAGATGGCATAGAACCTTCTTTGCTCTTTACGTACTGTCGGGCAATTCGTTATCCTTTGGAAGCTTCTTCTTCAATATTTTCAGTAGCTTCTCAAATCCGATGTCAGATACACCATTGTCTGCGTTCCACTGCAGCAATTCTAGTGTGGTACCGAGTTTGTGTTTCCATCTTCGCAGTTTCGGTACAACCCTTTTTTGTGATCCTCTAACATGCGATCGTACTTTAACTTCTCTTTTCACTTTCTCATTGTCTCTTTGCATCAACAATGACCCGACGAAGATCATCATCGGGCAATCGTCTGGTTCCTCTTGATCTTAGCCTCCCCCATTGCAGCATCACCATATTCAGGGGGCACATAGTTGTCATCATCCTCTTCTTTTTCGTTGTCTTCCATCATAACCCCTCTTTCTCCGTGCTTGGTCCAAACATTATAGTGTGGCATGAAACCCTTATAAAGCAGGTGGGTGTGAAGGATTTTCCGGTCAGAGTAAGACTTCGTGTTCCCACATATATGGCATGGACAACACATAAAACCATTCTGCTTGTTTGCCTCAGCCACTTCGAGAAACTTATGCACAACCTTAATGTACTCGGAGGTGCGTCTGTTACCGTACATCCATTACCGGTTCATCTGCGTGCATTATATATAATTAAGTGTGTCAAAAGCCATTAGAGAACATCATGAATGCAGAAGTGACCAAATTTATAGAAGTTCATCATCACATTAAAACCATAGTACATACACAGTTCTCATTGAACAACATATAGCTCTCCAGAGCATCTAATTAAACCATACAATGAAACTATGTAAACCATTTCAATGCAACAACAAATGCGATCATAATCGCAACTAAGGTCACAATTGATCCAACGGCATAATGATACCAAGCCTCAGTATGCATGGCATATTTTCTAATCTTTCTAATCTTCAAGCGCATTGCATCCATCTTGATCTTGTGATCATCGACGACTTCCGCAACATGCAACTCCAATTCCATCTTCTCCTTCTCAGTTTTTTTTAATTTTTTCTTCAAGTAAATGTTTTCATTTTCAACTAAATTTAACCTCTCCACAAGAGGGTTGGTTGGAATTTCCGGTTCACATACCTCCTAGATAAAAATATCTATGTCACGTTGGTTGGCATAGTTGTCATAAACACTAAAACAAATAGTTATAAAAGATAATATACCACATCCGAATCATAGACAGGACGAGGGCCGACGTGGGCGGATACCAAAACCATTGCACTATATAATAACAAACTATAATAAAAGTAATAACATTATACAAATATCTTTCTAAATCATACAAGTAAGAATTTTTTCTTTTAGAAAGAAGATAAGAACAAGAGGCTCACCACGGTGGTTCCGGCAATGAGATCGGCGTGGGCGAATAACGATGGTGAGGATAGGGACGGGACAGGACGGACCGACAAACCTAGACAAATCTTGAGGAAAATGGAGTTTGGACAAGGAGCTTCGACAGGAGAAAGCTTAAATAGTGTTGCTCAGGCATTTCATCGAACACCTCATGTGCATAGGAGGTGAGCTAGAGCACCACAAAGGTCTCCGACAGCCGGCCCAAAAAACAGAGCAGTGAACTGCTCTGCTCACGGGCAAGGGGATATATATAGGCATCTCTTTGGTCCCGGTTCGTGGCTGGAACCGGGACTAAAGGACCACATTTGGCCCCGGTTCCAGCCACCAACCGGGACCAATGGTTGTGGTCCAGGAGCGAGGCCCATTGGTCCCAGTTCGTGTCTGGAACCGGGACCAAAGGGGCCAGACCAACCGGGACCAATGGCCACTGAGGCTCGGCCGCCCCCTGGCCTCACAAACCGGGACAGATGCCCCATAGGTCCCGGTTCGTGAGTGAACCGGGATTAATGGGCCTCCCAGGCCTGCACCAAAGCCCTGTTTTCTACTAGTGTAAATAGGCAGTTGTTTATGCATCCTCTCTTACCATGAGTAAAAACATTTAATCTTTTCATGCATCATACTTGGTTGTGCATCATGTCATGTTTCTGCTGTGTGTTTACCGTGTTGTTTTCTTCTTTCCGGTTGTGCTTCTTCTCGATAGTTCCGGTTATGTTGCGATTGTGATGATTCGTTCGATTACAATTGTTCGTCTGCTTCATGGATTCAATCTTCTTTCAAGCGAGATTTCAGGCAATATGACCTTTACATTGGATATCACTAGTATCTTTGCTTTGCTAGTTGTCTCGATGCTATTGATATATCTCGCTACCTACCACTTGTTTGCCAGCCTTCCAAATTGCCATGAAACAACCTCTAACCTTCCACAATCCCACCAAACCGCTGTTTGGCTATCTTATGGCTTTGTGGAGCCCCTCTTATAGCATTGCTAGTTGCAGTTGCAGTTGCAGGTTGTTCCATGTTGGGACATGGATATCATGGGATATCACAATATCTCTTATTTAATTAATGCATCTATATACTTGGTTGTCTGTGGAAGGCTCGGCCTTTTACCTAGTGTTTTGTTCCACTCATGCCGCTCCAGTTTCCGTCATACCTGTGTTATGTTCCATGATGAGCGGTCTTAAAACATGTGTGGTTTTATGGGGACCCCCTTTCATCCATTTTAGAGTAGAACGCTTCCAGCAAGGCCCAACTTTGGTTTTAAAATTTCGTAACATCATAATACTGGTATATAATTAATTAGCATAGGGGGTCACGTCCCCATAGATTTTTAATTCAACATAAGCAGTCGGGCCAGTGCCGATGGCGCTGGTCCGAAATGGGAAGACCGCGGGGCCACGCGCGACAAGTCGAGGAGTGGTTTTACTTGTAGGCTTTCCCATCCGGTCATGTCCTCAGAATGAGATGATGGAAATATGTCCTAGAGGCAATAATAAAGTTATTATTATTTTATATTTTCTTATTCATGATAAAGGTTTATTATTCATGCTAGAATTGTATTGACCGGAAACTTAAATACATGTGTGAATACATAAACAAATTCCGTGTCCCTAGTAAGCCTCTAGTAGACTAGCTCGTTGATCAACCATGGTTAAGGTTTCCTAACCATAGACATGTGTTGTCACTTGATAACGGGATCACATCATTAGAAGAATGATGTGATGGACAAGACCCATCCGTTAGCTTAGCATATGATCATTCAGTTTGTTGCTATTGCTTTCTTAATGTCAAATACATATTCCTTCGACTATGAGATCATGCAACTCCCGGATACCGTAGGAATGTCTTGTGTGCTATCAAACGTCACAACGTAATTGGGTGATCATAAAGATGCTCTACAGGTATTTACGAAGGTGTCTATTGAGTTGGCATGGATCAAGATTAGGATTTGTCACTCCGTGTATCGGAGAGGTATCTCTGGGCCCTCTTGGTAATACACATCACAAGAAGCTTGCAAGCAAAATGACTAATGAGTTAGTTACAAGATGATGTATTATGGAATGAGAGCAGATACTTGTTGTTAACGAGTTTGAACTAGGTATGGATATACCGATGATCGAATCTCGGGCAAGTAACATACCAACGAACAAAGGGAATAACTGTATGTTGTCATAACGGGTTCGACCGATAAAGATCTTCGTGGAATATGTAGGAACTAGTATGGACATCCAGGTTACGCTATTGGTTATTGACCAGAGAAGTGTTTCGGTCATGTCTACATAGTTCTCGAACCCGTAGGGTCTGCACGCTTAACATTCGTTGACGATATAGTGTTATATGAGTTATGTGATTTGGTGACCGAATGTCGTTTTAAGTTCCGGATGAGATCACAGACATGACGAAGAGCTTGCTTGCTGCAACCTCACCACTTAACCTTTCCATACCCATTAAGCTTTGCTAGTCTTGATACCCATGGTAATGGGATTGCTGATTCCTTGTGGCTGACATATTACTACAAGAACAGATGCATGTACAGGTAATGCGATGATTTGACGTGAGAGCAGTGCTTGTTCTGTTTGGAGTTCTTCTTCTGCTTCTTCTGATGGGTTCCTGGTTGGCAGCCTGGGCTTAGCAGGGTGGATGTCGTTCTTGTTTTTTTCTTTCATTTCATCCGTAGTCGGATTATGCTCTTCCCTATGATGTTTGCTCTGTATTGATGTATTATGTGGCGAGTGTATGCCGTTGTACTATTTTTTACTTGGTATGATATAATGATATCCACCTTGCGAAACGTCTTCAATATGCGCTTCAATCCTTGGTGGGACTTCCGAGTCCCTCGAGGATATGACCGCATATTGGGCTTGACAATCCTTGTCCTAAGCAACTCTTTTTGATCAGTTAGTTTCCGAAGTAATATACAAAAGCATGTAGTGTTGGGTTAAGTTGTTATAATATTTGCTCTATTCAGGAAAACAAAGGGCATTTAACCAGAAGTTCCGAATTGTATTTGTCTCTTGCAACTACATTGCGGATTCATGAGAGAATCCATGCTAGACTTGAACTTGGAATTCTATGCTCGTTGTATCTTTTCCGAGCTCATGTTCTATTTTTCGGAATCCCAAAGCCATCTTGCTTACTCCCTATATTCCAATGAATAAGGCGTGCACACTTTCCAAAATCAATCTTTGACCATGAATTAGATCAATAATATATACTTTTGTAATTTAAAAATATATACTATAAACTTGTCTTCAGTAGGAATCGAACAGTATAATTCGTATCATATATAATCCACATTTGATTGGTCTTATTTACGGTTAAAGTTGAATATTAGGGTGCATGTGTGCCTTAGTCATTGGAGTATGTTGTAGAACTAACAATGGATTCAAGTTATGGTGAGTTGGTGAGAAATGTTAGTTCTGACTCATATGATTTTCATATCATCACTCATTTGAACAAATTTCCACACAATAAAAAAATAGAAGCTTAATTCTTTTTTTAGAACGAAGGCTCGAGGATGAGCCCGGCTTTGAATTAACAAAGCCATCAACCGGCCAGGTATTACAGCCAACAAGAGCCAGCCCAACGCCACTTACAAAGAAAATAGAACACGAGCGGCCCAAAGATACATGGGTGCTGAAGAACACAACTTACAACACAATCCTAAACTACAAGCACCTAAACTGGATAGAGATGAAGAGCCGCTTGAAGCAAGGACCACCCTTGAAGCTCGAAACACCGGCGCCAAAGAGAACATCAGCGACATTGGCATTGCCTATCGCCTTGGCCACAAACACGCAAAAACTCCTACACTGTGGACCAGAGAGATACCACACCTTCCTTCTCCGTCGCCGAAGAGGGACCCTACCCCCTCGTCCTGGCTCGAAGGACGGCGCACCTTCGACCGAGGGATGAGTTCACCCTTGAACAAGGAAAGGCACGATCTTGGGGTTGCAGACACAGAACATTTGCACGCATCCGTGTTGCAACAACGGGCATACCTCACTGGGCAATTAAGCACATACCGTCGGTGTCCAAACAAGAAGAGAGTAAGCTGCAGGAAACGGCACATCGGAGCTGAAGAAGCAGCGAGCTTGCGGCGAACAACAGGGAAACAGAGCATGCACGGATGCGAGGGATATGGCCCTGGTGCTCACTGAGCTGCCACGGATCTGTTGCCGGGAAGGTGCTCACTGAGCTGCCACGGATCATTTGCACGCCTTGGAGTTGGTGTGCTGGAACGTACGAGGGCTCAATAATCCGGTCAAGAGGAAGGCGCTTAGAGGTTTTGCAGAAGCCACCCGAGCGGCGATCGTCTGCATTTTAGAAACTAAGCTAGTGATGGTGGACAATTTTGTAATTATGCAATGCTTGGGGATGAACTATGATGGGTTTACCTACCTGCCGGCGTCGGATACTAGAGGGGGCATTTTGGTAGCTTGGGACTCATCTAGGGTGCTTTTGACGAACTATGTCAATGATACCCACTGCATCACTGGCTATGTTTCGCCCAGGGAGGGTGAGCCTTGGTGGCTTACGGTAGTGCACGGGCCGCAGGAGGATGAACATAAAATGAACTTCCTAAGCGAGCTATCGGAGCGTAGATCACTATGCCCTGGGCCTTGGCTTGTTATAGGAGATTTCAATCTCATCCTATACGCTGCTGATAAAAATAACTCCAACTTAGACAGGAGAATGATGGGGAAGTTCAAACGTTTTGTGGATGACAACGCGCTTAAAGAGCTTTTTATGCATGGGCGTAAATTCACATGGAGTAATGAAAGGGAGACGCCCACTCTCACCAAAATTGACAGGGCCTTTGTTTCGGTTGATTGGGAACTTGAGCACCCGGAGAGCCTGCTCCAAGCGCTCTCCTCCGAGTTCTCTGACCATTGTCCTCTCCATCTCGCGCTTCATGAGCGTATATACACTAAAAAGAGGTTCCGGTTTGAAAAATTTTGGGTAAAACTAGAGGGTTTTACGGATGTGGTTAAGGAGGCTTGGGTATGTGACCCGGACATTACTGATCCTTTCATGCGCCTTGATATTCTGCTTCGAAACACAGCTCGAGCTCTTGTGGCTTGGGGGCAGAAGGAGGTCGGGAATATCAAGCTGCAAATTGCCATAGCCAACATGGTCATTTTGCGGTTTGATTGTGCCCAGGAAAGCCGTACCTTAACGGAGGGAGAAAGATGGCTTAGAAAAACTCTAAAGCTCTTAGTACTTGGGCTGGCCTCTTTGGAGAGAACTATAGCGCGTCAAAGATCGCGAATAACCTGGCTTCGGGAAGGGGATGCTAATACGCAGCTATTCCATTCGGTTGCTAATGGAAGACGTATGAAAAATTACATTCCGGCGTTGAACATGGAAGGGAGCATCATTACGGACCAGAAAGGCAAGGAGGAAGCCTTCCATAGAACTTATAAAGAGTTACTTGGCAAGGATAGTGCCAGAGAGTTCACACTTGATCTAGATAAGCTTGGTGTCTCGAGCACGGATCTCTCGGAGTTGGATTGCATTGTCACTGAAGAGGAGATTTGGGGAGTTATCAAAGATATGCCAGCTGACAAGGCACCCGGGCCAGATGGTTTCATTGGCATATTCTACCAAAAGGCATGGGAGATCATTAAGCAGGATGTGGTAAAGGCGATCCACAAGCTTTTTTTGGATAATGGACGGGGCTTCGGTAGACTCAACCAAGCGCTCATCACTCTCATCCCTAAGTCCCCGGAGGCTTGCTCAGTTTTCGACTTCAGGCCTATAAGCCTAGTGCATAGCATACCCAAGATTGCATCCAAGTTGTTGACTGCCAGATTGAGCAAGCGGATGGGTGAGCTTGTTCAGTCAAATCAGTCGGCATTCATTAAGGGAAGATGCTTACATGACAACTTCCTCCTCGTTAGACAGATGGCGCGCACCTTACATAGGAGGAGAGCTAAGGGAGTTCTTCTTAAGCTCGACATTACTAAAGCCTTTGACTCTCTTTCATGGCCGTTTTTGTTTGAGGTGCTAAGAGCGAAAGGATTCCCGGAACGTTGGATTTCCTGGATTGCTATCCTTCTCACCACGGCCAGCTCTAGAGTGCTGGTGAATGGATGTGCTGGTGACAAGTTCATGCATGCCAAAGGACTCAGGCAAGGGGACTCCATATCCCCCTTGTTGTTTGTTATCGCCATGGACGTACTTACGACCATCATCATCAGGGCGCATGAGGCAAGGGTGCTTAGTAACATCAACGGTTGTAGCCCCTTGCAGCGCCTGTCCCTTTATGCGGACGACGTGGTGCTCTTTGTTAAACCCACGTGGCCAGACCTAATATTTGTGAAAGAGGCTCTTACTTTATTCGGTGTGGCATCTGGGCTGAGAATTAACTTTGCAAAATCGGTGGCAATTATGATCCGGACAGCGATCGAGGACGAGGAGATTGTCAAGTCAGCTTTGCCTTGGAAGATTGACACTTTCCCGAGCAAGTATCTTGGGCTGCAACTGAGCATTAGGCAGCTAAAGAGGTCCGAGTGGCAACCGATTGTTGATACTACTCTTCACATTTTGCCGGGATGGCAAAGAGGACTTGTGACGAGGCCTGGGAGACTCATTCTTGTCAACCAAGTCATGAGGGCTAGGGCCACTCATCACTTGATGATTGCGGAGGCACCTAAATGGGCTTTGGAGAGAGTAGACAAAGGATGCCGTGCCTTCTTCTGGGCTGGCACGGAGGCGGTGAACGGTGGCAAATGCGTGGTCTCTTGGGCGAAGGTATGCAGGCCCAAGCATATGGGAGGTCTGGGAGTCATTGACCTGCATAAACACAGTATTGCGCTTCGCCTGAGATGGGAATGGCTACGTCGCACGGATGCAACTAGACCTTGGCAAGGGCTTAACTTGATTAAAGATGAAAAAGTGGAACAAGCTTTCGGGAGTCTGGTCAAGTGGCAAGTTGGCTCTGGAAGCAAGACGCTGTTCTGGAAAGATAGATGGCTAAATGGGGCAGCCCTCAAGGATATTGCTCCTCTTGTGGTGGCCAGAGTGCGTACGCAAGTGGTAAACAAGAGGCTGGTGCGAGACGCGCTACACATGCATGGGTGGATGGAGGATATGGTAGGCGAGCTTTGCACTGAGGGGCTGGCCCAACTCATAGGACTCTGGGAGAGGCTCGTGGATGTCCAGCTCGATGACCAAGTGGAGGATCGCCCAATATGGGCTTGGAATGCTTCCGGAGTGTATAAGGCCTCATCTGCATATAAGATGTTATGCGAGGGAGGACTGAGGTTTCACTCCTCCGGAGCCATCTGGAAGTGTGGAGCTCCTCTGGCGTGCAAGATTTTCATGTGGCTTGCGATGCAATACCGCTTATGGACCTCTGATAGGAGAGCCAGACACGGTCTACAAGATCAAGTGTCTAAATGCTTCTTATGTGACCAGGAGGAGGACAGAGTTGATCACATACTCTTGCAGTGTGTGTTCTCAAGACAAGTGTGGCTTCGGTGCTTGACTAGACTGGGCATGGAGACTATGTGTCCAAGCTATGGCTCAAGCTTGGAGCTGTGGTGGTCTGAGGCTAGAAAACGTGTGGTGAAGCAATCCCGAAAAGGCTTCAATCCTTTTGTCATGCTAGTCTGTTGGACTCTATGGAAACAAAGGAACGCAAGGGTGTTCGGTTCTGGCAAGATTAAGAACGAGTGGGACACTGCCAACATGATTTTTGATGACATGCGGACCTGGGCCAGAGCAGGAGCGTTCGGAGGACACCTAGAGATCGAGTAGTAGAGTAGACAGTTGGAGTGGGGTGGAGCAGAGGCTAGGGTCGACGTGTGACACCTAGCTAGAGCGTTTGTATAACTCTTGTACATATTTCTCCCTTCTATAAAGCTATGATACGCCTTTGGCGTACCCTCGAAAAAAAAAAATCCACCCGCTGTTCCTCACTGCACCTTAAGGTCAATGAAAGTGTGGATCAAAGAACTCCGTGGGCTTTAAACTGCAGTCCTATATTATTTTGCAGAATCAAAAAGATACCATAGTTTGTTTATCCAACGCTTCCTAGCTAATTGATCGGGCACATGCGTTGGATTGCTATTGTGAAAACCCCCTTCGCCTTGAACCTTGCAAAGTACTCCCTCCGTCCGGAAACACTTGTCATCGAAAGGAATAAACGGTGATGTATCTAGATGTATTTTAGTTCTAGATACATCCCTTTTTGTCCATTTTGATGACAAGTATTTTCGGATGGAGGGAGTAATTCAGAAGCCTCGAGCTTCAATCAAAATAGTAAATAATTTTAAAATAACCTGTAATGTCAAGCGTTCAGTAACGGATGAATGTTTCTTTAGTATTTTCTGTTAAAGAGAGAAAAATTCTGAAATTTAGTTATATTTTTTCTGTAAGGGTCCACACTTAACTTGTCATAAATTTGTGTCTTCTTTAGTATTTTCTGTTATAAAGAGAGACAAATTCTGAAATTTAGTGATACTTTTTCTGTAAGGGTCCACACTTAACTTGTCATAAATTTGCGTCCAATTTTATGCTTTCTCCGATGTATAATTGTTGCTGAAATTTAGGGGCGCGGCAAAGCGCGCTTTCGCTTCTAGTGTAAGACCAACCACCAAAGCTCTCTAATACCCCTCAATATTTTTTATTACTCTGTAGGATATACCTGAATCTTCAATTATTTTGGAATGGAGGGACCGAGGAAGTACTCCCTCCGTCCCAAAATTCTTGTCTTCAATTTGTCTAAATACGGATGTATCTAGTCACGTTTCAGTGTTAGATACTTCCCTATCTAGACAAATCTAAGACAAAAATTTTGATACGGAGGGAGTAGTCTCTAATGCATCAGTAAAATTCAGAAGTACGCATATGATTTGCGTCTGAATAAATGCAAGATTAATTATTCACTCTAATGCCGAGAGACGAAGTCCAGGACAGAAATATGAAAAAGAGAGAACTAAAAGGGGCACAGCTTAGTTAGTGAACATAAGAACCCAAGACTTCTACTGCCACGAGAACTGGAAGTACGGCGACGTCCCTTCCAAGTAGCCATCGGCGCCGACGTGGAAGATCCCATGGCAGTTCATCTCGTTGTCGTTCGAGCTCAGAACCAGCGCGCCAGTGTTGAGCTGCTCGATGTCCATGCTGGGTAAGGCGGCGAACCCGGCGGCAGTGCAGACACCGCTGGAGGCCTGGGAGCAGGCGCACCAGGAGGAGCTGCTGAACTGCTGGTTGGGAACGAGGTGCTGCTGGGCGACGGAAGGGATTTGCTCTCTTGGACGGACCATCCGGGTGATGTCGATGCTGGAGGAGTTGGCCGGGGACGACAGAAAAGAGAGAACACAATCAGAGCTGAGCACGATGCCGCTGCTGATCTCTGGTGGGGGCGGGGTGACGGCCATCGGGAGAGGCTGGCACACGGGGATCTCGAGGTCCGCCGCGCCTGCGCTGAAGCTCATTGGGTCTCCTTCGTGGAGAAAAGGGAAGTGCCAGCCTTCCATAGTATTGGACGACGTCGAGCCGGTGAAGTTTTGCCTGCTTTTGCTAAGAACCTCGTGGTTGTAGTACGGATTGCTATTATCGTATTTGATGATCCCGGACCAGCTTGGCTCTGCCATCGGAGCAGAGAACGACGCGAAACTTGTCTCTGCATTTGAATACAAACCTGAATGGCCGTCATGAAACGAGCTCAACAGTTTAGACTGCTATTCAAATCTAGAAATATAAAACATTGACAATGAAGGCATTGTGCAATCAGCAAGTTCATTTGAATATTCAGGTTGCATTATGCTCTTGTGTCCAAGGAAGAATAGTACCTGTGACTCAGGGTCTAGCTTTGCATCACCATCCTCAAATGAGCCATACCTGTACAAGTTTCAGAGAACTCTTTCCATCATCTCACGACTAGGGCGGGCGACTAGGGCGGGCGACTGCATGGCGTTGCGGGCGGCCGGCTCCCATGGCGCCCGGCAAAACCGGCGGCCACTTCTGGGCGCTTGCATCTGCTGACGAGGAGGAGGATGAGGACGGTGCTGAGCCGCCGGAACCTTCGTCGCCGACGGCCTCCGACCTCATCTGCGAGGCGCTCGAGGCAGGATACGACGAGGAGGAAGTTGCCGTTCTGGCGAGTGCGGTGGTGCCGTGCGAAGATCCGGCGAGGGTTGGACTCTCTAAGGAGGAGGACGTGGAGATCATCCGGCGCGTGGTGCACCGACGAACATCGGCGGCGGCGATCCGGCCTTGGCGCAGTCCTCTTCCGAAGGTAAGTTTGCCGAATTTGACTCTCTTCGATCTTATGCCATTGGAATCATGGAGGAAAGTGGAGAGGAGGAAGAAAGTTGGGAGGCGGCGGCGCCGGCGGCGCCGGTGGCCTGCCGTTTGTCCGAGATCCGAGCCAGGAGATCGGCTCGTTTGAATGTGCTCCTGGGCTCAGTTGGGCCGGACAGGAGGGATGGCACGATGCTGAGGCCCACTTGCGCTGCAGATCGATGCATTGGGCCTGGTCGGGCACTAGTCGGAGGCGGAGTTCCGGCCTCGATAGTGATCGCTCGTGAGGGTACGTGCCTGGGTGATTTCGACGTAAGTCTCGACGTGAGTTCTGCTCCTTCGGTGCCTCCGCCGCTACCTGCTAGGGTTCGTCCCATCCGGCCTTGCCCTGGATTCCCTCGGGGTGTGGCTCGTCACCGGACTGCCATGGTTGGCCGTGGTCCTGCTGGTCCACCGCCAGGAAAGCTTGGTGCTCCCGTAGCCGCTCCTGCGGCCGCGGCTAGGGGCGCTGCTGCCCAGCCGACGGCGCCCCAACACGGAGGAGGCGGTGGTGCCGGGCGTGGTGGTGGCCAGCGGCCTCTTGGCCGTGGCGCAGCTGCTGCCTCTGTCGCGGTGGAGGCGGGACGGGGCCGCTCGGGCCAGGATGATGGCCGGAACCCGCCCAGGCGGCGGTGGGGCGATCATGGCTACGACGCGTACGGCGAGGGGCAGCACCGGGGTTCGTCGTCTACCGGTGGTGGCCGGGGCTATGCATGGCAAGGCGATGGAGGTGTTGGTCGTGGCTATGGGCAACAGGGAGGTTTCTCAGGACCACCAGGCGGCTTTGTTGAGGGTGCCTCGGGTCCTCATCAGCGCTTCCGGGGGAGATTCCGCGGAGGTAGGGGAGGGGGCAGACGTCATCCTCCTCCCCCGCCGCGGCAAGCTGTGGTTGTTCCTGATGTGACCCCAGCGCTTAATTCTGCTGCGGTGGAGGTGGTTCCTCCTGTGCTTAATTCAGCTGCGGTGGAGGTGGTTCGGGCTCTTGCTTCAGTCGAAGTTCCGGATGCTACTGCTGGATTGTCTGATAATGTGGTTGACAAGCCGGCCGTTGAGCGCTTGTCTAAATGGCTCCGCAAGAAGGAAAAGATGATTTGTCGACGGTGCGGGGTGGCTGGACACTTCGCGGCTGAGTGCACCACGGTGATGTGTGACACGTGTCAGAAGCCCATGCATGTTTCAGGGGAGTGCCCTGAACTCCAGGGGCCCATGCCGGAGGTTGCTATGTACGGAGTTTGTTCTGCGGATCTTATGTTCTTTGAGTCTCCTGCTGATGGGTCTGAGGCACCTGTGACGGAGGTGTCCCTTACAGGGGTTGTCAAGGTCACGCATGGGACGCTGTCGGAGGCCCAGATTGTGCATAGGCTCAGTGAGTTGATGCCAGGTAACTTTCAGTGGAAGCTGGTCCAGCTTGAGGGCCAATCTTATAAGGTGGATTTCCCGTCCCTGGATGACCTGAATCACGCGCTTAAGTATGGTCTGTGTCGGGTGGCGAGCACTAATTGCATCATTGAGTTTGCTCCGTGGAAAAAACCTGAGCCTCAAGGGAAGGCCCTTCCTCAGATTTGGGTTCGCTTTCTTGGGGTGCCCCCGAAGGCCCTTCAGAGCGCACGGACTACGTGGAGTCTAGGATCGCTCATTGGTAAAACAGAGAAGGTGGATATGCCGTTCACGAGAGCAAATGGCATTGCGCGCTTGCTGGTGAGTGTACTGGATATTGAGTTGGTTCCTTTTTATGTGAGGTGGTTCTATGCTGGTCTGATGTATGACTTGGAGATTGAGATTGAGCTCGAGAGTTCAGTACTTGTTCAGGCCGTCGATGGGAATGCGGATACAGATATGACTGATGGTGATGATGCTCGTGGACTGAGTGAGTCAGCCGCGGGTGGGCAGGCGATGTCTGGTCGTACACCGACGATGAGTCAGCCTCAGCAGTCGTCTGGAGGTTCTGGGGGAAAGGGGGAAGCACCCCCTGCAACATCCTTGTCTTCTCTCCGCTTTGGGTCTTTTGGGCCGGCCTCAGCTCCCAGTCGGTTGTGGGGTCACAGGGCTGAGATGGAGGATCCGGTAGAGCTGGAACTTCCACCGTTGTCTCCGCGGATCATGGATGCTGCTCTCTTTGGGAAGGAGGGTGTCAGGGGGGAGTCTCCTATTGCCACGCCTACTTCTGCCGTACATCTTCTTCAGGGTGTTCTGGCGATGGATACTGAGCGGGATGTTTCTCCAGGATCTGGAAGCCCACTTTCGGTTGGGTTGTCGGTCGTTCGCGATGAGGGATCGGATGATGTTGCGACCAGTCCGGGTGCGGTTGTGTCTGGTGACTGTGTGGCTCGTGGGCCGATCGCGCTGTTGGCGTCAGGGTCTGCGATCGAGGTGCCTGTGGCAGGAGGCCCGGGTATTCTTGGTCAGATGGGTGGGGGGGGTTCTTGGGTCTACGGCAGGAGGCCTTCCCCCGAGTGGACCCTCCACCGCCGAGGTCGTCGCTTTCGGGGGGATTGCTGATCCCATGACCGATGGCCGACGACTCAGCAGTCGCCTCCAGGACCAGCCGGATGTGGATGAGCTGCAGATGGGTCGTGCTATGCGGCAGGCCAAGCTGCGGAACATTGAGGACTTGACAGGTATGTCAGTCAGTATTTCCAATTCGATTTTGCATTTTTCTGCCGATGATGTTATAAATAATGCAAACCAATTGGGAGTTTCGTTAGGCGGGAACGGGAAAGAAGTTGCTCAATCTGTTAACGACTTGTTTGATCGTGAGGCTGAGCGGGCGATTGAGGTTATTAATAACTTAGCAGCTGTTAAGCCGTTGAATAACTCAGAATTTGATGATCTAGGGGTGAGGGTTTTGGATAGTCTTTGCGAGGACCTGGATCCATCGCTCGCTCAGTCGGGGGATGAGGGTGCTGGTGTCGGCAGGGAGGAGTTGCTCCCGGATGATACGGAGTTTGCTCAAGCCCCCAAAACTGGTAGTACGAACCGGGACGGGGAGCACCATGAGCCCAAGCGTAAATGGAGCCGCAAAATATATCCGGTGTCGGCTGTACGAAGGAGTGTTCGGATTAGGACTGCCAAGAAATTCCACGATGAAAAATGAGAGGCATTTTCTGGAATAGCAGAGGTCTGAAAGACTTGGCTAAACGTAGGTTCTTGGCGGAGTCGTCTATCGAACACAAGCTTGATTTCATCGCCCTTTCCGAAACTGGTAGAGACAACTTCACATCCCAGTTTCTGGGTACGTTGTCTGGAGGTGTCGATTTTGTTTGGCATTGCTTACCCCCCAGAGGAAGGTCCGGTGGGATTTTACTAGGGGTAAGAAGAGAGTCTCTAGAAGTCCGTAACGTGGTCTTGGGGGAGTTCGCCGTAAAGTTCAGGGTGAGATCCAGGGTCGATGGATTTCAGTGGGCATTGGTGGCAGTATATGGAGCTGCGCAGCCTGAGCTCAAACCAGACTTTTTGGCGGACCTCGTTCGGATTTGTGGAGATGAGCAACTCCCAATTCTGGTGGGAGGTGATTTTAATATAATTAGAAGACGGGAGGAGAAGAACAATGATAATTTTGACGGCAGATGGTCGTTTATGTTTAATGCTATTATTGAAAGTCTGGATCTCCGTGAGATCGCGCTTTCTGGCAGACAATTCACCTGGGCTAATTCACTACCAAACCCAACTTATGAGAAGTTAGATCGTGTTCTCTGTAGTGTGGAGTGGGAACAGAAGTTTCCCATGGTGACCGTTCAGGCCTTGTCGAGGGCTATTTCGGACCATACTCCACTCTTGGTAGACTCTGGAGTGGCAACTTATACGGGAAATAAAAATACTTTCTCTTTCGAGTTAGCGTGGTTTGAGAGAGAGGGGTTTTTAGACCTGGTTGCCAAGGAATGGGCCAAAGGTGGAGGAGGTTATTCTGCCGTAGACAGATGGCAGAATAAGATTAGGCATTTAAGGCAGTTCCTACGTGGCTGGGCAAAACATCTTAGCGGGGTGTATAAGGTTGAGAAGGAGCGACTTATCAACCTTATTAATACCCTTGATGTTAAGGCTGAGTATTCTATCCTAGCGACAAGTGAACTGGAGGCTAAGGTGACGGCCGGATCTAGGCTGAAGGAATTGTTGCGAGAGAAAGAATTGAAATGGGCACTCCGTGCCAAGGTTCGTGAAGTTATCCAAGGGGATGATAACACACAATTCTTCCATTTGATTGCTAATGGCAAGCATCGAAAGAAAAGAATTTTTCAGCTCGAGCAGGATGAGGGCACGATAGTTGGGCAGGAGAACCTCAAGCTTTACATCACTGACTATTATAAGCGCCTGTTTGGGGCTCCGGATGATAGCTTCGTGTCTCTAGACGAGACACGAATTCAGGATGTTCCCCAACTAGCGGCAGATGAGAACGAGATCTTATCTGCCCCGTTCTCGGAGAAAGAGGTGTTTGATGCGGTCTCACAGATGAAGAATAATAAGGCGCCTGGCCCGGATGGTTTTCCGGCTGATTTTTATAAAAGGTGCTGGCACATCATTAAGGATGATCTACTTGCGATGTTCCATGATCTTTTCGATGGTCATCTGAAACTATTTCACCTTAATTTTGGTACCATAACTTTACTTCCTAAGAAGGCAGAGGCGAACCGAATTGAGCAATTTCGACCAATTTGTCTTCTTAATGTCAGTTTTAAGGTTTTCACTAAGGTAGGAACGAATAGATTGACGCAGATTGCACATAGCGTTGTGCAGCCTTCCCAGTCTGCTTTCATGCCGGATAGAAACATCCTTGAAGGGGTTGTTGTCCTTCATGAGACGCTCCATGAAATCCATACGAAAAAACTTGATGGAGTAGTTTTTAAGGTGGACTTTGAAAAAGCATACGATAAGGTCAAATGGCCGTTCCTTCAGCAAGCCTTAAGAATGAAAGGGTTTGATCCATCCTGGAGAAAGCAGGTGGACTCTTTCACTCAAAAAGGCTGTGTCGGAATAAGAGTTAATGACGATATTGGTCATTACTTCCAGACTCACAAGGGTTTAAGACAGGGTGACCCGATGTCTCCTATCTTGTTTAACATTGTAGCAGACATGTTAACAATCCTTATTGGTCGAGCAAAGGAGAATGATCAAGTAGGTGGTCTCGTTCCCCATCTAGTAGATGGAGGACTATCTATCTTGCAGTATGCGGATGATACGATTCTTTTCATGGAGCATGATTTGGCTAAGGCGAGAAATATGAAGTTTGTGCTTTGTCTTTTTGAGCAACTCTCGGGGTTAAAGATTAACTTTCATAAGAGTGAATTGTTTTGCTTTGGCAGAGCCAAAGATGAACAAGAAGCCTACAAACAGTTATTTGGATGTGGGGTAGGGTCGTTACCCTTCACATATCTTGGAATTCCGATCCATCATCGGAAACTCTCTAATAAAGAGTGGAAGAGTCTTGAGGATCGTTTTGAGAAGAAACTTAGCTGTTGGAAGGGCAAACTGTTGTCATATGGGGGCCGACTGATTTTGATTAACTCGGTGCTTACGAGTATGCCCATGTTTTTACTGTCCTTTTTCATGATCCCAGTAGGGGTAAGGAAAAGACTGGATTTTTATCGGTCGCGTTTCTTTTGGCAAAGTGATGAGATGAAGCGCAAGTATAGGCTGTCTAGATGGGATGTCATTTGCAGACCTAAGGATCAGGGGGACTTGGAATTGAAAACTTGGAGGTTAAGAATAGATGCTTACTCAGCAAGTGGCTGTTTAAGTTATCTTCTGAGACCCATGCTACATGGGCCCAAATCTTACATAATAAATACCTTACAACCAAGACGCTAGCCCAAGTGGCAGCTAGACCATCTGATTCACCCTTTTGGAAAGGACTGATGAAAGTTAAGTCGGCCTTTTTCAATAGAACTAAGTTCTTGGTTGGTAACGGTGTCTCCACAAGATTTTGGGAGGATACATGGTTGGGAGAGACGCCCTTAGCTATCCAATATCCTTCTCTCTACAATATTGTTCAACGTAAAGCAGACTATGTTGCAACAGTATTGCAGTCCACTCCTCTTAATATTCAATTCCGAAGGGCGCTGGTTGGTCATCGCTGGGTAGCCTGGCTTCATCTGGTGAGAAGGCTGATGGATGTCCAGCTGTCTCAGCAGACAGACCGTATCCACTGGAAACTGACTAAGAACGGGACGTTTTCGGTGAAATCACTGTATTTAGATTTAATCAACTCAGTGCCTATCCCTAGGTCTGCTCACATTTGGAAGGTCAAAATTCCCTTACGAATTAAAGTGTTTATGTGGTTTGTTCATAAACAAGTAATTCTCACTAAGGATAATCTGGCCAAACGTAACTGGAATGGGTCTTTGCGCTGTAGTTTTTGCGACAAGGATGAATCTATTAATCACCTCTTTCTCGATTGTCCTATGGCTAAAGTATTATGGCGTTCGGTCCATATTGCTTTTAATATATCTCCTCCTACTAGTATCACCACGTTATTCGGCACGTGGTTGAATGGAGTTTCGAAAGAATTAGTGAGCCACATCCGTGTGGGTGTGTGTGCGTTACTATGGGCTATTTGGAATTGCAGGAATGACTTGGTTTTTAACAGATCAACGAATGTTCATTTTTTGCAGGTTATTCACAGGGCCACTGCCTTGATCCGTATGTGGTCGCTACTCACTCCGATGGATGCCAGGGAGCGTTTGGTTACTGGGTCTATCCGTTGGGAGATGGTAGCTCGGGTTATCTTCAACCGGTTTGGATGGCGGTCATGTAATAGGATAGGAGTTTAGGTCATGTTTACATTAACGCATCCGAGTGTGGTGTCCTTGCTTGTTTCTAGCTCAGTGGGAGCTTTTTTGTAATTCTGTTCCGCTTACTTGGAGACCTTGATTTCGCTGATTAATAAGATGGCCGCATGCATCATTTTGATGCAGAGGCCGGGGAATACCCCCTTTTCTAAAAAAAATGTTACTTACTCATGAATCCGATAGTACGAAGGGTAACGAAAGGTAATATACTATATAGTGCCATTTCCTGTTCGCTGTCTGGGTTGCAGAATGTGTGGAGTGTGGAGTGTGGACACACAAAAAATGCAGGTGGTCAAGCTTATTATCATTTACTCCCTCAGTCCCTCCGTCCCATAATGTATGGTGTGAAAAAAACGTCTTACATTATGAGACGGAGGAAGTAGATAAGAAATAATATGTCCCGATTAATTAAATTACAAAACCGTAGTTTTGCAGGCTAGCTAGATGTA
Organism: Secale cereale; assembly: GCA_902687465.1. Classification (NCBI taxonomy): domain Eukaryota; kingdom Viridiplantae; phylum Streptophyta; class Magnoliopsida; order Poales; family Poaceae; genus Secale; species Secale cereale. Next base: position 831,239,340 of record LR738713.1, read on the forward strand.
TGAACAGAACAACTATAGATAACAATAGCAGTTTGGCGAGGGTTTACATTTGATTAATGTACTTAATAACTTAAGTTCTGGTGTCGAGATTACTATATATTTTGATTGTTTCAGCTATGTCAAAGTAGCAATGAACAAGCTAGCAAAACAGTAGTTAAATAAATAAAATACCTTGTTGGGTTATCATAAAGCTCCAAGAATCATTGCTATCCACCTGTGGTGTCCTGCGGCGCCTGTTGCGCTCATCAAGGCGCTTTCTACAGCTACGCTTAGCCTCATCAAACTCCTCAAGTAAGTGAAACCTAAAGAGAAAAAGATTCATGATAAAAGATATAAGCATTTAAGTCAAAAGGAGTTATAATACTAACATATATGAAAGAATAGGTTGTCATTTAGGAATATGTACTAATCAATATGATCCTTAATCACATAGTAACATTGTTATGACATTTTTTCCTTGAAGAAAATCCACCACTATTAATGTATACTCCCTCCGTTCCATAATTCTTGTCGTGGTTTTAGTTCAAATAGGAACTAAAACCACGGCAGTTATGGAATGGATAGAGTACCGAGCATATATGAATGTTCTAGCAGGAAGAGAGCAAATCAGAACACACTTGAAGACCGTCAGGTATAGAACCGCACATAACCTTGCTATTGACAAATAAATATATCTCTTAATATCTTGTCACTATCATAATAGAGTTAAGTGTTAGACAGAAATGATATCGTAACATCATGGACAAATATGCCAAGAACTAAGTATGGTAGAGAGAATTTGTATGCAAGTGCACCATTTTTATGCTGAAAGCACGCATTAAATTCTACTCCCTCCGTTCCAAAATATTTGTCTTTTTAGAGATTTCAACAAGTGACTACATACAAAGCAAAATGAGTGAATCTACACTCTAAAATATGTCTACATACATCCGTATTTGTAGTCTATTTGAAATGTCTAGAAAGACAAATATTTAGGAACGGAGGGAGTAGAAGAGACAACTTAGGTTTAGGTTATTAATTTAAAACCATCACTACAGGTTTTGATATTGTTTTCTGAGCAAATAATCTGCTCTGATATAATAAAGCACCTGAGTAATTAAAAGCTTCAAGGACTAACATGCTACTCGAACATAATGGTCTGAATATTTATTTGCTCAGTATTGAAACAGGACACACAGATTCTCTAAAGAAAGAGTACTACACAGCTGGACCACTCAGATTTCAATGCATCGAGGTGAAGAATTTCAGTGCATGGGGCTTCACTTTACAAAAGTTTTCTACTGGGCCCTGTAAAAAGCACAGTAAATTAGTGCAACTTTTGTTGGACATTTGGACCACTGTATGGGTTCTAACAGGAAGTATATGGCAGTACGGCACCAGCCTGAAGGAGCACTGATATGAAGTCTATCAAACGGTATGGTCATCCAAATTTTCCTCGATTGGGTGCACTATTGCCTACTATATGCATGATAGCTGACCAATCATTGGAAATGTACTCCACTGGATAAACAAAATTTAGAAGAAGGGACCAAACAATCGATGGATAATTTTTTTTTATTGCTTAATGTTTCAAGGCACATGAGGCAGAGTTAGTTCCTCACTACATCTCAAAAATATAAAATACACCAACTCAATTGAGCTAGAGTTGAGCCTACTTGTACACCGGCTATTGCTGAGATGGCAGTGATATAAAGCCAGCAGCGGGCGATTCTATTAGCCATGCTCTAAGAGTACCTGAGAAGCACTATAGTACGGAACTGGTTGCCCACAACATTAATTGGTGGCGTGCCAGTTTCAGTGCATGACAACACTATATTTTTTAAATAGTAGCGGCATGGGTGGCGTTGCTCATTTGTATAAGTTTGTGGGACTAAGTGTAGTGAGCACACACAAGTTAGGCCTCCTTTGGTTTGTAGGAATTTTATAGGATCTCTATAGGATAGGATTTGCAAAGGAAAATTTCCTTTCAAGCCCTTTGGTTTGTAGGAATGGATTCCTATTCCTATGTAGGATAGGAATCAATCCTTCACATTTTGGAGGAAAAAAAACATTAGCTAAGACTCAATGGAAAAATTCCTATCCTATGCATCAAATGACATCTCTTTCTCTATAGGAATTGAGATGCATGTCATCTCATTTTCTATGATTTTCCTATTCCTATAACATTCCTATCCTATGAACCAAAGGAGGCCTTAGTAGTGTCGTGTGAGTTTTGTGCACGCCACAAGTATTAAGACTAGTGGTGGCGTGCTGATACACAACAGGCCAGCAATAACATTTGGAAATTGATTTGATGCAGCCGGCTGTAAACACGAAAACAACAACCGCCCTCTGCGTGCGACGCGTTTTAAGTAGGCCCATCTACCGCTTATCTCCCTTTTGCCTTATCTTCAGCCGAAGAGCCTCCTCCACACATTCTCTACCGCATCTCTGATTTACTGCTCTCTCTCTCTCTCTCTCTCTCTCTCTCTCTCTCTCTCTCTCTCTTCTGCAGCTCACCGGAGATGGGATCCGACAATCCCTATGGCCGGTGTTGCTGCTGCGAGACAAGGGGTATGGTGGAGCTGCGAGCCGTGACTGCTGCTACGAGGAGCGCTGCGTGCTGCGTGCCTACAAGGGCTACAGCGTCGCTGTGAGCTGTGAGCAGCACTCCGGCGAAGATACGACGGAGATGTTGCAAGTCCAACAACGGGCACGGCGAAGGAACGCTAGAAGTATCATCTGCTGCGAGGCCGCTCGCCGGAAGCATCATTTGCTGCAAGGTCGCTCGCCGGTGGGAGCATCGGTGCTGTGAGGCCACTCACCGGAAGCATTGGTTGCTGCAGGGTCGCTCGCTGGCAAGAGCACAAGTGCTGTGAGGATCCTCGCCGGAAGCACCAAATGTTGCGAGGTCGCTCCCCGGAGGGAGCACCGGTGCTGCGAGGCCGCTCGCCGAAGCACTGGTTGCTGCAACGTCGTTCGCCGGCGGGAGCACCGGTGTTGCGAGGCCGCTCGCCAGAAGCATTGGATGATGCGAGGTGATGTTGCATGCTGCTGAGGATGCTGGGTGCACACACTCGTCGATGGCGATGTACAAGGATAGGTGAGGGGAGAGGGTGTGTGCTGCTGCCTATTGCATGCGCGAGGAAGACAACTTGCGGGAAGAGAAAGAAGGGATTATGCGGTCAATTACGGGCTCATCGGACCGCTAAGAAGGCGGTTATTGTTTCCGCTCCTACATCCGGATGACGCCTAGTTGCCGACATAACATTTGCCTATATAAGTGTAGGCATACTCTCCTTCTTCCTCAAATAATATCACCTCTTTCTCCATCAAAAATATTCTCCCTAGTTAGCTACTCTTAGTTTTTGTTCTTCCCCTCCTAGCTATGTAATGGACCCATCAGAGCTTGTAGTATTAGCATGAGCCCCACATGCGAGCTCATGTCGGCCGAGAGTGTCAAAAGAGTGGGGCCCAACCGCCTTGGCCAAGCTCTCCTCCCCCGTGTTGGCTTGGTCATGATCTCACCACCATTCCTTATGCAGTCGACCAAGTCCGGCGGATCATCCCGCCACTAGTAGAAAAACGACCTTACCTAAGACACATTAGTCCCAGTTCGATTTTGACCCGATACTAATGGTACCATTAGTCCCGATTCGAACGGCTATGCATTAGTCCCGGTTCATGTTGAACCTTTAGTACCGGTTCGTGCCACGAACCGGTACCAAAGAGGTGGTGGCAGGTTGGCGTCTGGCCGGGGCCCCATGAGCCCCTTTAGTCCCGGTTTGTGACACAAACCGGGACTATAGGCCCGGTTTGTGTCACAAACCGGGACTAAAGAGATCTAACCTTTAGTCCCGGTTGGAGACACAAACCAGGACTAAAGAGCAATTTTCAAACTATACCCCCCCCCCTAATCGCCTTTTCAGTTAAAAAAAAAGAAAATGAAAAAACTTCAAAAATTAAAATCCTTCGAGATGTAGTTATGTTACTACATCTACTAGTTAGGGAAATTTTAAAATATAAATTTCGACATGTTTTGCAAAAAAGTAAAATGACTATATTTTTTGCATATGATGTCGGAAAAAATCGTATAGTATATCAAAATCTTCAGCACGAAAATCCGCATCCGATTTTGACTGCCGTAGGCCATTTTGCAATTTTTTAGAATCCTCAAATTCTGAAAGGAAAAAAGTTATGTTCAAATTTCAGTTTTTTTGAATTTTGGTTAAATCTGGTCAAACTATGGTGAAACTAATTATTCAAGAAATATTTGTGTTACTAAATAATTATTCAATAAAATTAGTGTTACTAAATAATTGTTTCATTTTTTAATTTTGGTCAAATCTGGTCAAACTATGGTCAAACTACTTATTCAACAAATATTAGCGTTACTAAATAATTATTGTTTTTTAGAATAATAGTTTCAAACTCAAACGTTGAAACGGGTGACTTCATGCTCAAGCTAAACTCCTCAGGGTTAATAGCATTGACAGCTTACTATTGTCAAGAAAACAACAAGTGCAGACTTGAAAACTCGAGGGAATAGAACTCGAAAGTTAAGCGTGCTCAGGCTGGAGTAGTGAGAGAATGGGTGACCGGCCGGGAAGTTAGACGATTTAGAATGAGTGCTCCACACTTCAGCAGTGATGAGGGGTGATTAGAGATTAAATCATCGAATAATTCAGAAATTTGAAAATCATAAAAAAAATGCAAAAAATCCTTTAGTACCGGTTGGTGTTACCAACCGGGACTAAGGTCCCCCAGCCCCCGGTGCGGTCTAGTGCCACATGGTGGGCCTTTAGTCCCGAGTCGTGTTGAACTGGGACTAAAGGGGGGATATTTAGTCCCCATCCTTTAGTGCCGGTTGCAAAACCGGGATTAAAGGTCCTTACGAACCGGGATTAAAGGTCGTTTTTTTACTAGTGCGCTGCAGCAGCGCTACCGTTTGATCAGGCAGAAAATACTACACCACCGTAAGCAAAGCGACTCGAAATCTAGAGAGGGTATCCGTGCTGCTTTGCGGCTGCCAATGTCCGCTTGACAAGTGAACTTTGTGCACACCATGGAATCCAGAACGAGAGTTCTTAATCTCTGCTGGCCGTGCAAATGTATATGATAGAAAATCCCTCGATCTATTAAAACAAATTGGCACATGCATTTAAATCTAGCATTGCTCACATAACCATGTGTATACATATCTGTAGAAAGGAGTCTCTTGTCACACATGGACATGGGTTGATCTCGTGCAGAAATACATAAGCGAGTTGCTCGAGTATTACCATGGACCACTGAGACAACAACTAGATGAGATGCAAATAAAAAATGATGAAATCCAAGCCGAAAGCAACTAGATGCGAGGCCAGATCAAAAAATTCAAAAAGCTTCGATATCGACATTTAGCTGTGTTATGATTGTGCTCGTTTTGCCAGCTGGTTGGATCGGTGACATTGTTTGTTCTTGTGGGAGTAATTCTTATGATGATGTTCTTAATTTAGACAGTTAGCTATATCGAGAAATGATTACTAGTTATTGTTTAGCCTTTAGTTATTATGTAAGTGGATTAGTGATGTTGTTCTTCTAATTATGATGTCTTGAACTATTTAACTATGTATAGTGTACCTAAAAAAAATAGATAAGGTAATCTAGAAAACTAAAAAAAAAGGTAACATACATAAATATATTTTAATTAAACATTAACATTAAAACCTAAATTAAAATAACCTAAATAAAACCTAATTTTAATATAAAATAAATAAAATGTAAATAGAAAATTAAACCAAAAAAACTGAAATTAAAACAATCTATATTAAAAATAAAAAAATAAAGCTTGAACCGAAGTAAAAATTGACCTAAATAAAACCAATTTTAAAATAAATTCAATAAAAAACTATGAACATACTGATGATGTGGGCTGCTCTAGCCCATGGCACCATCCTAACACACCCACTCTTTAACCCCCACGCCATACCCCCTCCCCCCTCAATCTCTCCCCAATTCCTCATTCTCCATGTTCACGCCGCCGCCGCACCCCCAAGACGCCACACCACCGCCCCGCCGCCGTCTACACCAGGGACACCACCTCCATCCTCTGTCAGCACCTCCTTCTTTGTCGCCATCTCCGTCTCCGCCTGCCAACATTGAGCGCCGACCTCCACGCCCCTCATTTTTAGTGTAATTTTAGTTCTGTTGGTGAAGTTTTCAATGTAGATTTAGTGAGGTTTTAGTGTAGGTTCCAGTGTAGTTGTTAATGTAGATTTAATGTAGTCTTAGTGTAATTTTAGCTAATTTTTAGTGTAGGTTCTAGTGTAGTTTTAGTGTAACTAGCACAGCGGCCCTCAGAAATGCAGATATGGTTTATAACCACCTCAAATGTTATGCTAAATAAATTATCATGCAGGAAACATCTTTGGTTATATTTAATTTTGTGTGACAAATAAATATGTCATTCCACCTCTAGGTACGATGATAGAGTTTTGGTGGTACTGCACCCACACTTTAATCCGTTCACTCACATTTATACTACATGATGCTTCCATGTTTGCCGTATGAAGCTAAGGTTTCATGTACCATTTTGAAATCGCCCCTTAATAATAGTGTTTTTTCAAAAGAAACTCTGTTGTTCCGTGTCTTCGACTAACCATCCCTTATAGGGTATTGTTACGACATCTCCAACGCGGACCATCAAACCGCCCGCATACATTCGGACCGCGCGATCAAGACAAGCTATGCCATCCAACGCGGTCGCGGAGATAGGGGGCGGGGTTGGTGTCCGGACCTCTACCATGTCCGCTTTAGACTGCCCTGGCCTGCCCAAAAATCCGACCACCCGCTTGCCACTGCGCATTCATGCCAGCCCAGAGCATGAAGCGGCCTGCATTGATGCCCACAACTTGACCAACCAAGGGGGGGGGGGCTTGACCTCTCGGGTCACCACTTCAATGCAGACGTCGCATCACGAGAAACCAACTATGACCCCTACGCAACCGGCCGTGACCTCCACATCGGAGGCCACGTGAATGAAGAACATGTGTCCTCGCCGCGCAACCATGGCCTCCACATTGGAGGCCACGTGAACGATGAGCCGGTGTCCTCCCCAACACATCTGCCTCGTCAAGGACGAGCCGGTGTTGCCCCAAGCGCACAACCGACACACACACATTGACGGACGTCACCGCCGCCACGTTGTAACCGCCACCCGGTCAAGAAGGAGGAGCTGCCACCCAGGGTCAAGAAGGCGCATGGCCGCATCCTCCACTACCTCGATGGAGGTGGTTATGACAGTGCCTCAGGCTCGAGGGCCATTGTTTCCGAGGAGGAGCGCACGGCGTGACAGCGAGCGTGGTATGACCAATGCAATGTTGGTCGCAGCCCCGCGTTATCCAAGAGCGACTTGGTGCTGGAATGGGTCTGCAATGACTCGGACCTTACCACCGTGTGGGCGCTCGACCGCTGCCTCGATGGTGAGCTCGCCAAGGTCTGCAAGAAGTGGTCGATTAGTAACTGCGTCGCCAGTGCCGGCATGGGCAAGGCTGCCCTCAGGGCTCCAGCGTCGCTGGCGCAGTGGCCAAGGCGACCCTCTACACCGCGCAACAGGAGGCAGAGTGGCTCCTGCACGAGCGGCAGGCATCCGCGGCCCTCCAACACCCTTCACCCACTGGAGGGACGACACCAAGGACTAAGACGATGGTGGGGTAGGACAGGGCGGCCATGCATATGAGGTGGTCGTCCGGTATACGCTTTAGGTTTTTCTTATAGTTTTTAGTTGCAAAAAGTTGAAATATCGTCCGTTTTATGTAAATTATATCTGAACATTAATGAAATCCAAAGTTTTTGCATGAATTACGTTCGGCTTAGTTGAATTGTGTTTGAAATTTATAGGGGTAGCGTTGGATGGCCGTCTTCGGTATCCGTGTCCGCAGACTAGCACCCCCTGTCCACGGACGGATGCTAAAAAGAATTTCCGGGTCAGTATTGCAGATTCTCTTAAAAGATCTATTCAAATTGATGTAGTAGTGGCTTGATGAAAGATGAGTATTTATAGTTGATCCAATATATGGCAGTAAAAGGCGGCAGTAACTCTAATTGTCCCAAGGTAGCGAAACTCCTTGTCGCTATACGAGGGTTGCCCAGTCTGCTGCCAAAGTGGGCGCTTTTCTTCCCAGATTATGAAGATCCGCCACATCTTTCTTCAAGTTAGAGAGTTGAGATAGACTTCGCCTTTGACAGGGTCCACTATTTGGGAAAAAAAAAAGGAAAATCACTCTGATCTCCGTTTTCGGAGCTAGCTTTGTAGGGATGTGCGAATTTTGGTCAGCAATCGTACGAACTTTTATGCAACGATTGGGTTCGACATTTTAGAAAATTCTTTTATGGAAGAGGGAGTATCGGGTTGACCGAAATTTCCGGATACCCGCCGGTTTTCGGAAATCTCGTTCGGAAAAAGCCCCGTGGAGTACTAGTTAACTAAGGGCAACAACTTACATGCCTCTAAAAAATTACACCAAAACCAATCTTGAGGCACTGCTGATTTTTCACTTCTTCACGGAGTCGGGCCTATAGTGGTACCAAATGTGCGGCCAGCACAGGGCTCACAAATTTTTTTCTTAGGGTGGGGGGGGGGGGGG